>NC_069399.1:53823150-53983057 GCF_026875155.1 Cherax quadricarinatus | reverse complement strand
CCGGGTGTATCTCTGGAAGCCACCTTTCAGATTCCGGGGGTGGTGGCCGAAGAAGGTATGCTTTGTGGCGGATATCCAGCCGCCCTCTCTTTTGTCCACTGAGGCAGCTCGGCAGCTCGGCAGATGTGAGGTTGCTATCCCAGATTGCTGGTTTACTGGCATGATGGGTAGGGTATGGCACGGGTTCCATGCTGCATCTACGCTACTTGCGGTGCTGAGGTCCTCTTGGGCACGGAGAGAGATTTCTGGCCCTTTCATTCCTCCTAGGAACTATCCCTCCCCGGTCCCCCTTTTTTTTTATTCTTTTTTTTTATTTTTTTCTTCTTTCTTTTTTTTTCTTAAAAACAAGAAGAAAGAAGTAACCTAACCATGGAGAACCCAATCCATGAACCTGCTACACCCGGGCCCCTTCTTGATATCGCACCCCGTTCTGACCCCGCCTCATCTTTGGACCACTCTTCGGACACTCCTCATGCCTCTGTACCTCTTGCCGGTGCTGTTTCCTCACCCGCTTCAAGTACTGAGGTCTCGACTGATTCCTTCGATTTATCTGACCTCCGCTCTCCTTTTCTATGCTTCTGGCCTCTCCCTCTATGGTGCGGCAATTTTCGAATCGCCGGCCCGTTCCACGTTGAACCAACTCTGGTCCCATGCCTAAACGCCAACGACAATTACCTGCTGATGATACTTCTCCACCTTCTCGTTCTTCTCAGAAAAGATCGACACGTCCTGCACTCCCTTTCCACGCTCAGTTTCAGAATGCACAATGGACTAAATTCTTCACTTTATGACCGACTTCCTCTACCGCCTATCTTTCTGACCACAGTATTGGCAAGGCACTCCTATGCCATGTTGGTAAAGATATTTCTTTTCATGCTCTTGAGAGCAGTACGCGCATCATCACTGTACAGAATGCTACCCAAGCTCATGATCTTTCTCTTCTTTCCTATATAGATACTGTTCCTGTCACTATTGAAAAACATGATTCGCTCAATTCGTGTAGTGGTACCGTCATTCTGCCCCATACCATAGTTCAACAAAATTTCCAGACATGTGGCAATGACATTCTTGAACAGCTGGAACTCCAAGATCTCCCAATCCTCAAGGTAGACACTTATGTTCTTCCTGCCCGTGGGCAGAGACGATACCCTAGCAATGTGGCTTGTTTAACTTTTGACAGCCGTGAACTCCCATCTTCAGTTTATGTAGCAGGACATTGGTTACAAGTTCGAAAGGTAATCCCTACACCGCAACAGTGTAGAAATTGCTGGCGATTTGGCCATCCAGCGAAATATTGCAGATCTATAGCCGAATGCCCAGTCTGTGGCGCCGATGACCATTCAAATACGTCTTGCAATCGAGCTCCCTCTTGCCTTAATTGTCATGAGACTCACCCTTCGTACTCTCGCCATTGCCAAGTCTACTTAAATGAGCGGGAAATCCGTTACCTCAAAGAGGCAGAAGGTCTCCCTTATGCCATGGCAGTTTCTCATCTCCGCCTCCAAGGGAGACTACCTCGTGTTTCTTATTCCCGTGTTTCAAAACGTCCCCCCCTTCTGGGGTCCCATCTTCTGCAGCCTCCTCTGTGGTTACCTCTCCCATAGTCACTCCTGTATCTAATTCTTTTGCTGTCCTAGGCTCAGATGTCCCTACTTCAATGCCTCAGTCTGTTCTCGCTTCTTCATGTTTTCCCTCACAAGCCTCAGTATCGACGAGATCTCGTACGACACCTCCTCCCAATCGTCCCTCTACTTCTCAGAAGTCAAAAAAAGGTCCTTTAACCCCTCCTTCCCTTCTTCCACCTCCTCATTTTACCTTCCCTGTCTCTGTACCGGGTTCTTCCCCTCTCACTGGCTCTGTTACAAGTGTAGAGGTTCACCCTCCTCCTCGTACTATACCTACCTCCCCTGTTCCCTCCCAAATTTCTTCCTCTTCTGCCACCTCCCAGGTTTCTGCCTCTTCTGTCCCCTTCCACGCTTCTTCTCCAGTTCCCTCCACCCTTTCACCCCTCCCCCTTCCTTGGCACAGTCCATTACAGTTCCAATCTTTACTCATCCTCCCCCTACCATCTCCAATATTGTCTCCCATACGACGTCTCTGAATTCCGAAACACTTGAAGCAATCTCTTGAATATAATGCAGAGACCAAACCATCAATGGACACTGATCCACCCTCTGTTCCTTCTCTCTCTCCTCTCCTCAATCTGTGCAACTCCTGTTTTCACAGTGCCACCGTTCCTTCGCTGCTGAACGTTTTCCGCTGCCTCCGCATGTGGACTTTTCTAACCCCTCTAGTCAGTGGGAACTCTTACCTGCAGATTTTCAGGTATCTTATCATTGCCAATCATGGCCTATTTACAGTGGAATATACTCGGCCTCAGGGGTAATCGGGGTGACCTTCAGATGTTACTCTCCAGTTTTCCCCTGTTGGTGTTTGCTTACAGGAACCAAAATTACACTGCTGTTATCTCTCCCATCTCAGGCTATAATTTATTATATTCTTCAGATCCTTTTCCTGTGGGACCTTTAATGAAAGTGCCCTTCTTCTATGCACTGATATTCCGTACCATCAGCTATTTGTTCGTACTTCGCTGCATTACACAGCAGCCCGTATCCACTTGCATTATCTATTCCGGATATTGCCTTTCTTGTTTCATCATTTCCGCCACCGATTCTGTTACTTGGCGATTTTAATGCCCATCATTTCCTCTGGGGGGGGTCTCACTGTGATTCCCGTGGCATTCAGTTAGAGGCTTTCCTTGCCACCCATCCCCTCCATGTTTTAAATACAGGTACTCGCACCCATTTTGATCCTCGGACTCACACTCTCTCTTGCATCGATCTCTCAGTCTGCTCTTCCTCTGCTGCATTAAACTTCACCTGGTCTGTTCTCCCGGATTTACATGACAGTGATCATTTCCCAATCATTCTTACTTCCCCTTCATATTCACCACCTCTTTCATATCCCACGCTGGAAATTTGATCAGGCAAAATGAATCCCGCCCCGCCTTTACTCACAACTGTTGTTAATTAGAGTTCCCTTCTTTTCGTCCTCCATTGATGAGCTTTTACATCTCTTCTCGTCCTCATGTTTTAACCGCAGCTTCTCACTCCTATACCCCAAACTTCGGGCAGGCTATCTCGAAATAGCGTGCCTTGGTGGTCTCCTGCTTGTGCCCTCGTGCAGTACGTTTGAAACGTGCTGCATGGGGCAGGTACCGATACAATAGAACCACGGAGAGGCATTCATGATTTAAGGCAGAACGTGCTATCGCTCGCTGTGTCATCCATGATGCAAACCACTTCTGGTGAGATTATGTCTCCACGCATCACCTCTGCTTCCCTATGTAGTGCAGTCTGGAAAAAAGTAAACGAAAACAGAGAGTGGTAAATATTCTCCTGACCCCGGCTCCTTACTGGGCGGGTGCCCGTGATGATATAACAAACCCACTAGATGTTGCCAATGAATTAACAGTTAATCTGGTCCGAATTACCTCCATAGGGCTCCATCTAAGGCACCTCATTTTCTTCCTGCCTCAAAGTCTGATAGAGAGTTAGCACACCCTTGGACCTTTCTTCTCTTGGAGAAGAAAAGTAAAATGTGCCTTTTACACTTCAAGAACTTGGAGCAAACACTCTCAGCTAGCCGATCATCCGGCAGCTGGGCCCGATGACATCATATTCGTATCTATCAACATTTACATCATCGTCCCTTGCAGTCCTATTCCGCCTTTCAATCTTTAAATATTTGGTACACAAGAGTTGTTCCACAGCTGTGGAAATCTGCCATTTTGTTCTCCCATTCTTCCGCAAACCGGCACTACGGGACATGAAGCCGCACCACTATCGGCTCCAATGCTCTTACCAGTGCAGTTTGAAATGATGTGAACGCCTTGTAAATAGACGTTTAGTGTGTAGTTAGAGACGCACAACAGTCTCCCACTCGTCAAAATGGCTTACGTAGAGGACTGTTCTAAACCATAGACCCCCTACAACGCTTGGACACGTATGTTCGAATGCCTTTGCGAATACCAACTCAGTTATTGTCATATTTATTTGACCTTGATAAAGCATATGACACAACTCTGGAGTGTATATTATTTTGCCCAAGCCCACTCCAAGGCCTCCGAGGCAAATCAAACCATCCTTCCTTAAGACTTTTTAACTGACAGCATTTCCCGTGTTCGGTTAAATAATGTGCTCTCCCCGGACTTTATCCAAGCTGATAGTGTCCCCAGGGATGTGTTCTGAGCACAACATTTTTTGTTTTCTTTTATCCTCCTTGCTATAAATGATTTGGCCTCTAGTCTTCCATCAAAATAAATTGGTCATCACTCAATGTTGGATGACTATCGCGTATTGCCTTTGCAGGCCTGACAGTCACCTCATTACAGTTTCTTCTCACACAAATGCAGTCGACCATGTTTCCAATTGGGCCACCACACATGGATTAAATTTTCCAGCACCATAAACACCCAAAAATACTTTCAACTAGACGCTCAGTCAACTCCGAACATCCTTTGTACCTCTATGTCTCCCGTATCCCTGAACGTGATACAGTCAAGTTTCTGGGCTCCTCTTTGATGAACCGTAGGTTATCCTGGAAACCTCACATTACCTCTCTGAAGGCAACTTGTCACAGCCAGCATAACCCTTCTTAAAACCCTTTGCTCATTTTTCATGGGGACTGATCGTCGAACTCTCCTTTCACTCTACATTCCCCCCCTTATTTATCGAACTTGATTATGGTGACCAGATCCTATTCATCGGCCTCGTCCGCACTCGCTCTAGGCCCATTAAACCCATTCATCCACAAGGATTACATTTATGCCTTGGTGCTTTTTTCGCTCTTCCCCTGTTGAGAGCTCTATGCAGAAGCGAACGTTTTCCATCCTTATCTGTCGATGTGATGCCTAATTGCCTTCGCTACTATTTACTCTCGTCATGATCTCCGCAATCCTCCATTTATAAGAATGACACTGATATTAGTTGCACAATCTTTATTTTGTTCGCGCGCCACCTGTTTACTCCGTCCCTTCTCTCTTCGCCTATCATTCAGGCTCTTGGTCTTCTCTTCAATTACCACCTACTATGTTCATGTATCATCTCACTTTTCCCTATCCCCCTGGGAAGTTTCCAGCTGTTCGAGTCTGTTCTTTCACTCTTCCCTTGCACGAAAGCCAACTGCCTACTGTCCGCTTCCCGCTCTCTTTTTCTCGACCACTTCCACTCTCATTCTCATGCCATGCAGTGTACACATATGGCTCTAAGGTCTTCTGACGGCATAGGATTCGCTGCAGTGTTTTCCGACAGTCATCGTACAAGGCATTTACTATCTTTCGCATAGTATTTTTACTGAGCTGAATTCTATGCCATTCTTGCAGCACTTATCCGTATGTGCATCTATGCCCTAGTGTCATCATTTGAGGTGTCTCCAGGCTCCCATAGTGCTTTACAGGCTATACAGAAATTTGATACACCTCACCCTTTAGTCGCTGCCTATCCAACTTTGGCTATGCCTGCATCTTTACCAAGTCAATAAAGCATAGTTTTTTTGTGGGTCCCCTGGTTATTTGACGTACCATGGCAATGACAGGGCAGATACTGCTGCGGCGTCCAGCAGTACATGACCTACCATTTTCATATAGAGTATTCCATTTTACGGACAATTTTGCTGCATTAGCTACCCCACCTTCACACCCATTGGCAACAACATTGTTCTACTATGCTCGGTAAACAAACTTAAATCTATTAAAACCGAGTATTAGGTAACTGCCGCTCCTGTCACCAGTGGCGATGGTTGGAACTACTCTCTCCCATCTTTGCATTGGCCTTTCATGCATCTTACTCATGGATACTCATGGAGAGCACCCTGCTCCTCTCTTTGAGAATTGACAGCTCCATTATCAGTCATCCACATTCTGTAGGACTGCCCACTTTAACAACTAGCATGCAGAATTACCTCATCTCGTCTTCGCTCCGCGCTCTCTCTTTAACCTATCCCTTTCTCGACTCGCTTGATGGACCACCCTTTCAACCGGGACCTCTCTTTCATTGACCCTTTTGACAACTGACTTACTTCACAAACTCTGATGCCTACAGCCTTTCTACCTCAATCTCTAGCTACCCTCTACCCCCGCACATATCCCCTGCCAGCTGTTTTCCTGAACCTACTGACATCCCTTCCCCTTCTGCCGCCCAAATACCCCTTGCGCTTCCTTTCCCTACCCATGCGATGGCTGTATAGCCTTTTTGCTTAGGCCTTTCTTTTTGATAATAAAATAATTGTCTAAAAGAGGATTCTATCAACGCGGTGGAGCGGCGCAGCGGCACAACGGTATCCTCCTCCAACCACTCTAATTTCTCAAAAAAAAAAACATCGCTCATTCAAAACTTGTGATGGCCTAAGTGAAAGTTTCAGCTACATGAACCCAACTAACCACACATGACCCAAGAATACTAGAATGTAACCCAAATCTTGACAAAATTAGAAGATCTAAGGAAACAGCCCTCTAACCCAAACACACTCTGCCCTCCGACTGCCAGACAACCACTTAACCCAAGCTCCGAGAAAACAGAGCCTGTTCTCCTCCATTCTACTATAGTATCTACTTCAGTGAACTAATGAAAGGATATCGCAGAAGAAACAACAACCAGTAATAAAAGAATAACAGCAAGGACCCTAGAATCAACTTGTCTACCCAGCAGGATGCCGGTGTATCCTATCAACCCCCTCTCAACACACCGCCACCCAGGAACAACACAACAAACATGGGCTGACTTCCCCCTCCAACTCCCACTCCCTTCATAGGATCATCCATGATAACTCAGTATGATTATTACTGACACTATCAAGGACTACAATCGTTGCTCAAGAAAATGAAATCTAAAGATATCAAAGCAAACACTCGTAGCGACGAGAATCCAAGATAACCAACCTCGAGAATAAGATCCAAAACCTTGAAGAGAAGATTACATCGGAAGTGTTGACTACAGAAAATAACTCTAAAAGCAGCTATAGCCAGTCACAACTGAGCAAATAACAACAATATAGTATGAAGGTGAAGAAGCAATCAAGGACTGGAATCAGAACATGCACACACGACTAAATGAATACCCTTTGATTTCACCAATACGACAAAACTGAAGCTAAGATAAGTTGTCTGATGCAGTATAATAAACAGTCCACACATCCTATACATAACACAAGCACAGTGCAAAGAAACTGCTATCAGACAATACAGAACCATGTAAACAAGTCATATCAGTGCAAAACAATGATAATCAAAGAAAACACGTTTGTTAGTAAAACCAGAAAGTAAACCCAGTATAATGATTCCGACTTCATCATACGATAAAAGAAAAGACCTTAATTAAATCAGCAATTACAATGAAAAATGGAGTGTACATAAATGAGTGTCAACAAAAAAACGTCAAAACTTCTTGGATCAGCTGAGAAAACTTAAAACAGGAAAACAAAATACATCAGTGTTTCACGCGAGATGGGAAAATACTAGTAAGGAAAACAACAGCACAACAATATACCAACTCAAAACGAACATGATTTCTCTACCTTCCTTAGAAAAGCTGACATTTCTGTAACAGATAAATAAGGTGCCCTTAAATACATATATACGTGTGGATGCATATTGTGTACTTACTATTATAGTTGTACATTATTATTTTTATTTATTTTTTCATCACTAGCTAATGCCCAACTACCTCCAATACACTATACTAACTTTCTTTCTACTGCTATTAATTGCCTCATAATTTTAAAATTACAAGTCAAATCTTACTCCAAATTAAAAATTATTCATTATCCTAACCTGTCCCAATTAATTTTGTTTATCACTACTTGATTTTTTAGGAGTCACTTTTCCATTGTGTAGCATTATTTTATATTCCAATTACTTTTTTGCAAGTACCAAAACAATCTTTTGCTAGCTAGTACCATACTACCTCATTATTTTTTTTTACTTTTATTGTGCAATAAACAGCTCATTTATTTAAACTTACCAATCATATCTTACTCCTAAACTCAATATTAATTCATAGTTGACCACACTGACCATTAACTTGTTACCATTACTTAATTTTAATCCCTTATATATTTTCTCCTTATTTTAGCTTTATATTAAAAACCCTAGTTTTATATAATCACAATTGTTAAAAATAATCAAGGGTGCTATTCTCCAGTTGCCTAAAGTAAATAAGTTCACAATATTGCCATTATATTCGAAAAGCTCATTTATTTGATTACCACTTTATTGTCAAGCACAACTTATATTAGTCCCTTTTATATGATAATTTGTATACTATAATTCTAACTTTAAAGAATTACCTTAAAGTACTACCTACTATCATATTCCCAAGCTCCATTATTAGATCATCACTTTTTTATATTAGGTCCCTTTTATATTGACCTCCCTTTATTTTAGCTTAAAAAAAAAAAAAAAAACCACCTTAAGCTCCATTCAATGTTAACTTTGTTAAATAATTCGGTGCTATTGTTTAGCTTAAACTATTACTTTGTTTTAAACTAATTTCTAACTATAGAATCACTACAAATCCTATGAATATACAAGCATTGATCCTGATACCAACCTCTTATTAATGACTTAAATGAATCAAAGCAGTTTACTGTAAATTACTACACTGCAGAACAATCAAAGGTCACTTCTCAGGTGCCAACAACAACATAACTAACTTTACAACTCATATCAGATCTTAAGCAAGCATTACGATACACTCATAAGCATTACTAAATTCCTTACAAGCCAATAATCCATCATTACCCTAAAGAAAACTGGCTTAAAGCTTATATTATACAGAGTTCTATGCCATTCCTGTTTTACACAGCCAACACAACTGTAGGCCAGACCAACCAAGCGGGGTGGCACAGCCCATATAACTAATCGAGACCAACTAGAATGTATATATCAGTTTTATCTTTCACAATACACTTTTGCACAAGGGATGAACATGGGGATATATAATAGCCAAATTCCAAAATCCAAATACCTACAAAAACCTCTCACAATTGATAAACATCTACGGAGTTCCACATCAGACATCTAGCCAAGTTTAGTCAAAACCTAGGAAGTATGATAACTGATGCACGCATGAAAAAGTCACTTACTACCTCATGTGGACTTCAATATAAATCTCCCTGCAAGAGACCAGGGACCCACACGTTACTCTGAATTCACAAACACAAATGAAGTACTGTATGTTGCTACCAACATTAACAAAAACCTACAAGAGTTACAGAGACTATTTTTCCCTACTTGACCACATCTGGATCCAACAACCAATCCTCTTTAAAATCAAGGCATAATTACAGATAATACCACAGACCACTACCCATACATTCCTTTCCTCATAACAACCTCCTTGTAAATACACCAAGACACTACTAAGGTCACCTTCAGAGTTCACAATGAGGCAGCCATTAAATCTTCACAACAGCAGTAGCATACATTGTACTGGCACACTGAGCCTAGAAATCTATACAGAATTTGACGAATGTATTAAATAATTTTCTAAAAAAGACCCAATACCTCTATTAAACAGAAGCAACTGCCCTAAAAAAAAGACTAAACAGATGACCCACTAAGATACCTGAACAGTATCCCTGGCTAACACCCAGCATTCTCAAATCCATAAATTACAAAACACTCAATATGAAAAACAGATACAGAATTGGTCACCATAACCTAGAGACCAAACACAACATTACTCGTCAATCCAAACCACCTGATAAGAAGGGCAAAAAAATTGTATTATGAGTACTTACGAACCCTCTCTACAAAAATCTTCGAAAAATTAATACATAAACAATCTACTCCTACCTTATCCTCCCAAAAACATACTCAACAACCCCTGCCCATTTGGTATTCAGGCTAAAAAAATACTAATGATGCTATATAAACAACTGGGGGCTAGAACAATATAAGATACAGCTGCAATAGAGAAAAAAATAAGTCCCACTGGGATCTTCATTGACTTATGTAAAGCTTTTGATACAGTTGACCTTGACTTGGTTGCTCCACGTAAAATTGTCACACTTATGTCTAATAGGCAGCTTTGCCGTCCCTCAACTACCTCAATCATAACCTCAGCAACCAGAAGCCATAAGTGTATGCAAATGGGCAAACTCTTCTGCACAAACATTACAGTTGGTGTCGCCACAGGGAAGTGTCCTTGGCCCACTTCTCTTCTCCTATACAAAAATACCTACCAAATGCTTCGCATTACACAACCACACTATTTGCAGATGACACACATCGGTCTTCATCCCACCCGAGCCATCACGCTAGCCATACTGTAAATACCGAATAACAGAAAATATCTACCTGATGAGGACTTGACAAACTTACACTAAAATTGAGCAACACCTACGCTTCATTCCATTTGTAACAGAGCTACGATGTCCCTCTTACATATGAATAACGGATTCACCTATCACAAAGCTAACAGAGGGAAAATTCTTAGGAATCCACGTTGATAATAGACTCAAATTTTCATACACATTATTCAAACAAATTTCTAAGAAAATTACAAGACTGTAGGCATACTATCGAGATACGGTACATCTCCACAGTACAGCCCAACCTGGCCCTATAACCCTCATCTTATTTACCCCTATTCTACCTATGGAGAATTTGTGCATGGGGCTCAACAACAAGTAACCAATCTCAGACCACTAATTACCCGAAACAAAAGGCTGCAGTTAGAATGAAAACAAAGTCTCACCTACAGGCAGCATCACTCCACCAATCCTCAATACACTAAACCCTACTCACCATACAACACACCATACTATTACGCACCTATTACATACATAGAACACTTAACTCTGATATTAAACCCTCCCCTCAAACATCAACTTGCCAACCACAAACATAACACATGACCATAACACGAGGCACAGATCACTCTTTGATGTTCCTCATGTCGCATCTCACACTATGCAAAAACTCAATGCACATAAAAGGCCCCTAAAAATCATGAATCATTACCTGTAAATATAAAAGAAACACTAGACCTTGTTTTATAAAATTCCAAGTCACTTCATTCAAAGATCACTTACTCACCCAAAAACTCAAATAACTACTGAGAATATCTGAACCTTATAAATTTGTATATTTAATGTTTCCTCACAATTATATTCACAAAAATGTTAAAACCTAAAACTCATCTAACTTTAATATTTTTTAAATACACTACCTTAACAGAATACTCCATTCTACTGAATGTACAACAATGCATGCAACCATAGACATTAAGGATGAGCGCGTGGCATGTCATAGTAATACACACTTGAGCTTTATAGTAATCTGTTAACATTAATGGGTTTTTATCACTGATTTCATCATTGGCTTAGTTAAGTCTTATTGTTATATTTAAGCCAGCCTCGTAATGCTCTGGAAAGTAAACGTGGGCTTTTTGGCAAGCTGCTCTTAATCTGTAGCTTTTTTTGTAGACCTATGATGTGTGCCTCAAATTGTTAATAAATAAAATAAATAAATCTCACCCATATAAATCCCACGTACCATGCCCATTGCCAGGACTACCTAGATGGGAATTCCCAAATTCCATTCTGTCTTGTACCAACATAGACCCACATAAGTCACACGATCATAAAGTCACTTAGGAAACATAAACACATATGCAGTTTAAGGTGATCCTTTATTGACAACGTTTCGCCCACACAGTGGGCTTTTTTCAAGTCACAAACAGATCTACCTGGGTGGAAGGTGCGTGAGTATTTATAGTCAGGTTCAGAATGTTGAGGTCAGGTGGAGAATGCTGCATCTGATGATCTACCGGTGGGGTTATAGAGTCTAAAATCTCGGTAGCTTGGAAGGGGTATTGGATAAGTTGTGAGCAGACCTTCTGCAGTGTTCTATGTTCTTATGTGGGATAGTGATGAAGAAGTTTCTTGGCAAGTGTTGCAGCTATGTTATAGAAGCCATTGTTCTGGTTGAAATTGTTTGGTTATAGAGATAAGCGATGATTCCAGGATTCTTCGGTATTGAGTGTTGTCTTCTGTGGTGATAAGTCTTGAGTTTCTGTAGTTAATTAAATGGTTTGTGAATTGCGATGTTGTACACAAGCATTCCTTGTATCGTCAGTTCTGCTTGCGTATTGGTGTTCTGAAATACGCGTTTGAGGTCTCTTGATGTTTCGCCCACGTATAATTTGTTGCAGTCATTACAAGGGATTACGTATACCCCTGCAGAGGATGGAAGCTTGTCCTGTCTACTACTGGTGATGTCCTTGATGGTCGTGGTTGTGGAGGTAGATACTTGGAATGAGGTTTTTGGAAAATATTTTGGAAACATGTTTGGCAATGGAGTTGGTGGGGAGGACAATGTATCTCTTCTCGGCAGTGTCTTCTCTGGGTGTGTTGAATATGTTTAATGCCCGCTGTCTGCAGTCTCTGATGAAGTGACGAGGATAGCGGAGTTTAGAAAATACTTGTTCAATTATAGTGCATTCTTCCTCAAGGAACTCATTGCTGCAGATTCTGAGTGCGCGCAGGAAGAAGCCTATAATTACACCACGTGTAATTATAGGCTGCTCACAACTTATCCAATACCCCTTCCAAGCTACCCAAGATTTTAGACTCTATAACCCCACCCGGTAGATCATCAGATGCAGCATTCTCCACCTGACCTCAACATTCTGAACCTGACTATAAATACTCACGTACCTTCCATCCCAGGTAGATCTGTTTGTGACTTGAAAAAGCCCACTCTGTGGGCAAAACGTTGTCAGTAAAGGATCACATTAAACTGCATATGTGTTTATGTTTCCATTGTGTCGGTATTTTATACCATTTATTTTCATACAGTCACTTAAAAATAACTCGGGGAATCTGTCCTAAGTCCCACCATTATTGTACAAGCGAGCAGCCCATGTCCTTTCGCATGCTATTACATTACTTTTTAACAAGTCACTAGAAACTCGCACTTTCCCAACACTACTCAAGACAGCAAGGGTTACACCAATACATAAAGGTGGTGACCCTACAGATGTAAACAACTATAGGCCAATATCAAGCTTACCATTGCTATCCAAAATCTTCGAGAAACTCGTGCACAGGAGACTATATTCATTTATAACGTCACAAAACATAATCAACCCCTGCCAATTTGGATTCAGGAAAAATAAAAGCACTAATGATGCAATTATAAAAATGCTAGACTAGCTTTACACAGCACTGGAAAATAAGGAATATCCTCTAGGAATTTTTATTGACTTAAGAAAAGCGTTTGACACAGTAGACCATGGCATCCTACTCCACAAACTTGACCACTATGGTATAAGAGGCCATGCGCTTGCATATTTTAAATCCTACCTTTCTAATAGGTATCAGTGTGTCACCATTAAAGACACAGCCTCATCAATATGGCCACTTGATACTGGAGTTCTGCAGGGAAGTGTCCTTGGACCCCTGCTCTTCCTCGTTTACATCAATGATCTTCCAAACATATCCCAACACCTGAAACCCATTCTCTTTGCTGACGACACGACTTATGTCATTTCCCACCCTAATCTTGCTACCCTCAACACCATTGTTAACTAGGAGCTGCTCAAAATATCGACTTGCATGACAGCCAATAAGCTTACACTTAACACTGGATAAACCTACTGTATTATGTTTGGTAGCAGAGCAGGTGTTGCGCAACTTAACATTAAGATCGACAACACTCTAATTGCCAGACATAATGAGGCAAATTCCTTGGCCTATACCTCAACAACAACCTAAATTTTAGCACCCATGTCCAACACATAACAAAAAAAGTATTAAAAATGATGGGGATCCTCTCCAAGATACGATACTATATGCCACAAACTGCCCTTCTCGCACTATACCATTCACATTGTATATCCATACCTCACCTATGCTATCTGTGCTTGGGATTCAACTGCAGCAACACACCTAAAGCCAATAATAACCCAAGAAAAAGCCGCAGTAAGAATACACTTATCATCCGACTTACGCCCAAGTTCGGTTCCGAAAAACCGGTTGTAAGTGAAATGGTCGAAAAGCGAATTTTACTACTGAATACAACAAAACATTTTTGTAATGATTTTATTTTTGTTTTATTTGGTATTTCAGGTTTTAATTTTTTTATTTTGTTAGTACTGTATTTTATACGAAAGGGTTTAGGATAAACACTGTGCACAACACAAATAATTTTTTATTTCCCAAAATTCGGCATAAAAAACAGGGTCAAGTCGAGTGTCAAAACCCTTTGACTTTGAAAGGCCCAATCCTAATGGTCCGGGTGTCGCAAAATATTTGAAAAAAAAAAAAAAATTTCTTATAAAAATTTTAAAATTTTTTTTTCTTTTGCTTTATCCCAAAAAAAAATTTTTCCCATTAGTATTTACCCAATAAAAGGCATGAATTTTGCAAAAAAGAGCCCGTAGGGGCAACAGGGCGACTGCCGCCACCCTAAACTTTTTTTTATTTGTTTTTTAAAGGGTTTTGTTTTTTTTTTTTCACATTTTTTTTTTTCACATAATTTATGGGGCCTATGAACCAAAGTAAGGTGCAATGTACATATATACCTCGTTGTAACAACCAATAACACACCAAAAAAAATTATCAATTATGTTTACAAAACTTTTTAAACAAAAACAAACAATACAAAAAATTTTTTTTTACTATTTTTCTATAATATATATCCCAAAGTACAGTCACGAACATTTCCTAAAAGTTGCAGCTTGTGGAACTCTTAAACATGGTGTCATACACAGTGGTATTTAAAACACTCTCAACATAAAACATGGTGCATACCAGTGGTGTTTTACACTCTTACAAAAAAAACATGGTTCATACCAGGGGGTGTTTTAAAACTCTCACCAAAATAAAACATGGTGTCATACCATGGTTTTTTTACACCCCCTTCAAAAACATGGGTCAAACACATGGTTTTTTTAACCCCCTCTCAAAAACATGGTGTCATACACATGTGTTTTCACTCCCTCATAAAACATGGTGTCATACACAGTGTTTTTTACACTCCTCTCATAAAACATGGTGTCATACCCCGTGTGTTTTACACTCCTCTCAAAAAACAGGGTGTCATACAAGGGGTGTTTTACACCCTCCATAAAACATGGGCATCCAAAAGGGTTTTTTAACACTCTCACACATAAAACAGGGTCTACACAAGGTGTTTTACCTCTCCCACATAAAACGGGGTGTCAGCACGTATTTTTTAAACACTCCCCATAAAACAGGGGTTCATACACATATTTTTACACTCCACATAAAACAGTGTCATACACAATGGTGTTTTTACACTCTCACACAAAAAATGGTTCATACACAGGGGTTTTTTACACTCCTCACACATAAAACAGGGTTTCATACACAGTTGTTTTACACTCACCATAAAACAGGTTCATAACAGTATTTTTTACATCACACATAAAACATGTGTCATACAAAATGGTTTTTTAAACACTCACAAAAATAAAACATGGTGTCATACACAATGGTGTTTTACACCCTCACACATAAAACAGGTGTATACACAGAGTTTTTTACACTCTCACACATAAAAAAGGTGTCATACACAAGGGTTTTTTTTAAACACCCCTCCCCAAATAAAACATGGTGTCAACCAATGGTGTTTTAACCTCCTCACACATAAAACATGGTGTCATACACAAGGGGTTTTTTACACTCTCACACATAAAATCAGTGTTGTGCATTTTTGTGGAAGTTTTTTTTTTTATTGCAAAGAAAAAACCCCCTCGTCTGACATTTTTTCTTCAAAGTATAGGGGCATTTTGTGTATGATTACCAGTAAATGTCGGGTCACTTCCTTCCTAATTTTCCCTTTCTTTCCTTTCCTACCTGGGCTCCTGGGGGCATTCCACCTCTCTCCAAATTTTCCTTATCTGTCCTTCTTATTTTTTTTCCCTTTCCCTTTTCCCTTTATCCCCCTTTCATTTCCCCCTTTCCCTTCTTGCTCGGGTTTTCTATAAAATAATACACAATAAGTCACTAGATACTTTCAAAAAACCCTATTACCCCTTCAGCAAGTTTGCTTGTGTGCAAGTGGGGGCTTTTAATTGTTTTGAGCGGATCGCAGCGCAAATACATATTGTCCTTATCATTCCCCTACCGCCTTCAAAACAAGGGGGCGGAGCGCTTCCCCCTCCATTCTATCTAATTTTCTTTTTTCCCTCATTCTTTTTCTTTCAATCTGTCTCTCTCTTTCTCTCTGTCTATCCTTTTCACAGGACACATAAAACAAGTATACATAGTGAAAAATTTCCTAGAAACCCAAAAAAAAACCCGACAAAGTGCATACCTGCTTTAAGATGTGAGTAAACTGATGTTGACACAGTTGTGGGTCTCTCTGAACAAGGGGCTAGAGGATAACAGGGAGTTTGGGGCAGACAGACAAAGTTTGTTCTCGTCATCTCCCCCTCCTCCTCCCCTCCTCCCCCCTCCTCCTCCTCCTGCTTCCTCCCTCCTCCCCTCCTCACCTCCTCCTCCTCCTTCTTTTCCTCCTTCCTCCTCCCCTTCCTCCTCCTCCCCTCCTCCCCTCCTCCGCTCCCCTCTCCCCTCCCCTCCTTTTCTCCTCCTCCTCCCCTCCCCCTCCTCCTCCCTTCCCTCCTCCCCTCCTCCCCCCCCCCCCTCCTCTCCTCCTTCTCCTCCTCCTCCTCCTCCTTTTCCCCCCTTCTCCTCCCCCTTTTTCTCCTTCCTCCTCCTCCTCCTCCTCCCCCTTTTCCCTCCTCCCCTCCCCTTTTTCCCCCCCTCCCCCCCTTTTTCTCCTTTTCTCCTCCTCCTCCTCCTCCTTCCTCCTCCTCCTCCCCCCCCCTCCTCTCCTCCTCCTCCTCCTTCTTCCCTTTCTTTTTCTTCTCCTTCCCCTCCTTTTTCCCCTCCTTTCCCCCTCCTCCTCCTCCTCCTTTCTCCTCCTCCTCCCTCCCCCTTCTTTTTCCCTCCTCCTCCTCCTCTTCCCCCCTTCCCTCCTCCTCCTCCTCCCCCTTTCTCCTCCCCTCCCTCCCCCTTTCCCTTCTTCTCCTTCCCCTCCTCCCCCTTTTCCTCCCCCTCCTTTCTTCCCCCTTCCCCCCTCCTCCCCCCCCTTTTTCCCCCCCTCCTCCTCCCCTCCTCCTTCCCCCCCCTTTCTTCTCCTTCCTCCTCCCTTCTCCCCCTCCTCCTCCCCCCTTCCCCTTTCCCCCTCCTCCCCTTTTTCCCCCTTCCCCCCTCCTTTCCTCCTCCCCTTCTCCCCTCCTCCTCCTTTTCTCCTTCCCTCCCCTCCTCCCCTCCTTCCCTTCCCTCCTAGTCCTTCCCTTCTCCTCCTCCTCCTCCTCTTCTTCTTCCTTCCCCTTCTCCTTCCCCTCCCCCTCCCCTCCCTCTCCCTCCCCTCCCCTCCTCCTTTTCCCCCCTTTTTCTCCTCTCCTCCCCTTCTCCCCCCCCTTTTTCCCCTTTCCCCTCCCTCCCCTCCTCCCCTCTTTGCCCTTTCCCCTCCTCCTCCTCCTTCTCCTCCTCCTCCTCCTTCTCCTCCTCCTCCTTCTCCTCCTCCTTCTCTCCTTCTCCTCCTCTCCTCCTTCTCCTCTCCATCCCCTTCTCTCCTTCTCTCTCCTCCTCCTCCGCCTCCTCCTCCTTCTTCTCCTTCTCACTCCTCCTTCTCCTCCCCTCCCACTTCTTCTCCTCTTCCTCCTCCTTTCTCCTCTGTCCTCCTCCTTCAAACCTTCTACATTCTTTCCCTCCTTCCTCCTCCTCCAATCCAGCTCCTCTCTCTCCTGGTCTTGACAAGATAACACTGCCCCCCTCCCGTCCACCCTCGTTTACAAGCTCATCAAAGGTCAATAAGATGTTTACTCCCCTTATCTTGTCACGAATAATGGGGTGAACTGGTTTTATCATGCCTCAAGGGAAAAATATTATTTTATTAGGTATTATTATTATTATTTTTTCTTTTCCTCCTATTCTTCCTCCTCCCTCTCTCTCTTCTTCTTTCTTCTCTCCTTCTCTTCTTCTCCTCCTTCTCTCCCTCCTCCTCCTCGCTCCTCCTTCTCCTTCTCTCCTCCTCCTCCTCCTCCTTCTCCTTCCTCCTCCTCTTCCTCTCCTCTTCCCTCCTCCTCCTCCTTCCTCCTCCTCCCTCCTTCCTCTCCTCCCTCCTTCCTCCTCCTCCCTCCTTCCTCCTCCCCTCCCTCCTCTTCCCTTCTTCTCCTCCTCCCTCCTTCCTCTCCCTCCCTCCTCCTCCTTCTCCCTCCTTCCTCCTCCTCCCTCCTTCCTCCTCCTCCCCTCCCTCCTCCCTCCTTCCTCCTCCTCCCTCTTCTTCCTCCTCCTCCCTCCTCCTTCCCTTCCTCTTCCTCCTCCTTCCTCTCCCCTCCTCCTCCTCCTCCCTCCTCCTCCTCTCCTCCCTCCTCCTCCTCCTCTTCTTCCTCCTCCTCTTCTTCCTCCTCCTCCTCCTCCATTGCTTTTGGTCTCAAACTCCTCGAAATCATGAAATTGATCTTCACTGACACTTCCATCTGTGTTAGAGCATCACTTGGGAAGAGAAGAGTCCCAGATATGCTGGGGAGTCACATATTTCTTACCGCTAAGCATGCTGAAAAAGGACGACTGAAATGGTATTCCCACAATGCACCACTGGCTCCCCGATTTTTTTATATGGTGCACACTGACCATGGAGACCCATTCTCTCACATGTGGGCCTACCAGCTTTCTCCTGCTTGATTTCAAGCCGCTAGAATTTATGCGTATAGATACGTCAAACACGGTATCTCCTATGACGTATATATATGACCGCGACAGTCAAAGGGTTAAGTCGATGGTAAGTTGGATGGTAGGTGTAATCACTAAATCCCATCCCTGGCAACATTCCCCCCCCCACTCTTCATAGATCTAAACTTACTCCCTGTTCAGAACATCCACACTTACTACTGTGCAATCTATATCTACAGGACCTTAAATTCCAATATTAACCTTGACCTAAAATGCTTTCTTGATAGTTGTGACAGGATCCACAGGCATAACACCAGACACAAACATCTCTATGACATTCCCCGTGTTCAACTAAACCTTTACAAAAATTCAATGTATTTCAAAGGACCTAACATCTGGAACACCTTGCCTGAAAACTCTAAGAGCTGCAACACAATTCATCACTTTCAAAACTACATTTAGAAAACATCTTATCTCCCTGATCCACCCCGACAACTAACTACATGATAACTACCTGGTGGTTCACAATTACACACTCACTCACCCACTGACTATAAACCCAGAAATACTAATCTAATCTTAAAATAATAAATCCTAACTAGTCATAAGTTTGCCTATGATACTCCAATATAGACACTTTGTATTGTGCCAAAACAAAAGCATTCACATTACTAAACTCACAAATTATGATGTAGTCACTTAACCTTAATACCAAATCTGTAAGGATTTAATGTTAAGAATTAATCTAAGTCTGCTCAAAATGCCTACCATGCTAGGTGTTTCCCAGTGGCCCCCTCTGTAATTTTGTATTTTATAACATGTAAACCACACAATACCCAAAACCTGTAAAACCCCACATTGTAACCCTTATAGAGAATAAACTTGAATTGAATTGAAGATGCATATTAATAATGATAATAATACAAAGTAATAATCACTCTAAAACGCATTAAATGTCATATACAACGAACCCCGGGTTTAGGCCATAATCCGTTCCAGGAGCTAGGCCTAAATGCGAAACGGCCCGAAGGCGACGCAGCAATATTTCCATAAGAAATAATGTAAATAAATTAATCCATTCCAGACCACAAAAATAATCTAGGACAAATACTTTTTTTAAACTTTGAGGGTCGACAGGCCCTTCAAGACTCGTTCTCAGGATCGGCAAATTTAAAAAAAAAAAAAATATATTTTTTTTGACAAGATAGAGATCTTTTCCCGTTAATATTGACCCAAAAAGTATGAAAATTTGCTGGAAAAAATAACGGATAATATGCTCTCGCGAAGTTAGCGGCCTCGCCGATATATAAACATCCGGATTTTGCCCACTTTGAGCCCTGTTTTTGGCCATTTCCAGTATGTACTAGTCGACAAAAATCATAAACTGTTTCTCTAGAAACTCTATTTTTTCAATTGACTGGTACAAGAAAAACCACCCATTTACTGATTTCAACTATCCATACAGTGAGTTCAGAATTTAGCCAATTTTGCCAGTTCACAAATTTCAAAGATGGCCAATTGCCAAATAGGTCCAGAATAAACAGAAAGCATCCTGGCACTAACTAACATTTCCTCTGTTCGTTAGCACTCCCCAGGCCCCTCTTATATTTCCTTTGGCTTTCCACTTTCAATTTTTATTCTTCCAAAAAAAATAGAAGATTTCTGTTATGATTAGTGTAGAAATGGTATAAATATATCAGCGCACTTGTGAAAGATGATTAGACTCACCGTTGACGTGTATTGGAAACGCTTGGCATGATTTTGTTTACTTTTGAACTTTGGTAAAAAATCGAAACATTTCTGCTACTTTGGAGCTGATTTCAAGGTACTTTCATTGTAAAACCAGTCTGCAAAATCATCTCCAATTTCTTTACATGTTTCCATTCTATAAAATGAGACCAAGTAAATTTAGGAAATACAAACAAATTAAATACCCTACGAAAATACAGTGCCAAAGTCACTGTTTTATTCCAAAAAACACGGTCAAAGGTTTTTTTCCATTATGCCCATGTGTGCTTTGCAGGGATTTTTTTTATACTGGCCACTGGGAACACATAAGACCCATTCTGTCATATGTAGCTACCAGCTTTCTCCCACTAGATTGAGGGGTGCTAGAATTTAGGGCGTACAGTACTTTCAAAAAAAACCTGGGTCGTATGCGTACTAGTACGGCCGAAAGCCCTCAAGGGTTAATTAACCTATAGTTTTACACAACCACAACCCAGATATAATACATCATTATATAAATAAATTATAAGTTAAATAATACATTTAAACTAACATTTATTACCTTTATTGAAGAGACTTGCTGGCAACTGGAGATTGGGAGGAGGTAAGAGGAGACTTATGTTTGGAGGAAATCCCTTCCTTAAGACTTTAGGTAACAAGTCCTTATATGGTGGTTACTTCGCTTCTCTTTACACATTTTATTATATCTTTGTAAGTAGTCCGTTGAGATTATGTATTTACAATAATGGGTTTTGCAATGCAAAGAGAGCCTTTCTATTATGCCTAGGCATTATGGGCCGCTCTTTAAATTTTTGGCTTTACTGGACTACTTAACACTAACATGAAGTTTCTCATAGCTGTTTACAGTAGTTTCTATTAATTGTAAGTGAATCTAATTTCTATAAACCAAAGGAATAATTCCTTAGTCGAAAATGCGTTTTGTGAAAACCAATGATTCAGTTATCCTGTCAACAATGGACAGTACGTTTCCAAAAATAATATTGAAATTATTTATGGGAATATTGAGTGTGGAGCATTTATCTAGGGTGATTAAGTGGCTTTGAGAAGAGTCTTAAATTGATTTTCAGACCAGGTTACTTTAGTATTTTACAAATTTTGGGGGTACGTTTATGCATAGTGGTTTTTACCAGTGTTGATATGGACACGGGAGGTACATCAAAAAAGAGATCTTTGTCTTGTGGTATGGCGTGTGTCTGTTAAGGATAGTGAGAAGTTTTGAGTGGAGGGTGTTTTATGTTTGCATGTAGTGTGTATGTCAGTAAGCCATGAATAAGTATGGAGTTATTAACGGTGAGCCGATTTAGACTTTTGGAAAAATTGGTGTTGAAGTATGCTGTTGGGAGTAGGTATTTGGTTATCATCTGACTGCTCTGCCTTTGCTGGGTTATTATTGGTCTTAGGGTGATTTAATGAAGTTTGATCCCATCCACAAAATTCGTATGTGAGATAAGGGTAAGGTCGAAGTGAATGGTACAGTGCCACGGGAGAGCTGGTTGTGGAAACATAGTACTGTATCTTTGTGTTGCCTACAGTACTGAGGAGATTTTCTTGGTGATTTGGTGTACCTGTAGGCCCCTGCTGTACGGCGTTTCGCCTGTTTATGGCGTGTGCTAATATGGCGGTTTCAAAATTATGACCAAGATTTGCTATGCGGCAAGCGGTCTTTTCCAAATACGGCCTCCCCACACAAGGTATGTTTTCATTTTCCATGACCAAAATCTATTATGCTAGGAACTTCCGAAAATTTCAGTGTTTTAAAGTACTGCATTTTTATATGTACTTCTGATAATTATACTTATGTGTACCTGTACTACAATACAGTAGGTCAATCGTTTTTCGTAATTAATCCATTCCGGGAGGAGCAGCGACTATAAAGGAAATTTCCGATTTGCGAATCAATATTCCCAATAGAACTAATGTAAATACAATTAATCCGTTCCTGACACCCAGAAGTATTAACCCTTTGAGGGTCTCCGTCCCGTAGATCTATGGCGTTACGTTCAGGGTCCAAACCGTTCGATTCTACGTCATGCGCTCAGCTCACTCTGATAAACTGTGAGTGGTTTTACATTGGGCTCGAATATGAGAGAATACATCTATATGGTAAGTGTTGCACCACATACAAAACCAGATCCTGCCAGCACGCTGTGCTTATAATGAGAGAAAAAAACTGAAACTCATTGATTTTTCGAATACAACGCAACTTTGCAGTGTTTTTTCGTATGTTTTTTAACGTTCTATCTGTTATTTCTTGGGCTCATTTGCTAGAATGGAAGACATATTACAGAAATAGGGATGATTTTGATTGGTTTTAGCACTGAATTGCTTGAAAAATGAGCTCAAAGTGCAGAAATGTTTAAATTTTTGCCGATATTCAAGAGTAAACAAACGGACCTCACACGTCTAATACACGCCAGCTGGTGGGTCTCTAATATGCATTCACCCAATATGGTGATGAGTATTTATACAATTATTACAGATTGCATAACAGTAAATCTTCTATTTATGGTCTTGTGAATACAAATTCATTATGTGAATAAAAAATCAAATAGAATTTATATGTAAAGCCTCAAAGTAACTAATGAACGAGGGGACTTGTTATAGTTAGTTCAGGGAATTACCTACATTGTTTATTCTGGACCCTATTTGGGAAATTGGAATATTTTGAACTTTGTGTTTTTGTTAAAATTGGCCAAATTAAACCAATTTCCGCTCCACTTTAATTTGTCGTTGACACCGTTGACTAGGCGAGCTTTCTTGCTGCTCATCGATTAGAATAGAGAAATACTAGTGAAATTGCTAGAATTGGTTTGACTGGGAAAAAGTAATTGGATAAAATTGAGAGTCAGGTCGGCAAAATCGGCGATTCGTAAATATCGCTGACACATCAACGTCGCTTGAGAGCATAATTCGTCCAATTTTCCATCAAATTTAGTACTTTTTGTTTTATTTCCTTCACAAAAGATTCTCTACATTTCAAGAAGAAAATAAAAAATTTTTTTTTCAACTTCTTGGACACCTGGGGCACACTTAGCTTTGGGGGCCTTGGGGACCTGAAGGGGTTAAACAAACAATTTTTTTTTCCATGAAAATAAACATTTCGTACATAAACAAATTACAATGGGAAATATGAATATCGAAAACATTGACAGCATAGCCACTTACCTTTATTGGAATTCTTCTTAGTGTTATGGAGACTGAGGGGCGCAGAGAGGGTGGATTGTATCTAGTTTGGAAAGGGGAATCCCTTCCAGCAACACCTCACGGTACTTTGCTTTTCTTGGGTTGCTTGTCTTCTCTGTTTTTAATGCATTAGGACCACGTTGAGGGTCACTGGAGTCCAGTCTGGCCAAAATAACTGTGGGAGAGCTATGTTTCTGGCGTCTCTTTAACACTTCCTACAATGGCCAAGACTTTGTCCAGTTACATGTTGCAACCTGTCTGCAAAAACATGGTCGGGTAATGTTTCTTCATAAAGCTTTCCATCTTACCCCTAATAGTTAAAAATCTCTTTAATTTTGAAGGAAGGCACCTTGGTTCCATTCTCTCTTTCCTCCTCCTCTGCAGCAAAGATTCTGAGCTGTGATGTGTTGCTCTTCCTGGTGATGCTCATGCAGCTCCTCAGTGTGTGAGTCTTCGTTTTTGGTCTTCACCATTCTACCACAACTCCAACTCGCATCAGCCCTGAAACTCCCCAGTTCCACAATTGATTTTACAACAGGACTTAGGTCATCCGGGTTCGTCCCAAACCCTTCAAATCCTCTTGTCGGACAACATCTGGCCACAATTTTCTCCAGCAGAGTTTCAAAGTCTGGTGAGTCACTCCCTCTAAGCCATACCATAAGTGGGTTATGTACTGGAGATGTGAAGGAGTTCTCTCCAAACTTCCCTTAGGGTCAAGTGAGTTCTGTGGTCACAGTCCGCACCTGTGAAACATTGCTTTTGTGTAGAGTTTTTTAAAGTTGGCAATGACCTGTGGTCCATGGGCTGGCAGGAGAGGAGTGGTATTCGGGGGCAGAACTTTACTGTGATGAACCCAAACTCTCGAAAATTAGGTCATCCAAGTTTGGAGGATGAGGGCAGGTGCATTGTTCCATTTCTAGCAGGCACTGAGATTCAATTTCTTTTCCAGGAGAGATACTCCTAACATAGGGCCAATAAACTTCATTGCAACCACTCGACGAAAATTTCCTCGTGACCCATGGCCTTACTATTAGATTTCCAAACACACAAAATGTACTCTTCATAACATAGTTTTTCCTGAACACACTGGGTTTTCAGAATGGTACACTTAGTAGTGGCTTTCACTTGAAATCCCCACTTGCATTAGCACAGAACATGAGCATCGCTGTTTCATTGGCTTTGAGTCCCGCATTTGCTTTTTCTCTTGTGTAATGAAGGCCTCTTGGTATTTCTTCAACAAGAGGCCTGTTTACGTCACATTGAACACTTGTTCAGGTTTCAGTCCTCTGCCTCTATTGTACTCTGGAAATTCATGCCGCTTGTGGTCCGAACTGGCAGCCGTTCACCATGCCTTACCCGCTGTGTATGCCAATACGGTGCTTAAATCTCTAAACCCGCCTTTGCTGGCCTTAAATTCACTCACATCCAATAGTTGAGGGTAATTTCTTTACCAATCATCCTGCCAATGCTCGCCTTTTCACAAATAATCGAAGTCATAAGCAGTATCTCCTGCTAATTGTTCTCATTTATCCACACCCATAAATAATTCTCAACCTCTTCGAAGTACTGGTGATCTCCTTTTTTGTCAGCATAGATACCATTTGCAACAAACAGATCCTTGATTTCCTTTTTTTCATGGTCACTATTGGAACAGAATGTTGTGTAGGGTATCTTATACATCTGGCCAGTTCGGCCCACACGTTACCACTTTCATCTAGTTCAATGATGGTTTCTTAAATTCAATCGTATTTTCTATCTTCTTATACCACAGGCTTGGCACTAGGAGCTTTCTTTTTGGCGCCATGGTAGCTTATTAGTATGCAGACTACAATAAATGGATATTATGTAATATTTTCGCTGGAGCCACTTGAGGGGACTTTCGCTCCCTGGTAAACAATGGTCAGATGGTGCCGCATGGCTCACGCTGTGGGTACGGTCCGGACGAATACGACTCGCGGATCAACTTAAGAAAAGCGAGGTCCATGTTTATACGAAAATACCCCTATGATTGGCGAAATTTACGATTGCTGAGAACTACGAAAAGCGAGGGACCACTGCATACTTACACACTGAGCTAGTGTGCAGGTAACATTAAAATCGCTAAGTCTCTCTCTATCATGACGCCAAAATCGACGTAATAATTATCACTCTTGGGAACGAAATGTCTTATTTTACATCAATATAGGCATTTTCATTAATCCATCTATGATATTTTCCTCAAAATTATACATGAAACCCATTACATAGCATATAAACATGATACATACACTCAGAATAAAAATTGATGTAAATATGAGATTTGTTTACAAAGCAGCTGTGTAGTTGTGTCGGAGAATTACGTTTTCTCTAGTCAAACACTTGGAGGGTAACTGTAGAAAAATATTCTTTTCGTATGCCTTTACTCTATGTATAGCAATCCTCTTCAAGGGGGGCTCCTTGGCGTGGTGAAGAGGCTCTTGGTCTGAGGAATTAGCCCTGTCGGTCTTCTTCCTCAGACCGAACCTAATTACCCCCCATTCTCCCCTCCCCTATCCCATCCTCCCCATCCTCCCCTTTTTCCATTCCTCCTCCTCCTCCTCACCCCTCCCTTTTGCCCTTCCTCTTTTTAGCCTTCGTGATTTCTCCCACAGGCGCGCTAGTTCCTAGGTAGGGGAAAGGACCCGGGGGTCCATCCATTCCGTTGGAGGTTTCTGGCGGTTGCGTAGTTTGCCGTGAGAATCTTGATTGCCTAGGATGTCCCGATACCTCTCCGGTATTCCCGGAGTAGCTTTGGGTGTCTTTTGGGCGACGGTGTAATCTCTGGAAAGCACCTTTCGGGATTCGGGGTTATGGTGGGCCTGAAGGAGGTATGCTTAGTGGGGATATCCGGCCGCCTCTCTTTTGTACACCGAGGTAGTCGGCAGATGTGAGGTTAGGCTATCCGGATTGCTGGTGTACTGGCATGAAGGGTAGGGTATGGCACGGGTTTCCCTGCTGCATCTGCGGTTACTAGCTGTGGTCGAGTCTCTTGGGCGCGGAGGGAGATTTCGGCATTTCTTCCTTCCTGGGAAACTATTCCTCCCCGCTCCCCCTGTTTTTATTCTTTTTTATTTATTTGTATTTTTTTTCTTCTTTCTTTTTTTTCTTAAAAACAAAAAAGCAAAGGAGTATTATAAGTACCTAACCATGGCAGTCCCTATCCATTGAACACACTACCCCGGGCCCCTTCTTGATACGACCCCATTCTGACCCCTGCCTTGTGGTTAGGACCACTCTTCGGACACTCCTGATGCCCCAGTACCTCTTGCTGGTGCTGTTTTCTCACCCGCTTCAGGTACGGGGCTTCGACGGGGACTCTCGATTTGTCTGAAACAAACTCGCTCTCTTTGACTATGCTTCCGGCTTCTCCCTCTATCGGTACGGCAATTTTCGATCGCCACCATTTCATGCCGGGGACCAAACTCCGGTTCTACTCCTAAACGCCAACGTCAATCTCCTGGTGATGCTCCGTCGTTGACCTTACCCTTCTACTCGTGAAAACGACGCCCGTCTAGCACTCCTCTCCACGCTTCAGTTTCGGACCACAACATGGACTAAATTCTTTACTTTAAGACCAACTTTCTTCTTCTGCCTACCTTTTGACCCATAGTATTGCAAAGCGTCCTGGTCATGTTGGCGAGATATTTCATTTCACGCTCTCAAGAGCGGTACGCGCATCGTCCACTGTCCAGAATGTACCAAGCTCATGATTTTTCTCTCTTCGAATCTCGGATACTATCTATCCCACATGGAAAAAAACATCTTTATCTCATTCTTGTAGTGGTACTGTCTCTGCCCCTACATAGTCCAAACAAGACTTTTCCAGTCATGTGGCAATGCAGTTTGAACAGCTGCACTCCAGGATCTCCAATTCCTCAAAGGTAGACACTTATGTCCTTCCTCCGGGGGCGGGAGAGTTACCTGGCAATGTGGTCGTTTACTTTTGACAGCCCGAGAACTCCGTCCTCTGTATATGTCGCGGAGACATCGGTTAAGTTCTCGGAAAGGTGATACCCTACACCGCAACAATGTAGAAAAGAATTGCTGGCGTTTTGGTCATCCAGGAAATATTGCAGTCTATGCGGAATGGGCCCCAGTCTGTGGTGCCGACGACATTCTAATACATCTTGGCAGTGCAACCTCCATCTTGCCTTATTGTAATTGAAGCTCCCTTCGTACTCCCGCCGTTGCCAGGTCTACGTATGACGTGAATCCGTAGCTCAAAGAGGCGAAGTCTCTTATGCTATGGGCAGTTACTCATCTGCCTCCAGGGAGACTACCCCGTGTTTCTTATTCTGTGTTTTCCACAACACGTCCCCCCTTCGGGGGCATCTTCTGGCAGGCCTCCCTTGTTGTTACCCTCCCATAAGCCACTACGGCATCTAATCCTTTGCTTCTTGTGCTCTACGTCCCGACTACAACTCGGTCTGTTCTCAATCTTCGCGTCCTTCCTCACAGCCCCTGTATCGAACAACAGACCTCGGACGACACCTATAACCAATCGCCCCTTAACTCAGAAGTCCAAAAAAATCCACATTGCCTCAATCTTCTTTGGACCTTCCTTCCCTTCTTCCGCCTCCACACTATACCTTTCCAGTCTCTGTAACCTTAGTTTCCCCTCTCTCTGCCTCATTACAAGTGTGGAGATTCACCCTTCCTCCCTCGTTACTATGCCTTCCACCCCGTCCCCTCCCAAGTTTTCCCTTTCTGTCACCTCCAGTTTCTGCCTCTTCTGTCCCCCCCACACTTCATCTCCAGCCTTACCCTTTTCCTCCCCCTTACTTTGGTACAGTCCAATTACTGTCCCCAATCTTTACTCACCCTCCTCCTCCTATTCCAATTTGGTTCATACATCTTTGAATTCAGAAAACACTTGAAGCATTTCGAATATATTGCAGAGACTTAAACCTTCAATGGACACTGATTCACTTCCTATTCCTTCTCTTCCCGCTCCTCCTCTTCACAACCCATTACTTTCGCAACGCTCCGCATTCCTTCGCTACATGAAAATCTTCCAATGCCACCCACGTTGGTACTTTTCTAACCCTTAGTCGTAGGTGCCTTTACCTACAGATTCCTGAAAATTTCTTCTCGCCCATCATGGCCTATTTTACAGTGGAATATCCGCGGCCCCAGGGGTAATCGGGGTAGCTTCAGATGTTGCTTTCCAGGTTTTCCTGTTGGTGCTTGCTTAAAAGAACAAAATTACACTCGGCTGTTTTCCAACAATCTCAGCTATATATTTATTGTATTCTTCGGATTCCTTTCTCAGATGGGACCTATAATGAAGTGCCTTCTTCTACGCAATGAATATTCCGTCTGTCGCTAACTATTTGTCATCTCGCTGCATGACACTGCAGCCGTATCCACTTGAATAAGTGTGTTTACAATTGGTTTTTTATCTCTCTCCTTCGAGCATTTCTATCCAGGCTTTACCTTTTCGTGTTTCATCCTTACCACCACCACTTCTGTTACTTGGTGATTTTAAATGCCTCCATTTCCTTTGGGGGGGGGTCTCATTGTGATCACGTGGCATTCAGTTGGAGGGCTTTTCTTGCCTCTCACCACTCCATGTTTTAACTACGGGGGTACGACACCCATTTTGATCCTCGTACTCATACTCTCTCAGCATCGATCTATCAGTTGCTCTTCCTCACTGCATAGGACTTCACCTGGTTGTTTACCAGACTTACCATGACGCGATTCATTTTCCGATCATTCTTACTTCCCTTCTATTTCACCCCTTTCCGTGCCATCGCTGGCAATTTGATCGGGCAAAGTGGGATCATTACTCACACTCACTGCTTTTAGTTGAGTTCCTTCTTCATTCCTCCATTGATGAGCTCCTACACATCTTTCGACATCAGTTTATACCGCAGGCTTCTCTTTATACCCAAAACCTCAGGCAGGCATTCTCAGAAGTGGTGCTTGGTGGTTCCTGCTTGTGCTCGGTGCAGTACGTTGAAACGTTGCTGCATGGGGCAGGTACCGGTACATAGAACCGCTGAGAGACTTGTTTGATTTTACAAGCAGACGCGTGCGATCGTCGCGTGTCATCCGTTGAAGCTAAAACGCACTTGTTGGCGGACTATGTTTCACCATCACCTCGCTTCTTTATGAGTGCCAGTCAGGAAAACAGTGAGGGAAATTGAGTGGTAAAATACTCTCTGACGGCTCCTGTCTAGGGTCCTGTGTTGATATAGCAAACCTCTGACGTTTGCCAGTGAACTTGGCCACTTGGTCCGTTATTTCCGAGGGCCATCTATGCCTGTTTTCTTTCTCAACGTTGCAGCGCGTTAGACCCTTGGACTTTTCTTTCTTCGGAGAAGAACAGTAATTACTGTGCCTTTTAACTTCAAGAATGGAGGCAACGCTCTCAGCTTGCCGATCCTCGCAGCTGGGGCTGATGACATTTATAGTGTATGTTACAACATTTATATCGGTCAGCCTTGTCGTCTCTTAACTCTTCAATCATATTTGGGCACAAGGAGTTCTTCCCCACTGTGGGAATCTGCCATTGTTCTCCTTCCCGCAACCCGGTGTATACAGGACATGATTCCTCCCACTATCGCCCATCGCTCTTCAAGTGCAGTTTGCAACGTGATGAAAACGCCTCGTAAATCGACGTATTTTGTTTTTTTATTTTTTTCAAATATGTGGTATTTAGAGATCACAACAGTCTCTCGCTACGTCATATGGCTTTTCGTAAGGGGTCGTTCTACATAGACCCTTATACGCTTGGCTACGTATGTTCGTTAATGCCTTGCGAATAATCACTCAGTTATTGCATATTTGTTGACCTTGAGAAGGCATTATGGACAAACTTGGAGGTATATATTTTGGCCAGGCCCATTCCTTCGCTCGAGGCAATGACCATCCTTCCTTAAGACTTTTTAACTGACAGGACCTTTCCGTGTTCGAAGTCAATAATGTTCTTTCCCGGGACTTCGTCCAAGTGAAGGGTCCCTCAGGGATGTGTTCTGACACAACATTTTTCTCTTGCTAGAAATGATTTGGCTCTGTCGTTCACCCAATATTTGGTCATCCAATCTCTGTTGACTGACTTCGCTATTGCTGTGCAGGCGGCTCTGACTGTCACCTTATTGCAGTTTCTCTCCAGCATCGCGGTCGCCCGATGTTTCCACTTGGGCCACACAAATGGGTTTTTAAATTTTCGAGTACCAAACTCACCAAATTACTTTCACTAGACGCTCTGATCTCCCGATCATCTTTTGTATCTCATGGATCCCGTATCCCGAACGTGATACAGTCAGGTTTTCTAGGCCTCTCTTTGACCGTCGGTTTAACCTGGAAACCTCCACATACCTCTCTGAAGGCTCAACTTGTCACAGCGGCTATAACCTTCTTAAAACCTTGCTCATCTTTCTGGGGAGTGATCGTCTGAAACTCTGCTTCGCTACATTCAGCCCTGTTTATGAAACTCGATTTGATGACCAGATTTTATTCCGCCGGCCAGCCTCTCTGCTACTCTCTTCTAGCCTTAACTCTCTCCATCACCAAGGCTTAGTTTGTGCCTTGGTGCTTTTCGCTTTCCCCTGTTGAGAGGCCTCTATTACAGAAGCAAATTGTTCCCTCTTGTCTGATCGCCGTGAGCCCATTGCCTTCGTTACTATGTCGCTCTCACGATCTACACAAGCTTCATTTATAGAATGGGTTCACCGATAATCAAGTAGACATTCTTTATTCGTTCGCCGCCCAGTTTGCTCGTCCCTTTCTCTTCGCCTACATTCACTCTTGTCTTCCCTTCTGTTACCACTTTTAGTTATGTTAGATCTCACTTTTCCCTACCCCTGGGAAGTTCCAGCTGTTGGGGTCTGTTCTTTCTCACTCCCTTGCTCGGAAAGCTCACCTGCCTACGTGGGCTTCCCGCTCTCTTTTCTTGATCACTTCCCTCCATTCTCAGGCCAACGTGTTACCAGATGGCTCTATGTCTTCAGCGGCGTCGGATTCGCAGCAGTGTTTCCGGACCAGCGTCGTTACGAGGGCATTTACTATCTTCAGCTAGCATTTTTTACTGCTGAACGGTATGCCCTTCTTGCAGCACTTTTTTCGTATCGCATCTTGCTGTGTCATCTTTGTCGTAGTCTCAGACTCCCTTAGTGCTCTACAGGCTATACGAAATTTGTACTCTCATCCCCTAGTTCTCCGTATCCAACTTGGCTACGCCGTATCTCTACCAAACATAAAGTTTTTGTTTTTTGTTGGGTCCTGTCATGTCGACGTACAGGGCAATGGAACAGGCAGACAATGCTGCGCGGGTCAGCAGTATATGACCTAACAATTTCCTATCGAGGTGTTCATTTCTGGACTATTTTGTGCAATAGTACCCCTACGCACCGTTGCAACTACGTTGGTCAACTCTGCCGGTAACAAACGTCATTTTATTTAAACGAGCATAGGTTACTGGCCGTCTTATTGTCATCCAGTTGCCGAAGTTGGGAGACCATCTCTCCCGCCTTCGCATTGGCCACACTCGTCTAATCATGGTCATCTCATGGAGAGGCCACCTGTTCCTCTTGTGAGAGTTTCCTAGTTCCAGTATCGATTAGCACATTCTGGTAGACTGCCCTCTTACATCGAGCACGCAAGAATTTACCTCCACGTCGTTTCGTTCTACTACTCTCTCTTTACCTTCCCTTCTTGCTGATGGACCTCCTTTAATCCTGATCTTCATTGACTTCTTGAATCGACTGATTTCCTCCACAAACTCTGATGATGCTCTTTTCGCACTCCCTCAGCCTTTTTCTGGTTAGTCTCTTGCTTGCTTTACACCTTACACATCCACTGCCCCGCTGTTATCCGTAACCTGTTGCTCATCATCTCCCTTATGCCACCTGATGCCTCCACTTCCTTCCTGCCCTGCAGCGGCTGTATAGTCCTGTGGCTTAGCGCTTCTTTTTGATTATACTAATAATAATAATTGAAAGCAATTCTTGACCCTTGTGGGTTTAGAGCTTTTTTATAATTAATAATAATCATTATATATTGATATTAAGAATTATTATACATTGGATGCTGCGGAGGGCAGCAACGGTCTCCTAAGTTCTTCTAATCTCAAAAAACCATCGCTCTAAAAATTGTGCTGGCCTAAGTGAAAGTTCAAAAACATGAAAACCCCCGTTGCCACATCCATGACCACGGATGAATACTAAGAATGTAACCAAACCTTGACAAATTAGAAATCTAGGAAGACAGCCCTGCCACCCAAACACTGCCTCTAGCTGCAGACAACCACTTAACCCAAGCTCCGAGAAAAACAGCCTTCTCCATTGCTACACAGTTATTACTTCAGTGCTACTATGAAAGGATATGAGAAGAAACAACTCAGTTAAATAAAAGATTAACAGCAAGGACCCTAGAACTCCAATTGATATACCCGCTGGCCCGCCGGGAGTGCATCAACCCCTCACGCCGCCCCACCACGGGAACAACACAACAAAAAAATGGTGATCCCCTCCAACTCCACTCCCTTCAAAGGATTCATTTCCATGATAACTCAGGTTATGATTATTCCTGACAATAATCACGGACTACTCGTGCTCTAGAAAATGAAATCAAAGATATCCAAAGCAACACTCGAGCGACGAGAATCCAAGATAACAGAACCTCGAGGAATAAGATCCAACTTGACGAGAAGCTTACATCGGGCAAGTGTTGACACAGAAAATACTCTAAAAGCAGCTATAGCCAGTCACACTGAGCAAATAACAACAATAAATATGAAGGTTGAAGAACCAATCAAGGACTGGAATCAGAACATGCACACTCGACTAAATGAATACCTTGATTTCCAAGCCCGCAAAACTGAACAAGATAAGTTGTCTGATGCAGTTATAATAAACAGTCCACACATTCCTAGTGACATAACACAAGCACAGTGCAAAGAAACTGCTATCAGATAAAAACAGGACCACGTACAAGTCATCGTGCAAAACAATGAAATCAAAGAAACACGTTTGTTAGGAAAACCAGGAAGTAACCAGTATAATGATCAGACTTCATTCATACGATAAAAAAGGACCTAATTAAATCAGCAATTACAATGAAAATGGAGTGTACATAAATGGAGTGTCTAACCAAAAAAAACGTCAAAACCTTCTGTTCAGCTGAGAAAACTTAAACAGGAAACAAAATACATCAGTGTTTCATGCGAGATGGGAAAAATACTAGTAAGGAAAACTCAACAGGACAACAATATACCATCTCAAACGAACACGATTTCTCTACCTTCCTTAGAAAAGCTGACATTTCTGTAACAGATAGATAAGTGCCCCTTAATACATATATACGTGTGATGCATATGGTTGTACGTTACTATTAATTGTACATTATTATTTTTATTATTTTTCATCACTAGCTAGCCAACTACCTCCAATACTCTTAATTCTTTCTTACTGCTATTAATTGCTCATAATTTTAAATTACAAGTCAAATCTTACTCCAAATTAATAATATTCATTATTCTTACCTGTCCATTTAATTTTGTTTAAACACTACTTGTTTTTTAGTCACTTTTCATTGTGTATGCAATTAGTGTAAATTCCAATTACTCTTTTGCAAGTACCAAAGCTATCTTTTGCTAGCTAGTACCAACTACCTCTTTTTTTTTCTTTATTGTGCAATAAACTGCTCAATTTATTTAATATTTCAAATCAGATCTTACACCTCAACCAATAAGATTTCATAGGGACCACATGACCAATTAACTTTGTTTACCAATACTTAATTTTATCCCTTATATATTTCCTCCTTTATTTAGCTTTATATAACTACCTCTAGTTTATTATATCACAATTGTTAAATAAGTCAAGGTCTAAAGTAAATAAGTTCACATTTTGGCATTAATATTCAAAGCTCATTTAGTTGATACCACTTTAATGTTCACCACAACTTAATTTAGTCCCCTTTTATTTATAATTTTATACTATAATCACTTTAAAGAATTAACCTGTATAGTACTACCTACTATCATATTCCCAAGCCCCCCTCCAATCATTTGATCATCATTTATTTGAATTAGTCCCATTTATATTGTCTCCTTTATTTAGCTTAAAAAAAAAAAAGAAAAAAAATAAAAACTACCTTAGCTCATTATTTACATTTGATAAATAATTCAGGTGCTATTTATTTAGGCTTAAACTAATTTACTTTGGTGTGTTATACTTTTATTCTAACTATAATTCACTACAAATCTCATGATTACAAGCACTGACCTGATACCAACCTCTTATTTAAATGACTTAAATGAATCAAAAAATTTTTTCAAACATTACTGTAATAACTACACTGCAGAAACAATCAAAGGCACTTCCTCAGTGCCAACAACAACATAACTATCTGTAACTACAAGATCAGAATCTTTAAAGCAAGCATTACGATGACCCTCATAGCATTACTAAAATTCCTTACATCCAATATGTCCATCATTACACTAACATGAAACCTGGCTAAAGCCGAATAGGACAGATGTCTATGCCATTTCCTGGTACACAGCCATACACATCAACTTAGGCCCAGACCAACAAGGGGGTGGCACAGCCATATACTACTCAGACCAACTAGAATGTATCACTGATACTTGCACAGATGAACAAGGGGAATATATAATAGCCCAATTCAATCCCAATCCCTACAAAAACCTCTCACAATGATAAACCTCACAGAGTTCCACATTCAAACTTAGCCACTTTAGTCAAAACGAGAAATATGATAACTGATGCACGCATGAACAAAGAACACTTAACTACTCCTCAGGTGACTTCAATAAAAATCTCACTGCAAGACCAGGACCCACACGTTTAACTGAATTCACAAACACCAATGAGTAAACTGTATGTTTCTACCAACATACAAAACCTACACGAGTTACAGAGACTAGTGTTTCCCTACTTGACCACATCTGGACCAACACCTAGCCCCTTAAAATCAGCAAAATTACAGATAATACCACAGACCACTACCTACTTTCCTCAAACAACTCTTGGTAAATTACCCCAATCACTACTAAAGTCACCTTCAGACTTCACAATGAGGCAGCCATATTAACTTCACAACAGCATAGCAAACATTGATCTGCACACTGAGCTAGAAATCTAATACTGAATTGACGAATGTATTAATAATTTTCTAAAAAAGCCCAAATACTCTCCTATAACAAGCAACTGACCTATAAAAACTATACCGATTGACAGCTAAGAGACTGAACAGAACCCTGGCTAACACCCAGCAATCTCAACAAATCTCACAAATACAAAACACCAATATGAAAAAACAGTAACAGAATGTTCACCTAAACCAGATACCACAACAAAACTTTACTCGTCAATCCCTAACCAGCCTGATAAGGGAAGGGCAAAAAAAATTGTATTATAAACAGATTATCCAACTTACGAGGTAAATAACAAAAGACCTGTAAAACCCTACTCAGAAATTCTAGAAACAAAAAAGATAATCATGAAATAGCAAATAAATTACAAAATCAGATCGAACCCCAACTCCCACCAACAGAAACAGCAAACAGACTCAATGATTCTTCTCCACTATAGGACAAAACTTGGCCAAAAAAATCCCAAGCACAATACCCCACCAAATGACTACCTCACTGGCAACTACCCGAACACACTGTTCCTACTCGACTAACCCATACGAAGTCTCCCTTATTATCAACACCAAAAAAACAAGGCAGGAGATTTAAATACCTCACCACCTCATTATATACAAAAAAGTGTCACAATGCTATCACCAATCATTGCACACTCTTTAATCAAATCCATTGAATCCACCACCGTCCTACAGTACTACTCAAATAGCAGGTCACCCCACGCACAAGGAGGAGACCCAACAGAGTTGAATAACTAAAGGCCAATATCCACTTACTCCCTCTCTCAAAAACTTCGAAAAATTAATCATAAACAATCTACTCCTACCTTATCCCCAAAACATACTCAACCCCAGCCAATTTGATTCAGCCTAATAAAAAGTACTAAGGATGCTATTAAACACATCTAAAACATATACACGCAATAGAGGAAAAAAGAAGTCCCACGGGAGCTTCATTGACTACGTAAAGCTTTTGATACATTTTGACCAAGACTTGCTCCAACCGTAAAATTTCACACTATGGTATAAGAGGCACTCCCTCAACGACCTCAAGTCAGTACCTCAGCCACAGAACAATATGTGGATGCAAATGGGGGCAAAACTCCTTCTGCACCACCAATTACAGTTGGTGTCCCACAGGAATGTCCTTGGCCCACTTCCTCTTTCTCCAATACATAAATGACCTAACCAAATGCTTCGCAATTACTCAAACCCAACTATTTTGCAGATGACACTAACATACGTCTTCTCCCACCCGACCCAGTCACGCTAGCCAATACTGTAAATACCGAATTACACAGAAAATAATCTACCTGATGAGACTAACAAACTTACACTAAACTTGGACAAACCCTACTTCATACAGTATGGTACCAGAGCTACAGATGTCCCTCTTACATAATGCATAAACGGATCCACCTATCACAAAGCAAACAGAGGGAAAAATTCTTAGGAATCCACCTGATAATAGACTCAAATTTTCATATCACATATACAACAAATTTCTAAGAAAAATTTCCAAGACTGTAGGGCATACTATTAAGATACGGTACTATGCTCCACAGTCAGCCACTGGCCCTATATCCACTCTTATTACCCCTAATCTCACCTAGCATTTGTGCATGGGTTTTTTTGTGGCTCAACAACAAGTAACCTTCTCAGACCACTAATTACCCAACTAAAGCTGCAGTTAGAATGAAATACACAAATTCACACTACAGGCAGCACACTCCCACCCAGTATTCAATACACTACACCTACTCTCCATAACAAAACCTCCTTACGTATAACAGGCACCTATTACATACATAGAACACTTAACTCAGATATTAAACCCTCCCCTCAAATACATCTCCTTGCCACCTCACAAACACATACCATACCACAAGGCACAGGATCACTCTTTGATGTTCCTCGTGTCCATCTCACACTATGCAAAAACTCAATGCACATAAAAGGCCATAAAATCTGGAATTCATTACCTGTAAATATAAAAGAACACTACCTGTTTATAAATTCAAGTCCTTCTCAAAGATCACTTACTCACCCAAAAGCAAATAAATACTGAATAACTGAACCTTATAAATTGTATATCTTAAATGTTTCTCACAATTATATCACATAAATGTTAAATCTAAAACCCAATCTAACTTTATTATTTTTTAAATACACTACCTAACAGAATACTCCATACGACTGAATTTACAACAATGCATGCAACCATATGACCTGTCTTTGTAATACTCACTTATGCTTTATAGTAATCTGTTTACATTAATGTTTTATCACTGATTTCATCATTGCTTAGTTAATCTTAAGTTAATTTTAAGCTAGCCCATAATGCTATGCATAGTATAAGTGGCTTTTTGGCATGCTGCTCTTATCTGTATTTTTTTTTGTACATCTGTATGTGTGCTCAAATTGTTAATAAATAAATAAATAAATAAATAAACCAAATATTATTATTACTATTAATATTATTATCTTCATTCACTCTGAAAATAATGTGTTGCTGTTTGTTTATTCTGAACTGACTTGTACAACTTGTACACAGTGTAAGAGTATTTGTATGTGAGGTTATTATTATTAAAATAAAAAAATATTGAGGTAAATGTTTTACAAACTCTTACAAATAGGACGTGAAGAACTAAAAGTAGACACATATTAATACACATTTTTTTCGCCTGACCAAGTGATCGTCCACTACCTGTTCAGTTTGTGTTCTTACATTGTCTCAACTCTGTATCTCGTTCTCCCTCCGTTTACTCTTTCATTAATTAGTTGGCTCTCATTGACGATGGCGTCTAAGGTTAGCTGTAATAAAAAGAGAAGTAGTAAGCCTCTTGCTTTAAGTGCCAAGTTAGAGGATGATGGTGTGCCATTCTGATTTTATTCAATAAACACCCTGCCACTCACCTCTCGCACATTAATATTAATATTTTAAGGTAAGTAATAAGTGTACTGTGTGTGTATCTTACCTTTTATTGTGTTTTTTACTGCCTATTTCTATTGCTAACTTAATATAAGTTAGTTTAAACTTGTTGTCTGGCATTTATTGCATATTTTATGTGTGTTCTGATAATAATACTTGTGGAGCTATGTGGTAGCTGGGTGGAGGGACAACATTACGTTTTCTCTGTTCAGCCATCAGAGAAAACGTGTATGAATCTGCGTTTGGCCCAGCCACTCCCTCACTCTCCTTTTGTTTACAATTTTCGGCATGAATTATTCATTACTTCTACCTTCGTTTATAATGGCATCTAAAGGTAGTTGTTAGAAATGATTAAATTCAGTGAACAAGGCATGTCGATGTTAATAATATGGCTCTGGGCCGCAGTGTAGGTAGCCGGTAGGTGTAGCCCAGGCAGGCTACAACTACCAGCTACCTACACTGACTTTATACAAATAAATACTACTCTCTCTGGGATGTTTTAACCCTTGAATGGTCCAAACATATATATACGTTTTTTCAACATCTGAAAGTATGTAAAAAAATGTAGGTCTTCTTTTTTGTTTTACATTTGAAAACGTGTAAGAAAAACTTTTATCTACATTTTTTTTTTGTTACATTTGAAAATATGTTAAAAAAACTAGATCTACTATTGTAGCACTACGAATTTGAACGTCGATTTGTTTGGACCGTTTAAGGGTTAAATATCGTATATTAAGTATGAGACGGGAAGCCAGTGCTACCTACACTTGGGCTACCTGCACCTGACTTCCTACAAATAAGTACTACTCACCTCTCTCCCTACATTAAGATTACAAATACTTTAAGATAAGTAATGAATTTACTGTGACTGTATTTTACTTTGTGTGTTTTTAATGCCTAGTTCTATTACTAACTTAATATAATTTAGTGTAAACTTGTGTCTGGCATTTATATGCATTTATAAATGGAAAAATGGAGTTCTGCCTTCCGTCGATGTCTGCTTCCGGCAACAGCCTGGAACCTAACCCGCTGTATAAGTGGGGCCCTACTGTATATGTGTCTGGAACTTCAGGCTGCTGTCAAGGTGGATTCCTAGGAATTTTCCCTCTGAGAGTCTTGTGATGGGTGATCTGTTTAGCGTCATGTTAAGTGGAACATTTGCAGCTCTGTTTCCAAACTGAATGAAATAGGTTTTATCAGTATTCAGGGTAAGTTTATTAGTCATCATCGAGGCAGATATTTTCTGCAATTCAGCATTGACGTGTTGGTGAGTATGACTGGTTTGCGTGGGAGAAGACATATGTAGTGTCATCTGCAAATAATATGGGTTTGAGTAGCTGTGATGCATTTGGTAGGTCATTGATGTAGATGAGAAAGAGGAGTGGTCCAAGGACAATTCCCTGTGAGACTCCTACTGTAATTGGTTCAGTGAAAGAGTTTGCACCATTTGTGTTCACATATTGGCTTCTGTTACTAAGGTATGACATTAGGTGGTTGAAGAAGTGGCCTCTATACCATAAGTGTGTTTAATTTAGAGTACAAACAGTTCATGTCGACTGTATCAAAAGCTTACGTAAATCAATGAAAATTCCCATGTGGACTTCTTTCTTTCGAGAGCAGTATAATTAGTTCTAGCACGTGTATGATAGCATCATTTGTGTTTTTATTATCCCTGAATCCAAACTGACAGGGGTTTAGTATGTTGTGTGTAAGACGAGATAGTGAATTAATTTTTCAGAGATTTAGAAAGCAGTCGTAAGTTAGAGATTGGTCTATAGTTATATCAAGTCAGTTTGGTCACCTCCTTTGTGGATCAGAGTGACCCTCGCTATTTGAGGATTGCTGGGAAGGTAGATGATTCAATGGATTTGTTAAAGAGTGTTGCAATAATTGGTGACAATACTTGAGAGGCTTTTTGTACATAAAAGTTGGCAAGTTTGTTTGTGTCTCCTGCCTTGTTTTTAAGGTGTTGATGATGAGTGAGACTTCTGTTGGTTGGTTGGAGCTAGGATATAGTGTGTTTGGGTAGGTGCTCGTGAGGTAGCCTGATGGACGGTGTGTTTGAGTTTGGATTTTGCTTGCTAGGTTCTTTCCTATGGTGGAGAAGAAAACATTGACTCTGCTATTTCAGTTGGTGGGAGTAGGGGTTTGTCTGATTTTGTTATATTGATTGTTTTGTTTTTGGATAACTTTTTAGTTCCAAGAATTTCAGATAGACTTTTCCAGGTCTTTTTCATATCACCTTTGATGTTATGTAGTCTATTTTCATAATACAATTTTTTAGATCTTCTTATCAGCTGGTAAGAGCTGACGAGTAACATTTAGACTGGTCTCTAGTTATTTGACCCATTCTGTACTGTTTTTCATATTGGTACTTTGTGTTAATGGATTTAAGGATGCGGGTGTTAGCCAGGGACTGTTCAGTCTCTTTGCTGTGATCTGTTTAGTTTTTTAGGGCAATGTTTGTTATTAGAGGTAATGGGCTTTTTTTAGAAAATTATTTATACATTCATTCATATCTGTATATGTTTCGAGCTCATGCTAGTCGATGTTATTCATAGCTGCTATAAAGTTGTTAACAGCTGTCTCGTTATGTAGTCTGAAGGTAACTTTATAATGTCTTGGGCAGTTTACCTAGATTGGCTATGAGAAAGGTTGGGTAGTGGTCTGTGGTGTTTGTCTGTGATTATGCCTGATTTTAAAGGGGATATGGTGTTAGTCCAGATGTGGTCTATTAAAGAGATACTAGTCTCAGAGATTCTTGTAGGTTAGATATTGTTGGTAGCAACAGGCAATTGCTCATAGTGTTTGTGAATTTGGTTACTTGTGGGTCCTGGTCATGTAGTAGATTTATGTTGAAATCTCCTGTTAGCAGCAGCTGGTCGTTGTTCATGTGTGCATCAGTTATGTTTCCTAATTTTTCACTAAAGTGGTAAATGTTTGACTGTGGTACTCTGTAGATGTTTATAACTGAGGGTTTTTGCAGGTCTTTTGATTAAATTTGGCTATGATATATTCACCATGCTCATATTTGTCTTTTAAGGCCACTAGGACCAGTTTGAGAGTCACTGGAACCCTGTCTCACAAAATAACTGTCAAGAGAGGTCTGTTTCTGGCATCTCTTTAAGATTTCCCTGAAGTGGGACAAGGTTTTGTCACTGAACATGTTACAGATATGGCTTGTTTCAGCTTGGTCAGGGTGATAGTTTTCAACAAAAGTTTGCAACTCATTCCACTTTGCACACATGTCCTTAATCAATGAAGAAAGGCACCTCCTTCACTCCCTCTTCCTCCTCTGCAGCAAGTTCCTGAGCTGGTGGTCTGATGCTGTTCCAGTTGAAGCTCTTGCAGTTCGTCAGTGTTAGCTCTTCCCTGTGGTCTTCCACCACTCTTCCCACATCCTCTCCACTTACCTCCAGCCCCATGGACTTACCCAATGCCACAGTACCTTCCACAACAGGCAGAGGGTCGGCAGGGTCAGGGTCAGCCTCAAACCCTTCAACATCCCTCTGGACGACACAGTGTGGCCACAGTTGTCTCCAAGCAGAGTTCAAAATCCTCGAAGTCACTCTCTCCCAAGCCTTACCTATAAGGCTTATGCAGTGGAGGATACTGAAGTGCTTCCTCCAGAACTCTCTTAGGGTCAACTGAGTGTCTGAGGGCACTTCAAAGCACCTTTCAAACTTTGCTTTGGTGTAGAGTTTTTTGAAGTTAGAAATGACCTGCTGGTCCATGGCTGGAGAAAGGAGTGGTGTTAGGAGGCAAGAACTTAACTGTTATAAAACTGAAGTCCCTAGTCTTCCAAGTTTGCAGGATGAGCAGGAGCATTGTCCAGTACCAGGAGGCACTTGAGTGGCAAATTATTTTCCAGGAGGTATTTTTTTACACTGGGGCCAAACACTTCATGGACCCACTCTTTGAAAATTTGCCTTGTGACCCATGCCTTATTATTCACTTTCCATAAGACACAATTTATTCTTGATGACATTGTTTTTCTTAACCCCTTCAGGGTCCAAGGCCAAAATCTGAAAAAAAAAAAAAATATTTTTTCTTACAGAATTAAAGGGTATATTTTTGTGAAGGTAATAAGACAAAAAAATTTTTTTCTCATCAGTACTTACCGAGATACAGCGGCGGGAAGTTGACCCAAAATGACCGGGTGGCGGCAACATCAGTAACTTCCACAAAATCCCATTTTTTTATTTTACTTTTTTTAATGCTTTTTTCTTTTCTTTTCTATTTTTTTTCTTTTTCTAATAACATTTGTGGCCTGTGAGAGCAGTATAATGTATATTGTATAAGTGTACACTCATTGTATTCAACACAATAACTGCACTAATTTGTTTATTATTATATTGCTTACAAAACTTGTTTACAAGTTTATTGTAAACAAAATGATGAAAATATTAGTGCGGTTATTGTGTTGATTACAACGGTACCATATTGTACCATATGGTACAATGGTGCCATAGGGTGCAATTGTACCATATGGTACAATGGCACCATATGATACAATGGTACCATATGGTACAATGGCACATGATACAGTGGTACCATATGATACACCATTTGGTACAGTGGTACCATATGATACAATGGTACCATATGGTGTAATGGTACCATATGGTGTAATGGTACCATATGGTACATTGTACCATACAGTACAATGATACCATATGGTTCATTGTACCATATGGTACTGTTGTATTCAACACAATAAACACACTAATATTTTCATTATTATTTTGTTTACAATAGTTGTTTACAACAAAAATATGCAAAGATGTTGTATACAGTAGAAGCCCGCTTTACGGCGTTCTGCTAATACGGTCACTTCAAATTATGACCAAAACTCGCTATACGGCTCCCCCCACCTAACTTTCTAATACGGTCACCGCACCCCACCCAGTTTGTTTACATTCTCTGTGAGATCCGTAAGCACTATGTCTCTCCATTATGTCTGGAAACTCCAAAATTTTAAGTGTTTTTAAAAGTTATTTCATACTTTATATATACTCAGATAATTATACTTATGTATACCTGTACTAAATAAACTTATATACTGTGCTGGCGTGCAGGTACACATTAAAATCGGTAAGTGTGTCTTATGTCTCCAGACGTCATATTAGTAATGATGATAATAATCACCGAGTCTCATTTAAATGTCGTATATTACGTTAATATACACATTTTCATTAATCCATCTATGATATTTTTTCAAAATTATATAATAAACATGATGCATAACATATAAATATGATAAATACACCCCACAGTAGAATAAATAAACATAAATATGAGATGTGGTAGCAGACGACTTGCACAAGTGATGCCGTATTAGAAATAATAATAATAATAATAATCACCGAGTCTCATTAAATGTCGTGTATTACGTTAATATACACATTTTCATTAATCCAGCTATGATATTTTTTCAAAACTATATAATGAACATGATACATTACATATAAAGATGGTAAATACACCCCACAATAGAATAAATAAACATAAATATGAGATGTGGTAGCCAGATAACTTGTACAAGTGACGCCAAGAATAACATTTTCTCTAATCTAACATAAGAGGAAATGTGTTACTGGGGGTAACTGTAGAAAATTATTCTTTTCGTATATATGTAAGTTTATTCAGGTATACAGAAATACAGTTACATAGATTATCACACATAACAGCATATGTATAGAGAACCTAGGATAACCCAAAAAAGTCAGACAGAGTGACTTATTTCCATTGCCTTCACTCAGAGCGTCATTTCTTCTCAAAATGATGTTACATGAGAATGGGAGTGTTCTTCTTTATTTATTCTACCGTATCAATGTAGAGACAACCTGTACACAATGTAACTTGTACACAAACCAGACATGTACACTTCGTTTACAAAACTTACCTTCGCCGGTTTGTTTACATAACTCTGCGCCTTTTCCTCTCTCAGGCACTCATTCTTTCTCTCTCTCCCCATTTATTCGTTTTTATCTCATTTACTTACTCCTGACCCTACATTAAGACTACAAATATTTTAAGGTAAAGTAATAAAGTGAACTGAAATATACATTTTATCGCTCTGGGATGCTTAAATATCATAGAATATATGTGTGGGTGGGTTGGCCCGGGTATGGTAGCCTGGCTGACTACCATACATACCACACTTGATTTTTTACAATAAATACTACTCATCTCACCCTAAGATTAAGACTACAAATATTTTAAGGTAAGTAATGAATAAACTGTATATGCATTTTATTGCTCTGGGATGCTTAAATTGTAATAAGAATATTATGTGTAGGTGGGTGGCCGGGTTTATGGTAGCCCGGCTGACTACCATACATAACACACTTGATTTCTTAAAATAAATACTACTTGTCTCACTCTAGATTAAGACTATAAATATTTTAAGGTAATAGTGAGTGCACTATGTGTGTATTGTACTTTTTTATTGTTTTTTGATGCCAAAGTTTTTTATTGCTAACTTAATATATGTTAGTGTAAACTTGTTATCTAGTATTTGTATGCATTTATAATAAATAAGTGGAAAAAAAGGATGTTCCACTTCACGGCGATTTCCGCTTTACGGTGGTAGTGTTATGGGGCTATAGGACCCAACATGTTTTTATAAGAACAGTTACCCCGGGAAAATACCTAATTATATTGAAATTGATGGGGACTTTGCTCTAAATGTCAGAAGGACTGATCAACCTTATGACTGAGAGGCAGCTGGGTCAAGCCTATTTTTCTCAATATAATAGGTTATACTATAGACACATAAACACACAATTTAAATAAGTAGTTTATAAAGTTTATTTCTTTTTGTAAAAGTAAAATTAAGGTGTGGAAAGAATTGTGGTAACGGGAGAATTGTGCTTGGCAGCAGTCTTTTGTTTTGGTGGGAGGAGCTTAGCCAGGCTCTCTCTCTCTCTCCCTCTCACTGACTCTCTCTCTCTGTGGCTGACCTTCAACCTGGCAGGATCTCTGGGTCCTTCTTCTATCTTTTGGGGCATTATGTGTGCTCCAGGGGTGAGTTTTTATAATTTAAGTTGTGGCTACCATACCCAGGGTGACAAAGTGTGCCCAAAACACTGGTTAGCCCAGAGTTATGTCAAGAAGAGAGGACAAAAGTTGTTGGAATACACCATGTGGGAGAACAGCTATGCAGTGTGTAGATCGTTGTTTTGAAAATGTGAGGCTGTAATTGTATTTTCCCTGTACATATTTATTGAGAATACAGTTATATTTTTATAGTAGTGGTTTACATAACCTGTGAAGAGGGCTGGTGAAAGGGTATCAGGGGACACTCAAGATGTCAGCCATGATGTAATTTATTACCCCTAGACAAATAAGGCCATTAAGTAAAAAGCTACCCCACACTAGAACATGTAGTGAGAACCTTACTATCAAAGTAAAAAGGGGACGAGCCAACTTTAACATGGGAGCTTGCCCGGGGAAGTTATTTGACTGCTAAAATAACTCAAAACATTCTTTGAACTATATGTGCTGGTAGGGGGTAATAACAGTTGCATGTTTCTGGTAGAAGATTTTACCAAGGGGGGTCAGTGGAAGTGTTGTTTTCCATATATTAGTTTTACAGGTTGTTTTTCTCCTAAGGTGGGAAAAAAGGTTGAGTAACACATTTTTTGTTGGGGTTTAAAGGAAAGTGCTATGTGCATAGTTTACATTCAATTTGTGTTATTTTATGTGCCTGTGGGAAAACTTTGTCCACTGATACTGTAAGAGGGAAGCAAGTGTTTAAAGTTTAAAAACTAGTCAAAGATGAGTCTTTAAACTTTTTAGGCTTCAGGGAAGAAGGTAATAATTCATCAGAAAAACATGCCTGTTTAACAGTGAACATGAGGGATCACCTACTCCAGGTGTTACAGAAATGGAATGGATGAGACTGAAATTAGCTGTGCTAGAGGCTGAAATGAAATTAATGAAAGATAAGGAGGAAGAACGTCAAAGGTTAGGAGGTTCAGAACAAGAGCCTGAGCAGTACTTAACATAATTAAAGCTGCAAATTTTGTCCTAATTTTACAGAGAGTGACCCAGATAGATATTTTTCTTTTTTTGAGAAGACTGCTTTGGAGCAAGGATGGCCCAAACAGAAGTGGGCTACCCTAGTTTGCATGCAACTTGTGGGTAAAGGATTCCAGAGAGTAGAGACTCTGGAGGGGCAAGATTTTTCTGATTATGATAAGATTAAAGAGGAAGTATTGCTTGCCTACCAAATGATACCTGAGAAATATAGACAAAAGTTCAGGAATCAAAAATTTCAGGATGGGCAGACCTAACTGAGTTGGGAATGAGAAACTGTTCCTTTTTAAGAAATGGTTTTGTTCCAAAGGAGTTAATAAAGACTATAACAAATTATAGATCTGATGGTTCATGAGGAATTGTACAATACAATCCAGGGTTGACCTCAGAGAGAAATCTGGAGGACAAAAACCCAGATAATCTTTCAAAAAGACTGGATCTAGGTGACCGATTTTTGGGCTCGCTGGGAATTGGTTAAGTAAAAACAGTCATGCTGCTTCTGAAAATTTCCCCACTCATTCTAAACCTTATTCCAAGTCCTATGGTCATAAAGGTAAGTGGGACAAGAATTTTCAGGGACAAATGAAGGCTGAGGTGCCCTCTAAAAATAGAAGGAAAAGGTAAGTCAGCTGGAGTTCAAAGTTTACCTAGACAATCAGATAATGTTTTCAGGTCCTTGATAAACAGTACCAGTGCTACACCAAATGGTAAAAATACCTTTAAGAGTTATGCCTGTTACTACTGTAACAAAACTGGACACACTCAAAAGTTTTGCTGGTCAAGGCGGCGAGATCAGGAAAGGGAGGAACCACCCCAGAGGACTCAAAATGCAGAGATACATCCAGTTGCCTGCATTAGGTCTTCAAGGCAAGGTGAGGGGGAACCTTTGGATCAGACCCAGGATGTGTATATTTTCTAGTAGGTCCGCAGTTGGTTTGCAAAAGGATGTAGGCAGAGTTGAGAACATACTGTCCTTGAGAGATGGATGTAGCACCTACTCTTTGCTAGGTGCTGGAGTGCTGCCAGTGTCTAAGGATACCTATACTGGGGTAGATATATTGTTGAAGGGTATTACGGTTAAACCATAAGGAAAACCTGTACACAAATTATGGGTAGAATCTGCATACCAAGTTGGCTATCTCCCTGTAGGCGTCTCAGATGAAAATTCCCTTCAAAAGGGGCCCGACCTCTTATTAGGGAAAAAATGTTATGGGCCTGTTAGACAGTGAGGAAAAACTAGTTGGGGGAAACCAAGTCCGAAATGTTGGAGGAAAGGGCTAGGAAACCCTGCCAGACCTTCTCCCTGATGGTTCCACCATGAAAAGCATGGCTCATGATCATGCTACCAACAGTCTTCATGATATTTCTCAGAGGATGGTGAGGGCTTAAGTTTGGTAACTCTGCTTTCTGAGTTGAACTGCAGTCAACTGAAGAAAAGGATGTTCCAGCCAGAGCTGAGCATGATTGGAAAAATGGATCATTAAATAGTGTGAGAGAGGCTGCACCTGCTAGGGGGGCAATTAATTTCTGTGCAGGAAAATGTCGCTGTTGCTGAGGAAGAGATTTTACAGTTAAATAAGTGTTTTCATTTCAGGAGGAAACTCTTACAAAAATTCACCTCTGTTTGCAGTATCGATGGAAGGAGAACAAGGGTTTTGTCCCCAGGGGGTGATGTCCAAGGTTTCCAGGCATTTCTTCTGGTCTCAGCTGGGGGAGACTGTCAGAGAGTATATTGAGACCAAATCATGTCTTTCAATTTATAGGGAAACCTAGTCTAAGTATTAACGTTCCCCTCCAGTCTATTTCAGCACCAGGTGAACCCTCAGCAAGCTGTAGTAGATTACTTGGCCCAAATTCCCAAGGACCAAACGGGGAAATGATTATTTACTCATAAAAATTTGCCCATTTACCAGGAAACTGGAAGCAGTCCCTCTGCATAAATAACTGCTCATGTAGTCTTAAGGTTTTGATGAAGTTCTTTTTTCATGTTTTTTTTTCCTCAAGCAGTACAAAAAGACCAAGGGCCTAACTTTACCTCGAAGTCTTTAGAAAAATTTTTTAAGGGACTAAAAGTAGAGCCTCATTTTTCAACTGTGTGTCACTCTCCATCTCGAGGGGAAATAGAGAAGTTACATCAAGCCCCCAAGACAATGATGCAAGCCTATGGATAGACAATACTAACAACTGGGGTGAGAGGATCCCTTTCTTTGTATTTGCTGAGTGGGGAAAACACTCTGGAATCTCCCGAGCTATTGGCTTGGGAGGATGGTGATGCTCCCCCCTCGGAGCTTTTTCTCAGTTTCAGACACTGTTTGGCTCGTATGAGGTGGATGGTACCAGTGAACGTGCCCATCAACCAGACCAGGATGATGATGTGGGACCATAATGTGGACCATGATACTCTGGAGGCTGGAAAGGAAGTGCTGTACTGGAGCCAATTCATGTGAAAATCTGTATGGCAAGTTTGCTGGTGAGCTGACCATGTTGGGGGAAGTTCCCAGGGCTAGATTATAAAACCCACACCCCCAAGCAAGAAAAGAATGAGTATAGTGTACACAGTAACTGGTTAAAGGGTTTGAAGTTCTGTCAAAAATTCAGAGAGACCAATGTTTTAATGGAATGTAAAGGGCTGCAAAACAATAATCTGTATGAAATACCAAAAGCGTATTTTAAAAAATAACATTTTGTGAAAAGATTTTGGGAAATGCATGCTTGGGTTTAATGAGAAAAATGTTGGGGAGTGGCTCAGCCACCTTGGACTTTATAAAAGTTTGGGATGTCAGTAAAGGGGAAAAATTGAAACTCCATGAGGAAATTGTTAAGGAAACTGAGCCAATTCAACAATTTTGTGTGGAAAAAATCTGTATGAAAAATTGGAGATGGAGGGAAAAAGTGAAATTCTTCCAACACCATTGTAGTGCTTAGTGAGAGTCAGTGGGCATTCCATGCTTCATGGTTCCCAAATTAGATGGCACCCTGGGCATAAACACTGACTACCACAGAGTACGTTTAACAACTAAGGTTTACAGAATTAGAAAGATTGATACTTATGCACTAAAAGATGCAAACATTTTAAATAAGCTAAAACATGGAAATGTGATTTCCATGGTCTGTGTTTTAAGCACCATTTTAATGTGTGTAATGCAAATTTGTGTTCATTGTGTGTTTAAAATTTGTGTGTGAGATGGAACGTGATGGTATTTGTTAAACTTGAGTAAACCAAAACCCGGGTGCAAAGAGATGTCTTTGGTGTTTGTTGTTTTCAACTCGAGAGGTTGCAGAACTGTTACTGTCTATGAACAACCTTCCCAGTTTAAATGTGAACATTTTACCACAGGAAAGAAAAATTTTCATTTGGGCTGGCTATTCAGCATTTTGTACATGTCTCAGGATCTCTTCATCCTTTCCTGTGTATAGTGACTTAAAATAGACTCTTAAAATGGGCTTTGTTTTCCTACAGCCTTTTAATTTGGAAGTCAAATATATGAAAGGCTCAGAGAATGTGGGTTTCTGATGCTCTCTCTAGATGTTTCATGTAGATCATGGTGCGTACTTTGTACATAGAGTTTGTCTTGTGCTGACCTTGTTGTTTTTGGGAGTGGTGGACTCTCGTGAGCCTGATTTCTCCTTACCACCATCTGATTGTGAAGAGTGAGTCAGAGCCAAAAGTGTGATGAGGGTCAGGGTGTAAAGTAAATTGAGTTGAGGGAGTAGTTGACAACCTTCGGTAACATGAGACGTTCAGGAAGGGATGTGATGTTGTGTCTTGGTGTGCCTATGTACAAAAACGCCCCATGATTTGCCTTTGTGGTCCCTTGGACCCCTCCATGTTCTATGACAGCCTCCTCTTCATAAGTTTTTGGAGGATCTGTGTGGAGTGGGACCCTCGGAAGATGGGCTTGAGTGCCTGACCATGTTAAGGATCGTGAGTGTTGACTGGGAAATCTCACTGTTTTGGTTCGGCCCCCAAGTGAGAGACACCTTGACATGTTTTGTGAAGTTTTTCCCGCCTGGTGTACACCTGACTGCTCTGGGTTTGGCTCTACTCTTGTCTCCTGATCAGGAAGATGCCACCCTGGAGTACCAGTTGCTTGCTGGATTACCGTAGCAGAGGCACATGCTGTTGGTGCGGGCTTTCACAGTGGGCATTGTGGTGCAATTTTTTGCATTGTAATGTGTATTGTTTAAAAGTCACTAAAATTGTAAATAGTTACACCGTTTTGGGATATGGGTATGACTAAAATGCTTTTCTAAAAAATTCTGCAATCTGTTGTAAATAACAGTAAAGTGAAGAGTAGTTATGGTGCTAGGAATATGTAGCATTTCTAGTAGTCTTGTTACCCGCCTTCAGACTTAACACCTTTGAGGGTTTTCGTCGTACAGGGACGTCTTATGCGTAGGGGTTTTCGACGTACTAGTACTCATAAATTCTAGCGGCCTCAAAACTAGTGGGGGAAAGCTGGTAGGCCTTCTATGAAAGATTTGGGTCTATGTGGTCAGTGTGCACAGTCTAAAAAAATCCTGCAGCACACAGTGCATAATGAGAAAAAAAAAACTTTGACCATTTTTTTTTAATAAATCACGACTTTGCAGTGTATTTTCGTATGGTATTTTTTGTTATTCTAGTTTTCTTGGTATCATTTTAAAAGAATGGAAGACATGTTACTGAATTGAGATGATTTTGACTGGTTTTACAAAAGAAAGGTGCCTTGAAATTGAGCTCAAAGTACAAAAATGTTCGATTTTTACCAAACTTCAAAAGTAAACAAATCGTGCCAAGCGTGCAATACACGTCAACTGGTGAGTCTAATATTCTTTCACAAGTGCACCAATAATATTTATAAACCCTTTTTTACACTAATGCGTAGTCTGCATAAAAGTAAATCTTATATTTTTTGTGAGAATAAAAATTCAAAGTGGAAAGCAAAAGAATATAAGAGGGGGGCCCTTTAGACGTGACAATGACTAGAGGAAATGTCATTTTAGTGCCAGGAATGTCTATCTTGTTTATTCTGGACCCTATTCGGAAATTGGCATCTTTTGAAATTTTTGTGAAATTGGCAAAAAATTGCTAAATTCTGACCCCCTGTACTGGATAGTTGAATTTATAAATGGGTGGTTTTTTTGCACCCTTTCGATAGAAAAAATGGAGTTCCCAGCGAAATATTCATGTTTTTTTTTTCGACTAGTACAGTGAAATTGGCTGAAAATGGGGCTCAAAGTGGGCAAAATCGCCGATGCGTAAACATCCCGAGACCGCTAACTTTGCGAGGCATAATTCCATAAGTTTTCTATCAAATTTCAAACTTTTGGTGTCGTTATGATCGGGAAAAGTTCTCTATCTTTTGTATAGAGAAAAATAATTTTTTTTTTTTTTAAATTTGGCCGACCCTGAGAACGAGTTTCGGAGAGGGCCGTCGACCCTCAAAAAGGGGTTTAAACAATATACTTTTTACTAAACCCTATCCGAGGGACACGGCTAGCTTTTGTGAGACTTCGTCCTGGAGGTGGGGTGTTATGGGGCTATAGGACCCAACATGTATTTATAAGTAACAGTTACTCTGGAATACCTAATTATTTGAATTGATGGGGACTTTGCTCTAAATGTCAGAAAGGACTGATCCAACCTTATGACTGAGAGGCAGCTGGGTCAAGCCTATTTTTCTCAATATAATAGGTTTATACTATAGACACATAAACACACAATTTAAAATAAGTAGTTTTATAAAGTTGTATTTCTTTTTGTAAAAGTAAAATTAAGGTGTGGTAGAGAATTGTGGTAACTGGAGAATTGTGCTTGGCAACAGTCTTTGTTTTGGGAGGAGGAGCTGAGCCAGGCTCTCCTCTCTCTCTCTCCCCCTCACTGACTTTCTCTCTCTGTGGCTGACCTTCAACCTGGCAGGAAACTCTGGGTCCTTCTTTATCTTTTGGGGCATTATGTGTGCTCCAGGGGTGAGTTTTTATAATTTAAGTTGTGGCTACCATACCCAGGGTGACTAAAGTGTTCAAAACACTGGTTAGGGGCCCAGAGTTATGTCAAGAAGAGAGGACAAAAGTTGTTGGAATACCCATGTGGGAGAACAGCTAGCAGTGTGTAGATCGTTGTTTTTTAAAATGTGAGGCTGTAATGTATATTTGTACATATCTATTGAGAAACAGTTATAATTTTTATAGTAGTGGTTTACATAACCTGTGAAGAGGGCTGGTGAAAGGGTATCAGAGACACTCAAGATGATCAGCCATGATGTAAGTATTACCCCTAGACAAATAAGGCCATTAAGTAAAAAGCTACCCCACACTTTGAACATGTAGTGAGAACCTTACTATCAAAGTAATAAGGGACGAGCCAACGTAACAGGTAGCCTGCCATATAAGTGGGGCCCTACGGTATTAGCAATGTTCTATTATATATTTACAAGTGTACAGGAACTTTACGTGCTCCTTGAGGTGGATGACAAAGCACTTCGTCTCGGAAACTGTGGAGTCAGTAGCTAGCTTGCGTCACCACTCAACTCAGTCTTGGCTGGTGTCTCATGCCACCAACACCTATTGACCATATGGTACATGGTATCATATGTTACAGGGTACCATATGGTACATTGTACTATATGGTATAGGGTACCATGCAGTACAGGATAACATATGGTGCAGGGTACCATATGGTACAAGGTACCATATGGTACAGGGTACCATATGGTACAGGGTACCATATGTACAGGGTACCATATGGTACAGGGTACCATATAGTACAGGGTACCATATGGTACAGGTACTTGGTACAGGGTCCATTATTGTACAGGGTACCATATGGCACAGGGTACCATATGGTACAGGGTACCATACAGTTCAGGACACCATATAGTACAGATACAGGGATAACTATGGAAATAAGTCACTGTTACGTTGGTATGTTGTTATGTCCCTTATTACTTTGATGGTAAGGTTCCCACTTCATGTTCTAGTGTGGGGTAGCTTTATACTTAATGGCCTTATCAGTCTAGGGGTAATACTTACATCATGGCTGATCATCTTGAGTGTTCGCATCGCTATTGGGCCGTGCGGACGTGCTGCACAGTAGCTCCTGATTGAGTTGGCTTTTGCGCAGTGTTGACGTGTACTTGGCTCTGTGAAGACCTGTTTGCGCGCTCTCTTAGAATTGAAGCAAGATGCCCTCCATCGAGCAACTTTACCAACAGCTTAAGGAAGAATTGAGGTTGGCGAATATAGAAATTCGGCGACTGACCGAGGAAAACAAAAAGATTCGGAGTAGTTCTCCTGTTTTGAGTCCTCAGGTCAAGAAGGGAAACTGGTCAGTGGCTGGACAGCAGGGAAAGAAGTTGACGATCAAGAAGACGAATGGAAAGGTAGAAATGGTGAAGAAGAAAGAGACTGCCGTGGAAACTGTTGTGGAAACATCCAATACATTCTCAGTGCTACCCGACGAATGTGAGTCGACTACTGGGAACGACACGATGAAAGACATTAAGGAAGGTAAGAATATTGTTGTTGTTGGGGATAGCCAAGTTAGGTATATGGATAGGGCATTCTGCTTGAAGGACAGGAGTAGGAGACAGAGAGTTTGCTTTCCTGGGGCTGGGATGGAGGATATTGTTAGCCATCTGGATGACATTATGAGAGGTAATGGGAGCAATCCTATTATCTGTCTCAGTGCTGGAGGCAACGATGTTGGCAGACGTAGGAGTGAGGACCTGATTAGCAGGTATAGGTCAGCAATAGAAATAATTAGAAGTAAGGGTGGGAACCCTCTCATATGTGGTATTTTGCCAAGGAGGGGAGGTGGAAATGAATGGTTGTCCAGGGCAATTGGTGTCAATTGCTGGCTGGACAAATACTGTAAGGAAAATGCGGTAACATTCATTGACAACTGGGACCTCTTCTATGGCAGAAATGACATGTATGCTAGGGATGGGGTTCACTTATCTAGGTGTGGGGTGGGAGCACTGGCAACTGCAGTGGAGGGAGCAGTTATGACTTTAAACTAGGAATAGTTAGTGGTATGGGTTTTGGCAGGAAAACAGTGAAGTCCCAGTGTAGTAATATTACGAGTTTTTAGGGGAACTAGTAATAATAAGAACGAGATAGATATTGAAAAGCCAGGGACCTTGGGTGATAAGGACAGTAATAGGTTTAGTAGAAAAATAGAAATGAGCAGGAAGGGTAAAGAGAAAGGAGAGTCTTTCAATGTTTATTATGCTAATTGCCGTAGTGCTAGGAATAAAATGGACGAGTTGAGATTAGTTGCTAGTGTAGGTAACATTGATGTATTTGCCTTAACTGAGACATGGTTTAATTCAAAAAGTCGGGACATGCCTGCGGAATGTCATATTCAGGTTTTAACCCTTTGAGGGTCGACAGGCCCTCTCCGAAACTTGTTCTCAGGGTCGGCCAAATTTAAAAAAAAAAAAAATATTTTCTCTTACGAAAAGATAGAGAATCTTTTCCCGATCATAAAGACACAAAAAGTTTGAAATTTGATAGAAAACTTACGGAATTATGCTCTCGCAAAGTTAGCGGTCTCGGCGATGTTTACGCATCGGCGATTTTGCCCACTTTGAGCCCCATTTTCGGCCAATTTCACTGTACTAGTCGACAAAAAACATGAATATTTCGCTAGAACTCCATTTTTTCTATCGAATGGGTGCAAGAAACCACCCATTTATGAAATTCAACTATCCAGTACAGTGGTCAGAATTTAGCAATTTTGCCAATTTCACACAAATTTCAAAAGATGCCAATTTCCGAATAGGGTCCAGAATAAACAAGAAAGACATTCCTGGCACTAAAATGACATTTCCTCTAGTCATTAGTCACGTCTCAAGGCCCCTCTTATATTCTTTTGCTTTCCACTTTGAATTTTTATTCTCACAAAAAATATAAGATTTACTGTTATGCAGACTACTGCATTAGTGTAAAAAATGGTATAAATATTATTGGTGCACTTGTGAAAGAATATTAGACTCACCAGTTGACGTGTATTGCACGCTTGGCACGATTTGTTTATTTTTGAAGTTTGGTAAAAATCGAACATTTCTGCTACTTTGAGCTCAATTTCAAGGCACCTTTCATTGTAAAACCAGTCAAAATCATCTCAATTTCTGTAATATGTCTTCCATTCTATAAAATGAGACCAAGAAAACTAGAATACAACAATAAATACCATACGAAAATACACTGCAAAGTAGCTGATTTATTCCAAAAAAATGATCAAAGTTTTTTTTTTCTCATGCAGTGTGTGCTGCAGGATTTTTTTTAGACTGTGCACACTGACCACATAGACCCATTCTTTCATATGAAGGCCTACCAGCTTTCTCCCACTAGATTTGAGGCTGCTAGAATTTATGTGTACTAGTACGTCAAAAACCCCTACGCGTAAGACGTACTAGTACAACCAAAACCCTCAAAGGGTTAAATTGTTCCAAGAAGATAGAAGTATTGGGAGGGGGGGTGGGGTGGCATTGTATGTCCGAGATCGCTTGAACTGTTGCATAAAAACGGGTATTAAGTCTGAAGTAACACATACAGAGTCTGTTTGGATAGAATTTTCAGAGGGGCATGAAAAACTGATTTTAGGAGTGATATACCGTCCCCCAAACTTAGATAGGGACCAAGGGAAACTACTATGGGAGGAAATTGTTAAGGCCACAAGGCACGATAATGTAGTAATTCTAGGAGACTTTAACTTTAGTCATGTTGATTGGAATTTCTTGACTGGGAATTTAGAATCACACGACTTCTTAGAAGTATTTCAGGATTGTTTTTTGAAGCAGTTTGTGACAGAACCTACAAGGGAAAATAACCTGCTTGACTTAGTTATGGCAAACAATGAATCCCTTGTTAACCCTTTGACTGTCGCAACCCCCAATCCTGAGGTGTCTCCTGGTGTCGCAAAATTTAAAAAAAAAAATTATTTTTTCTTATGAAATGATAGAGAATCTTTTCCCGATTGTAATGACACCAAAAAAAACGAAATTTGATGGAAAACTGACGGAATTATGCTCTCACAAAGTTAGCGACCTCGGCGCTGTTTACAAATCGGCGATTTCGCCCACTTTGAGCCCTATTTTCAGGTAATTTCATTGTTCCAGTCGCCCAAACTCATAGCTATTTCTTTAGAACTTCATTTTTTCTATCGATTGAGTACAAGAAACTGCCATTTACTGATTTCAACTACCTAATAATGTGGTCAGAAATTTGCAATTTGGCCAATTTCACGAAAACTAAAAAATATGACAATTTCAAAATAAGGTCCAGAATGAACAATGCAGACATTCCTGGCTCTAAAATAACGTTTTCTTTGTTCATCAGTCACGTCTCCAGGCCCCTCTGATATTACTCTTGCTTTCTATTTTGAATTTTTATTCAAACAAAAAATATTAGACTTACTATTATGCAGACTACTGCAATAACTGCATAAATAACATCAACCCATTCATAACTGCATATTAGAATGGCTAGTTGGACATTTATTGGACAATGGCATCATTTGTTTACTTTTGAACATTGGTAAAAATCAAACATTTCCCCTACTTTGAGCTCCATTTCTAGGTTCTTTTTATAGTAAAATCAATCAAAAACACCTCTATTTCTGTAATATGTTTTCCATTCTATCAAATGAGACCAAGAAAACGAGAATACAACCATAAATACTATACGAAAATAGACCACAAAGTCGGCATTTTAATTAAAAAAAACGGTCGGAGTTTTTTTTTCTCATTATGCACTGCGTGCTCCAGGATTTTTTTTATATGGTGCACACTGACCACACAGACCCATTCTCTCACATGTGGGCCTACCAGCTTTCTCCTGCTTGATTTGAAGCCGCTAGAATTTATGAGTATATATACGTCAAACACGGCACCTCGTAAAACATACATATACGGCCGCGACAGTCAAAGGGTTAATAATTTAGAAATTTCAGAGGAACTGGGTGCTAGCGACCACAAATCAATTACATTTAGCATTGAATGGAAGTACGATAGTAGCGATAACTCAGTAACAGTCCCAGATTTTCGCTTAGCAGATTACGATGGGCTTAGAGAACACTTATCATCTGTTGACTGGGGTAACGAAGAGAGCTATCAATATGACAGTTTTCTGAACACTATACATGCTGCTCAAAGAGCGTTTATCCCATATAAAGAAATTAGATCAAATAGAAATGACCCAAAATGGATGAATAATAGGCTCAAATATCTACTAGGGCATAAGAAAGGAATTTATAGGCGTATCAAAAGAGGTGAGGGTCATCTTATGAATCAGTATATTGACATTAAGAGGGACATTAAAAAGGGGATAAGAAAAGCTAAAAGGGACTATGAAATTAAAGTTGCTAGGGATTCTAAAACTAACCCAAAAAGTTTTTTCCAGGTCTATAGAACAAAAGTTAGAGATAAGATAGGTCCCCTTAAAAATAACTATGGGCACCTTACTGACAAAGAGAATGAAATGTGCTTGATTTTAAATAATTATTTTCTCTCAGTTTTTACACAGGAAGACACTAACAATATTCCAGTAATAAATTTTTACAGTGGATTAGAAGAAGATAAATTATGTAACATCACAGTCACTAGTGAGATGGTTGTGAAGCAGATAGACAGACTGAAGCAAAATAAGTCGCCGGGTCCTGATGAGGTTTTTTCAAGGGTTCTTAAGGAATGCAAAATGAAACTCTGTGAACCATTAACTAATATTTTTAATTTATCTCTTCAAACAGGTGTGGTGTCTGATATGTGGAAGATGGCTAATGTAACTCCTATTTTTAAAACAGGGGACAAGTCGTTACCGTCAAATTACCGCCCAATAAGCCTGACCTCAATTGTAGGCAAATTACTAGAGTCAATTATAGCTGAGATTATAAGAAGCCATCTCGATAAGCATAGCTTGATTAATGATACTCAGCATGGATTCACAAGAGGCCTGTCTTGTCTAACTAATTTATTAACTTTCTTCAGTAAAGCTTTTGAGGCTGTTGACCACAATAAAGAATTTATTTACTTAGATTTTAGTAAGGCTTTTGATAGAGTTCCACACCATAGACTGTTAAAGAAAGTGGCAGCTCATGGCGTTGGGGGAAAAGTGCTCTCGTGGATCGAGTCATGACTCACTGACAGGAAGCAGAGTGTGTCCATAAATGGGGTTAAATCCGAGTGGGGATCTGTAACAAGTGGCATTCCACAGAGATCGGTCTTGGGCCCGTTGTTGTTTATAATATATATCAATGATCTTGATGAGGGAATTACTAGTGATATGAGCAAATTCGCCGATGACACAAAGATAGGTAGGATAATTGATTCAAACGTAGATGTTATGGAACTTCAGGAGGATTTAAACAAACTCTATTCTTGGTCAGAAAAGTGGCAGATGCAGTTCAATGTAGATAAATGCAAGGTTCTGAAGCTTGGGAGTGCCCATAACCCTAGTACTTATAAGTTAAATGATGTAGAACTTAGCCATACAGATTGCGAAAAGGACTTGGGGGTTATGGTGAGCAGCAACCTTAAACCAAGACAGCAATGCCTAAGCGTACGTAATAAGGCAAATAGATTACTGGGATTTATATCAAGAAGTGTAAGCAACAGAAGTCCAGAGGTCATACTGCAGCTTTATACATCATTAGTAAGGCCTCACCTAGATTATGCAGCTCAGTTCTGGTCTCTGTATTACAAAATGGACATAAATTCGTTAGAAAACATTCAGCGTAGGATGACTAAATTAATACATAGCATTAGAAATCTTCCTTATGAAGAAAGATTGAAGACTCTTAAGTTACATTCACTTGTTAGATGAAGAATGAGGGGAGACCTGATCGAAGTGTATAAGTGGAAGATAGGTATTAATAAAGGGGACATTAATAAGGTCTTGAGGATGTCTCTCCAAGAGAGAACCCGCAGTAATGGATTTAAATTAGATAAGTTTAGATTTAGAAAGGACATAGGAAAGTATTGGTTTGGAAATAGGGTAGTTGATGAGTGGAACAGTCTACCTAGTTGGGTTATTGAGGCTGGGACTTTGGGTAGTTTCAAATCTAGGTTGGATAAGTACATGAGTGGGAGGGGTTGGATTTGAGTGGGACTTTCACATCAGAGCTTATTTCTTGGGTGGCATTGAAAATTGGGTTGGGCAAATGTTTTGTTAGTGGGATGAATTGTAAAGGACCTGCCTAGTATGGGTCAGCAGGCCTCCTGCAGTGTTCCTCCTTTCTTATGTTCTTATGTTCTTATATCCTTTCACCAGCCCTCTTCACAGGTTATGTAAACTACTAATATAAAATATAACTGTATTCTAAATAGATATGTACAGAATATACAATTTACAGCCTCACATATTCAAAACAAAAATCTACACACTCCATTGCTGTTCTCCCACATGGTGTATCTCATTAACCTTGTCCTTCTCTCTTCTTGACTAACTCTGGGCTAACCAGTGTTTTGACACACTTTACTCACCCTGGGTATGGTGGCCACAACTTAAGTTATAAAAACTCACCCCTGGAGCACACATATTGCCCCAAAAAGATAGAAAGAAGGACCCAGAGGTCCTTCCACCTTCATGGCAACCAAAACACAGAGAGAGAGAGGGAGATGGAGAGGGAGGAGCCTAGCTAAACTCCTCCCAAAAAAACAAAAGACTGTTGCCAAGCACAATTCTCTTGTTACCACACTTCTACCACACCTTAACTTTACTTTTATAAAAGAATTACAACTTTATAAACTACTTATTTAAATTGTGTGTTTATGTGTCTATAGTATAACCTATTATATTGAGAAAAATAGGCTTGACCCAGCTGCCTCTCAGTCATAAGGTTGATCAGCCCTTATGACATTTAGAACTGAGTCCCCATCAATTCAATATAATTAGGTATTCCAGAGTAACTGTTACTTATAAATACATGTTGGGTCCTATAGCCCCATAACACCCCCACCTCCAGACGAAGTCTCACAAAAGCTAGCCGTGTCCCTCAGGATACGGCTAGTAAAAAGTATATTGCTCAAGTCTGAAGGCGGTAAGCAAGACTACTATAAATGCTACATATTTCCCAGTACCATAACTACTCCTCACTTTACTGTTATTTACAACAGATTGCAGAATTTTTTAGAAAAGCATTTTAACCATACCCATATACTCAAGGGTGTAACTATTTACAATTTTAGTGGCTTTTAAACAATACACATTACAATGCAAAAATTGCACACAATGCCCACTGTGAAAGCCCGCACCAACAGGCCTGTGCCTCTGCTACGGTAATCCAGCAAGCAATTGGTACTCCAGGGTGGCATCTTCCTGATCAGGAGATGAAAGTAGAGCCAAACCCAGAGCAGTCAGGTGTACACCAGGCAGGAAACTTCACAAAACATGTCAAGGTGTCTCTCACTTGGTGGCCGAACCAAACAGTGAGACTTCCAGTCAACACTCACGATCCTTAACATGGTTAGGCACTCAAGCCCATCTTCCGAGGTCCCACTCCACACAGATCCTCCAAACTTATGAAGAGGAGGCTGACATAGAGCATGGAGGGGTCCAAGGGACCACAAAGGCAAATCGTCGGGCCGTTTCGTATATAGAGCACACCAAGACACAACATATACATACCTTCCTGAACGTCTCATGTTACCGAAGGTTGTCAACCACTGCCTCAACTCACATTTACATATACACTGACCCTCGTCACACTTTTGGCTCCGACTCGACTCCTTCACAGTCAAATGGCTGGTAGAGAGTACTCAGGCTCGCCGAGAGTTCACCACTGCATAAACAACAAGGTTAGCACATGACAAACACTATGTACAAAGTACGCACCATGCATCTACATGAAACATCTAGAGAGAGCATCAGCAACCACATTCTCTGAGCCTTTTATATTTTTAACTTCCAAATTAAAAGGCTGTAGGAACAAAGCCCATCTTAAGAGTCTTTGATTGTGGTTTCTCATTCTTTGCAAAAACCTCAGAGGGTTATGGTCACTATACACTATTACAGGATGTCGGGAAGCACTGATATAAACTTCAAATTTCTACACAGCCAACACTAAAGCCAAAGCCTCTTTCTCTACAGTTGCATAACCACGTTGATGCTTTTTTAATTTGGCTGAATGGTAACAAACTGGCTGAAGGCTATCTCTCTCATCACCCTGCAACAACACTGCACCTACCCCTACATCACTAGCATCCACTTTTAGAGAGAAGAGGCATTCAAACTCAGGACTTTTCAAGATAGGAGCATTCCCTAATAACATTTTCACATTTTTTTTTTAGCTTTAGAATATTTACTTTATTTTTTACTTAATTCTAACTATAGATTCACTACAAATCTTATGATTACAAGCATTGATCCTGATACCAACCTCTTATTTAATGACTTAAATGATTCAAACAGTTACTGTAATTACTACACAGCAGAACAATCAAAGGCACTTCTCAGAGCCAACAACAACATAACTATCTTTAACTACAATATCAGATCTTTAAGCAAGCATTATGATGACCTCCTAGCATTACTAAATTCCTTGCATGCCAATATGTCCATCATTACACTAACTGAAACCTGGCTAAAGCCTGATACTACAGATGTCTATGCCATTCCTGGTTACACAGCCATACACAACTGTAGGCCAGACGAACAAGGGGGTGGCACAGCTATATACTACTCAGACCAACTAGAATGTATCACTAATACAGGAAGGCCCCACTTATACGGCTGGTTATGTTCCAGGCTACCGCCGTAAAGTGGAACACCCTTTTTTTCCACTTACAAATGCATACAAACACTAGATAACAAGTTTACACTAACATATATTAAGTTAGCAATAGAAGCAGGCATCAAAAAACAATAAAAAGTACAATACACACATAGTGCACTCATTACTTACCTTAAAATATTTATAGTCTTAATCTAGGGTGAGACAAGTAGTATTTATTGTAAGAAATCAAGTGTGGTATGTATGGTAGTCAGCCGGGCTACCATACCAGGCCAACCCACCCACACATATATTCCATGATATTTAAGCATCCCAGAGCAATAAAATGTATATACAGTTCACTCATTACTTACCTTAAAATATTTGTAGTCTTAATGTAGGGTCAGGAGTAAGTAAATGAGATAAAACGAATAAATGAGAGAGAGAAAGAATGAGTGCATGAGAGAGGACAGGCGCAGAGTTATGTAAACAAACCAGGCGAAGGTAAGTTTTGTAAACGAAGTGTACACGTCTGGTTTGTGTACAAGTTACATTGTGTACAGGTTGTCTCTACATTGATACAGTAGAATAAATAAAAAAGAACACTCCCATTCTCATGTAACATCATTTTGAGAAGAAATGATGCTCTGAGTGAAGGCAATGGAAATAAGTCACTCTGACTTTTTTGGGTTATCCTAGGTTCTCTACACATATGTTGTTATGTATGATAATCTATGTAACTGTATTTGTGTATACCTGAATAAACTTACTTACATACATACGAAAGGAATAATTTTCTACAGTTACCCCCAGTAACACATTTTCTCTTATGTTAGATTAGAGAAAATGTTATTCTTGGCATCACTTGTACAAGTTATCTGGCTACGACATCTCATATTTATGTTTATTTATTCTATTGTAGGGTGTATTTATCATCTTTTTATGTTTGTATCGTGTTTATTATATAATTTTGAAAAAAATGTCATGGATGGATTAATGAAAATGTGTATATTAACGTAATATACAACATTTAATAAGACTCAGTGATTATTATTATTATTATTATTATTATTAGCATTTCTAATATGGCGTCACTTGTGCAAGTCGTCTGCTACCACATCTCGTATTTATGTTTATTTATTCTATTGTGGGGTGTATTTATCATCTTTTTATGTTATGTATCGTGTTTATTATATAATTTTGAAAAAATATCATAGATGGATTAATGAAAATGTGTATTTAACGTAATATACGACATTTAAATGAGACGATGATTATTATTATCATTACTAATATGACGTCTGGAGACATAAAACACTCTTACTGATTTTAATGTGTATCTGCATGCCAGCACAGTATGTAAGTTTATTTAAGTACAGGTATACATAAGTATAATTATCAGAGTATATATAAAATATGAAATAACTTTTAAAAACATTTGAAATTTTGGAGTTTCCAGACAAAATGGAGAGACTTAGTGCTTACTGAGCTCACAAAGAATGTAAACAAACAAGGTGGGGCGCGGTGACCGTATTAGAAAGTCAGGTGGGGGGAGCCGTATAGCAAGTTTTGGTCATAATTTGAAATGACCGTATTAGCGGAACGCCGTAAAGTGAAACGCCATAAAGCGGGGCCTTCCTGTACTTGCACAAGGGATGAACATGGGGAATATATAATAGCTAAATTCAAATCCAAATACCTACAAAAACCTCTCACAGTGATAAACATCTACAGAATTCCACAATCAAACATTAGCCAATTTAGTCAAAACCTAGGAAGTATGATAACTGATGCACGCATGAATAAAGATCACTTACTACTCTCAGGTGACTTCAATATAAATCTCCTGCAAGACCAGGACCCACACGTTACTGAATTCACAAACACAATGAGTAACTGCATGTTGCTACCAACAGTAACAAAACCTACAAGAGTTACAGAGACTAGTGTTTCCCTACTTGACCACATCTGGACCAACACCATATCCCCTTTAAAATCAGGCATAATTACAGATAATACCACAGACCACTACCCTACTTTCCTCATAACAACTCTTGGTAAAATACACCAAGACACTACTAAAGTCACCTTCAGACTTCACAATGAGGCAGCCATTAATAACTTCACAACAGCAGTAACAAACATTGACTGGCACACTGAGCTAGAAATCTATACAGATATTGACGAATGTTTTAATAATTTTCTAAAAAAGAAACAATACCTCTATAACAAGCACTGCCCTAAAAAAAACTAAACAGATGACAGCTAAGAGACTGAACAGTCCCTGGCTAACACCCAGCATTCTCAAATCCATAAATACAAAACACCGATATGAAAAACAGTACAGAATGGGTCACATAACCAGAGACCAAACAAAACGTTACTCGTCAATCCTAACCAGCCTGATAAGAAGGGCAAAAAAATTGTATTATGAGAACAGATTATCCAACTTACGAGGTGATATAAAAAAGACCTGGAAGACCCTATCAGAAATTCTGGGAACAAAAAAGATATCACGACATAGCGAAATAAAATTAGCAAAATCAGATGAACCCCAACTCCCACCAACAGAAACAGCAATGATTTCTTCTCCACTATAGGTCAAAACCTTGCCAATAATATCCCAAGCTCAGATACCCCACCAAATGACTACCTCACTGGCAACTACCCGAACACACTGTTCCTAGCTCCAACTAACCCATACGAAGTCTCCCTTATTATCAACGCACTGAAAAACAAGGCAGGAGATTTAAATACCTTACCACCCTTTATATACAAAAAAGCATCACAAGTATTATCACCAATCATTGCAACACTCTTTAACAAATCCATTGAATCCTCCACCTTCCCTACAGTTCTCAAAATAGCAAGGGTCACCCCGATCCATAAAGGAGGTGACCAAACAGAGTTGAATAACTATAGGCCAATATCCAATTTACACCCTCTCTCAAAAATCTTCGAAAAATTAATTCATAAACAAATCTACTCCTACCTCATCTCCCATAACATTCTCAACCCCTGCCAATTTGGATTCAGGCCTAATAAAAATACTAATGATGCTATTATACACATGCTAGAACATATATACACTGCAATAGAGAAAAAAGAAGTCCCTCTGGTCATCTTCATTGACTTACGTAAAGCTTTTGATACAGTTGACCATGACTTCCTCCACGTAAAATTGTCACACTATGGTATTAGAGGGCACTCCCTCAACTACCTCAAGTCTTACCTCAGCAACAGAAGCCAATATGTGTACGCAAATGGGGCAAGCTCTTCCGCACAACCAATTACAGTTGGTGTCCCACAGGGAAGTGTCCTTGGCCCTCTTCTCTTTCTCCTATACATAAATGACCTACCAAATGCTTCGCAATTACTCAAACCCACACTTTTTGCAGATGACACAACATACGTCTTCTCTCACCCGAGCCCAGTCACGCTAGCCAATACTGTGAACACCGAATTACAGAAAATATCTACCTGGATGAGGACTAACAAACTTACACTAAACATTGACAAAACCTACTTCATTCAGTTTGGTAGCAGAGCTACAGATGTACCTCTTAACATAACGATAAACGGATCACCTATCACAAAGCTAACAGAGGGAAAATTCTTAGGAATCCACCTCGATAATAGACTCAAATTTCATACACATATACAACAAATTTCTAAGAAAATTTCCAAGACTGTAGGCATACTATTGAAGATACGGTACTATGTTCCACAGTCAGCCCTCCTGGCCCTTTATCACTCTCTTATTTACCCCTATCTCACCTATGGAATTTGTGCATGGGGCTCAACAACAACTAACCATCTCAAACCACTAATTACCCAACAAAAGGCTGCAGTTAGAATGATGATAAATTCTCAATACAGGCAGCACACTACACCAATATTCAAAACACTCAACCTACTCACCATACAAAACATCCATACTTATTATTGCACTTATTACATACATAGAACACTTAACTCTGATATTAACCCTCCCCTCAAACATCTCCTTGCCAACCTCAACAGAACACATGACCATAATACAAGGCACAGATCACTCTTCGATGTTCCTCATGTCCATCTCACGCTATGCAAAAACTCAATGCACGTAAAAGGCCCTAAAATCTGGAATTCATTACCTGTGAATATAAAAGAAACACTACCTGTTTATAAATTCAAGTCTCTTCTCAAAGATCACTTACTCACTCAAAACCAAATAAATACTGAATAACTGAACCTTATAAATTGTATATCCTAAATGTTACTCACAATTATATCACACAAATGTTAAACCTAGGACCCAATCTAACTTTGTTATTTTTTTAAATACACTACCTAACAGAATACTCCATTCGACTGAATGTACAGCAATGCATGCAACCATATGACCTGTCTTTGTAATACTCATTTGTGCTTTATAGTAATCTGTTTACAATAATGTTTTATCACTGATTTCATCATTGCTTAGTTAATCTTAAGTTAATTTTAAGCCAGCCCGTAATGCTATGCATATAAGTGGCTTTGGCATGCTGCTCTTACCTGTATTTTTTGTACCTCTGTATGTATGCTAAAATTACTAAATAAATAAATAAATAAATAAATACTTAGCAGCATATGTTTGGAGAACCTAGGATAACCCAAAAAAGTCAGACAGACTTATTTCCATTAGGGACCCTGTACCCTATACCATATGGTATAATGTACCATATGGTACAATGTACTATATGGTACATTGTACCATATAGTACCATTGCACCATATGATACCATTGTACCATATACCATTGTATGACATGGCACCATTGTACCATATGGTACCATTGTACCATATGGCACAATACCTGGAGTTTACCTGGAGAGAGTTTCGGGGGTCAACGCCCCCGCGGCCCGGTCTGTGACCAGGCCTCCTGGTGGATCAGCGCCTGATCAACCAGGCTGTTGCTGCTGGCTGCACGCAAACCAACGTACGAGCCACAGCCCGGCTGATCAGGAACTGACTTTAGGTGCTTGTCCAGTGCCAGCTTGAAGACTGCCAGGGGTCTGTTGGTAATCCCCCTTATGTGTGCTGGGAGGCAGTTGAACAGTCTCGGGCCCCTGACACTTATTGTATGGTCTCTTAACGTGCTAGTGACACCCCTGCTTTTCATTGGGGGGATGGTGCATCGTCTGCCAAGTCTTTTGCTTTCGTAGTGAGTGATTTTCGTGTGCAAGTTCGGTACTAGTCCCTCTAGGATTTTCCAGGTGTATATAATCATGTATCTCTCCCTCCTGCGTTCCAGGGAATACAGGTTTAGAAACCTCAAGCGTGCAATGATACCATATGGTTCAAAACCATAGAATTCGTCTTCAGCTCCACTTCCATCAGTCTTAGAACTGCAAGTTGTGAAGAGGAGAGTCAGAATTCGCCAGGAGAGCAAGTGGGGAGTGAGAGCTTCCTTGCCGCCAGGCACGATGAACAAAGCTACTTTGCTGGCGTTCCCACAATGCCATGCGGGCGTCCAGATTTTTTCTAAGGTGTGCACACTGACCACCCAGACCCATTCTCTCAGATGTAGGCCTACCAGCCTTCTCGCGCTAAATTTGACGCCGCTAGAATTTTGGCATAGATCTACGGTTTGGACCCTGAATGTAAAGCCGTAGATCTACGGGATGGATCCTGAAAGGGTTAAACACTCTGGGATTTTCTGAATGATACACAAGTAAAGGCTTCTCTTTAAAATCACCACTAGGATTAGCACAGAACAAAAGAGTGAGCCTGTCTTTCATAGGCTTGTGTCCTGACAGTGCCTTTTCCTCTTGAGTAATGTAGGTCCTCTTTGGCATTTTCTTCCAAAACAGGCCTGTTTTGTCACAATTGAACACTTGTTGTGGTTTGAATTTTTCAATCTCTCCATACCCCTTAATCCGTTAACTCTCCAAACGTAGATCTATGTTTATGCATGTAGTGCTCCGACCTTGATTTTCTCCATTTGAAAGCATGTAAAAAAAAGTAGATCTACGTTCAGAGCACTACACGAGCAAACAGATCTCCGCTTGGACAGTTAATGGGTTAAATTCACTCAGAAATTTTCAGCTGCATGCTCGTCTGAACTTGCTGCCTCCCCATAGCTTACCACACTGTGTATGCCACTACACTTCTAAGCCCGTAAACGGTCAAACGTATATATACGTTCACTACCCCAGTGCCCCGAATATTTTGAAAAATAAAATTGTTTCTTTTTTTGAAAAAAGAGCACATTTTTCTAAGTGTTATAGGATAAAAAAAAAATTTAGTCAGTACTTACCGAGATATGAGGCCACAAAGTTGGCACTTGGGGATCACCTGACGGCAACATGGAGCGCTGCCACTTGCAAAAGTGTTACCGATATACCTCTTTTTCTATTTTTAATATTATTTTATATAATTTTCATGTTCTGATAATTACAATTTGTAGTAGTTCTTGTCATTTCATAACCAATCTTTGTTCCAACACTAGTATTAGGTACTAAAATTGTCACAAACACACTGACAGTTGGACATTTACACCTGCCTTGGCCATTTACTATTGTCTTGGAATATATACAAAGTATTTATATGTCCCAGCAAGGTTTTGGAGCAGCAGCAGCAGCTGCCGCTGCCGCCGCCACCAGCCAGCCAGTCATCCAGCTAGCCAGCCAGCCAGAATTGTTTCTCCTGACTTAGGCCATAGATTATAAGACATTCAGAAAGGGTGTTGCACAAATATTGCACATTGGTTATTATCGAGGTTTTTGATATTTCCTCGATCACTTGTGGCTACATCCACCTCAAAGCCACTAAACTCAGGGTCAAAATCACTTTCCTCTTAAAATGGGAGTGTTAATACTACATGACATCAGTGAATCCCAGGTGTTTGCTGCGCTGTTTGCTCTAGCTGGCGCTCATTTGAACTGGTGCTCCCACAAGATACTAAGTGGTCCCAGATTTTTTTAATACCTCACACATTGAGTGTTAGGACCCATTCTCTGCTGACAAGGCATCTCGGGCCAATCGTGCCAAATTTGAAGGCAGGAAAAATAAAACGTATATAGTATATACGTTTACGTTTGGGGCGCTAGCAGTAAAAACGTATACATGTATATACGTTTGGACCATTTGTGGATTAAATCTGTCAAACCAGCCTCTGCTGGCCTCAAATTCACCAATATCATCACTGGTTCCAGGAATTTTGTTTATCAGATCGGCATGTAACTGCCTTGCATTCTCACAAATGATTGACTCTGAAACACTACCATCCGCTATCCACACCACCAACAATTCTCAACCTCTTCGACTGTTTGTGATCTATTTTTCAATAACATGACAACACCTTTCGCAACATCAGCTTCCTTGAGTTCTTTTCTCTTTGCGAGGATAGAAATGGTAGTTGATTTGTTTTTGCTGTACATCCTGGCAAGTTCCCTCACACAAGCACCACTCTTGTATTTTTCTACTATCTCCTTCTTCACTGCTATGTTGTGCCTCACTTTCTTAACCACAGGGCCCATGGTAGCTTATTTCACAGTCACAATTACCTGGCTGGCTGGCTGGCTGGCTAGCTAGCAGTCGGTTAGTCGGTCCAGGGTAATGTTCACTCAAGGATAAACAATGCTAGACTGGCTGACGATGCCTGGGCAGGCAGATCTGGTACACCTACCGAAACGTGGGACAAAATTTGGCTGAAAAAAGTGGGCGAAACTCGAAGTGGTCGATTCACAGGGTGGCTGAAACCCGGGGTTTCACTGTGACCGATCTTGTAACTCAATTTGCTCGTAAATCAAATCAATTTTCCTCATTGAAATTATTTGAAATGGCAGTAATCCATTCCAGTCCCCAGAAACCAAACCAATTTTTTGTTACCGGTTTTTAACCCTTTGACTGTTTCCGACGTATAAATACGTCTTACGAGCCAATGTTTCTGACGTATTTATACGCATAAATTCTAGCAGCTTCAAATCAAGCAGGAGAAAGCTGCTAGGCCCACATGTGAGAGAATGGGTCTCCATGGTCAGTGTGCACCATATAAAAAAAATCGGGGAGCCAGTGGTGCATTGTGGGAATGCCATTTCAGTTGTCATTTTTCAGCATGTCTAGTGGTAAGAAATATGTGATTCCCCAGCAAATCTGGGACTCTTCTCTTCCCAAGTGATGCTCTAACACAGATGGAAGTGTCAGTGAAGATCAATTTCATGATTTGGAGGAGTTTGAGACCAAAAGCAATGGAGGAGGAGGAGGGGAGGAAGAGGAGGAGGAGGAGGAGGAGGAGGGAAGGAGGAGGAGGAGGAGGAGGAGGAGGAGGAGGAGGAGGAGAAGAGGAGGAGGAGGAGGAAGAAGAAGATGTAATAATATTGTTCCTTGAAGCAAGAAAAAAAAAAGTCCACCCCATGACAGTGACAAGATAAGGGGAGATAACATCTGATAAGAGCTGACTTTGATGAGCGTAAAGGAGGGTAATATTACATGACCATCGCCTCCCTTTGTTTTTGCTGGTACACAAACATTTCTGTCTGTCTATTTGTCTGTCTGTCAAGCTCCCTGTCTGTCCATCTAGCTCTCTGTCTCAGAGAGAGCCACAAGACTGTGTCATCACGTTTACTCACATCTTCAAGCAGAGTATAGCACTTCGTTTGGATTTCTTGGGTTATCCTAGGTAATTTACACTATGTATACTTGTATTTATGTGTACCTGTGAGACAGAGATAGGCAGACAGATAGAAAGAGAGACAGATTGAAAGATATAGAATGAGGGAGAAAGATAATTAGATAGAATGGAGGAGGGGAAGCAGCATCCGACCCATTGTTTTGACAGGCGGTAGGGGTAGTGACTAATGAGACAATATGTCACTTTGACAGCTGCCGACTCCTGACTCAAAACAATTATAAGCCACACACTCGCACAGAGGAGGAGGAGGAGGAGGAGGAGGAGGAGGAGGAGGAGGAGGAGAAGGAGGAGAAGGAGGAAGAGGAGGAAGAGGAGGAGGAGGAGGAGGAGGAGGAGGAGGAGGAGGAGGAGAAGGAGGAGGAGGAGGAGAAGGAGGAGGAGGAGAAGGAGGAGAAGGAGGAGAAGGAGGAGGGAAGGAGGAGGAGAAGGAGGAGAAGGAGGAGAAGGGGAGGAGAAGGAGAGGAGAAGGAGGAGAGGAGGAGGAGAAGGAGGAGGAGAAGGAGGAGGAGAGGAGAAGGAAGGAGGAGGAGGAGAAGGAGGAGGAGGGAGAAGGAGGAGGAGGAGAAGGAGGAGGAGGAGAAGGAGGAGGAGGAGGAGGAGGAGAAGGAGGAGGAGGAGAAGGAGGAGGAGAAGGAGGAGGAGAAGGAGAAGGAGGAGGAGGAGGAGGAGAAGAGAGAAGAAGAAGGAGGAGAAGGAGAGAAGGAGGAGAAGGAGGAGAAGGAGGAGAAGAAGAAGAAGAAGAAGAAGAAGAAGAAGAAGGAGGATTGTTTGTTTGTTTGTTTGTTTGTTTTTGTAAACAAGTTTTGTAAACAATATATTGATAATTATGTTTGTGTGCTTATTGTGTTGTATACAACGAGTGTATTATATACATTGCACCTTACTTTGGTCTCATAGGCCACATAAGTTATGTGAAAAAATAAAATAGTGAAAAAAACAAAAAACCTTCAATTACAAGTAAACTAAAGTTTACCTGGTGAGCGGCAGTCGCCGCTGTTGCCATACGCGGCTCATTTTCTGCAAACTTCACGGCTCTATATCTCGGTAAGTACCGATGGCAAAAATTTTTTTTTTGGACTAAAACACTCAGAAAAATAATCTTAACATTTTCATAAGAAAAAATAATTTTTTTTTTTTTGAATATTTGGCGACATAGAATGACAGTTTCAGAGAGGGGCCTGAAACAGTCAAAGGGTTAAATAAGAAAAATGTATTTATAAATAAGAAATATTGTATAAAAATATAAAAGAGAATGTAAAGAAATAACCTGGTTTTATAAAGTGTATTTACCTTGGAGATCAGGAACTGTCTGGGAACATTTGCTTATATCGGTGGAATTCTTGAGTCTCGAGGGGCAGGAGAAAATACCTCCATATAACACTAATATCAACTCTACTGCTTATTTATCTATCAGAATTGATATAATATGACATAATAAACATTTTAAATAACATAGAAACATGATATGCTTGGACTGGTTATAAATAACATAGAAACGGGTTATAAATACAGTAAAATAGAAAAATGATATGCTCGGATTGGTCCAGGACCAGTCCAAACATATAAAATCATTACTCTCCTTTTAAAAATGTGTTCTTTGGTCCTGGGTAAGAGAAAACAGAGTTTTTGAGAGGCTAACTGCATTAGATCACTAGTTTCATGAGGACAACACTGAAAAGCCATTTTCTCAGAAAATTTTATTTTTTTCCCGAGATGCGTTCCTGGTGAATATCTCGGAAATTAGTTATGTATTGACTTATTTCATGTCAATAATATTATCTCCTGTCAATAATATTGACAGGAGTCATAAAAAAATGATTGTTCTAAAATTGGCTTGTGGAATATTGGAAATATTCCAGATATTTTGGGATTTGTGTGGGAGTAAAGGTCAAGATATTTTGCAAATGTCAAAAACTTAGCAACTTTATTTTATCGTAGAATAACTAGATAATTACATAATTATCTTCAGTGAGAACATCGCACTAGCATTGTTTCATAAATACATACCAAGCCCCAAAACCACCTTTCATTTTGCCATTTAGGCCTGGGTTATGCCAAATGTCATTTTCAGTAAATATTTTTTTTTTCTTTGGGTAAAATAGCAGCACAAAATGCAAGCACAGCACAAGAGAGATGCTTCCACAGCTGGTAACCACGTGCACTGAACGAGTGAGATGCGGGATGCTGGGCGGATGTTGTGGCGTTTGCTGCACCAACTAGTGGCGGCATTTCTGAAGCTCGTAACTCGGATTTTGGCTTGCAACTCAAAGCAAAAAATCAACCGAGTGACGGCTTGTAACTCAGAAAACTCATAAGTTGGGGCACTCGTAAGTCAAGGTACCACATTATTATGTTAATACAGTTGAACCCCGAGTTTTGTCCTTAATCCGTTCCAAGAGCTAGGACTAAAGTCAAAACCTCCACTTACACTAGTGGATGGTCCCACTGTGATCCCGCCGCCTCCTGCTTTGACTCGCTTGACTGCAGTATATAAGCCACCTCTCTGGCCCTATGCTGTACTTCCTACAAGAGTGATGGACTGAACACATTGATTCCAAGCTGAGGGACTGATTACCTCAGACTCCTCCATTCCTTATACTTTCCTGCTTTGTATTGGACTGATGAAGCCACTGTGTGGCAAAACGTTTCTTCAATAAAGATTCCCATATGTTGCATAACTGTCTCAATTCTTCAACTTGTTGGTTTTTAAAACCATTTATTACATCTGTCAGACACTGCAACATCATGGAATCTTGATACAAAGAATTCTTCAACTCTTGTCCAACCTTTGGACGAAGACCTACTTACACTAGTGGATGGTCCCACTGTGATCCCGCCGCCTCCTGCTTTGACTCGCCTGACTGCATTATATAAGCCACCTCTCTGGCCCTATGCTGTACTTCCTACAAGAGTAATGGACTGAACACATCAATTCCAGGCTGAGGGACTGATTACCTCAAACTCCTCCACTCCTTATACCTTCCTGCTTTGTATTGGACTGATAAAACCACTGTGTGGCAAAACGTTTCTTCAATAAAGATTTCCATATGTTGCATAAGTGTCTTAATTCTTCAGTACCTAGTTCTATTGCTAACCTAATATATGTTAATGTACACTTGTTATCTGGCATTTATATGCATTTATAAGTGGAAAAAATGGCGTTCCACTTTCCAGCGATGCCCGCTTTCTGGCATTAGCCTGGAACCTAACCTGCCATATAAGTGAGGCCCTACTGTATGTACATTTGCCATATGGGATATATTGTTATTACATCCACAGGGGAGTGCTTAACCCAAATTGGTTATGCATCTCCTGGGATAATGGAAACCATTCAGGCTCTTTTTAAGGAATTGGAGAATTGTCCCAATTTTTTAAATCAAGAGTCCTCAGCATCATTAAGGACATACAGGATACAGACTTGTAATCAGGTACAGTGGAACTCTGGATTTCGTACTCACCAAATATCATTTTGGATATAGACCACTTTTTTGGGCAAAATTTTGGTCCAGATTTTGTACCTCCACCTGGAAATCGTATGTATCAGACGCATCCATCCGTTCAGGAAGCCACCACTCATGTGTAAGTGTCTCAGTCTGGCTCTGTCACTGGTCGAGTGAGCATTACTTCGTGCTTTCATCCAAAACATTTCGTAATAATCCATTTTTTTTTTGCTTAACTATTGAGTGCAACTGCGGAATAAGCCACCATGGGTCCAAAGAAAGTTCTTAGTGCCAGCCCTTTGGTAAAGAAGGTGAGAAACATGATAGAATTCAAGAAAGAAATTGTAGAAAAATACGAAAGTGGCGTACGTTTAGCCTAGCTTGCCAGGATGTATGGGAAGTCGAAATCAATAATTTGTTCTATCATGGCCAAGAAAGTAGAAATCAAGGAAGCTAAAGTTGTGAAAGGGGTAAATATGCTAACAAAACAGAGATCACAAACAATCGAAGATGTGGAAAAGTTGTTTTTGGTGTGGATCAATCATTTGTGTTGTGGAATCGATCATTTGCGAAAAGGCAAGGCAGTTGCATGTGGAGCTTGTAAAGAAAATGCCTGGAACGAGTGCTGATGTTAATGAATTTAGGGCCAGCAGAGGCTGGTTCAACAGATTCAAGAAGCGTAGTGACATACACAGTGTTGTAAGGAATGGTGAGGCTGCATGTTCAGACAAACGTGCAGCTGAAGAATACGTTGCTGAATTTAAGGAGCATGTAGAGGCTGAAGCATCTGTCCCCCAACAAGTGTTCGATTGTGATGAAACAGGCCTCTTTTGGAAGAAAATGCCAAAGAGGATCTACATCACACAGGAGGAAAAGGCACTGCCAGGACACAAGTCTATGAAGGCTAGGCTAACTTTTTTGTTCTGTGGTAACACTAGTGAGGATTTCAAAGTGAAGCCTTTACTGGTGTATCACTCTGAAAATCCCCGAGTGTTCAAGAAAAACAATGTCGTCAAGAGTAAATTGTGTGTGATGTGGAAAGCTAATAATAAGGCATGGGTCACGAGGCAAATTTTCATTGACTGGGTCTATGAAGTGTTTGGACTAAGTGTGAAAAAAATACCTCCTGGAAAATAATTTGCCACTCAAGTGCCTCCTGGTACTGGACAATGCTCCTGCTCATCCTCCAAACGTGGAAGACCTATTGTCTAGGGACTTCAGTTTTATAACAGTTAAGTTCTTGCCTCCTAACACCACTCCTTTCCTCCAGCCCATGGACCAACAGGTCATTTCTAACTTAAAAAACTCTACACAAATGCAATGTTTCAAAGGTGCTTTGAAGTGACCTCGGACACTGAATTGACCCTAAGAGAGTTCTGGAGGAATCACTTCAATATCCTCCATTGCATAAGCCTTATAGGCAAGGCTTGACAGGGAGTAACTTCCAGGACTTTGACCTCTGCTTGGAGAAAATTGTGGCCAAAATGTGTACTCATCAAGGATTTTGAAGGGTTTGAGGCTGACCTTGATGACCCTACGCTTGTTGTGGAATCTATTGTGTCTTTGGGGATGTCTGTGGGGTTGGAGGTGAGTGGCCAGGATGTGGAAGAGTTGGAGGAGGACCACAGGGACGAGCTAACCACTAAAGAGCTGCAAGACCTTCAACTGGAACAGCAACAGACCAGAGGTGAGGAAATTGCTTCAGAGGAGGAGGAAGAGAGGGGAAAAATGTGCCCTCTTCAGTAATTAAGGATGTGTGCAAAGTGGAATGAGTTGCAAACTTTTGTGGAAAAATATTACCCTGACCAAACTGATAGAAGCCATATCTGCAACATGTTCACTGATAATACCTTGTCCCATTTTAGGCAAATCTTAGAAATGCCAGAAACAGAGCTCTCTGGACAGATTTTTAGTGCAACAGGGGTCCAGTGCGAGTAAAAGACAAAGAAGGGAAGTAACTCCGGATAGAGCTTTGATACCTGAAGTCCAAACAGTAAGCTCTCCTCTCTCTTCCCTCCTCGCTTTCTTCCATTAGCCAACAAGAGTCTTCAATAAAGGTATGTAATAGTGATTTAAATGTTCATTTATCCATTTAATTAGTGCTTTATATTTATTTCTCATCGTTTTCTGTATGTAAATCTATAGTTATTCTTTAAAAAATGTATTTTTTGTTAATATTTTTTGGTGTCTGGAACGGATTAATTGTATTCACATTATTTCTTAAGGGAAATATTACTTCAGTTTTCATATGTTTTTGATTTAGACTTACCTGGAATGGATTAAGTACAAAATCTGGAGTTCTACTGTATTATTTCAGTTATGTTCTATCCAGTGACTATTGTTTCTTATGCAGTCTGCAAATGTATTTGTGCAAGATTTTTTTATTTAGCAAAGATCTGTGCATTTTTTACACTTCATGTTTTACCAAATCCCTTGAAAGGCAACTAGAAGGAATATTTTCAGCTGAAATCCCTGAATGATGTGTTCATAACAGACCAAGCTTTGGAACATAACTGACCATGCTTTGGAACATAACTGACCATGCTTGGGAACATAACGGACCATGCTTGGGAACATAACAGACCATGCTTTGGAACATAACAGACCATGCTTGGGAACATAACGGACCATGCTTGGGAACATAACGGACCATGCTTGGGAACATAACAGACCATGCTTTGGAACATAACAGACCATGCTTGGGAACATAACGGACCATGCTTGGGAACATAACAGACCATGCTTTGGAACATAACAGAACATGCTTTGGAAAGAGTGGCAAACATGTCTCATAAAACTATCTTTGTAGGACTGATATAGCTTAGAAAATAAATATTATAACTATTTTTTATTTAGTTTTTTAGATTGTATACTGTACCTAATCATTCATCCAAAACAACACTAGGTTGGTAGGGATATATTTTAAGGTAATGAATAAAATGAAAGTGTGGGGTACCAAACTTATAGGAAAACTGAACCTTAAAATATTTTACGTACCATACAGTACATAATTTTATGTGAAAATGGTCTGTTGGTCTTTATTCTTCATATTTTTTGGAATTTACACATAAAATCTCTTCATTCTTTTTTCCAGGAGTTTCAACTGAAGTGTGAACTGTGGACCATGAATGACCTAAAAAAGCGGTCAGACTGCAGTGTTGAGAAGTTAGAATCCCTGAGTGCAGTCTTCTCAAAGAGGGTTAGTCAGGAAACTTTGTTTATATTTGCAATGTAAGAACAGGATAATTGCATAGCTTTACACACTTCACTACCAACTATTCTTCTTCCCTTTTGATAACTGTTGTACAATTGCCATTACTAATAAAACTGATGTTATAACTATGATTGAGATTCTGGAAGGTGTACCTTATAAGCTATGGTTCAATTACAAAGGGGAAAAACTAATACAGTCCCCCCTCAAAAATGGAGATGGTTCTTTAGCACTAGTAAAAAATTAGCATATGCAAGTGAAGAAAAGGGGAAAATAGGGCTTGTTTCTAACACAGTCAAATCTTGGGTTCGAACTTAACTTTTCCCACTGTCGGTCCCTAATTTTGGTTGAAAAGCCAGTGTGGGGCCCCCGTAATACTGCGCCAAAATTCTAGCGCCTTCAGATTGGGGGGAAAAAAAGTGGTAGGCCTACATATGAAAGAATGGGTCGTATGCCTTCAAGCAAGCAGAAAGCCCACTCCAAGCTGCCAGGACAAGAAAGGCGCCGCATTTTACAGCCCCTGACCCCCAGCTGTCACGTATATTTTACAGTGCTGCGGGCGTACCATGTTTTTCCGAAGTGGTTATTAAGAAAAAATTTTTTTAACGAGCAGCATACAAACTTTTTAAGTGGGAATGCCAGGGTTCACCAAAAATTAAAAGTTTGTGCTAAGTGCATTCCCCACAAGGGAAATTCGTTGTCATAGTGTCTAGAAGTGTTAAGTGTGCGGGTTTTTGAACTATTTGCCGAGGGATTTCACTGATTTAGGACTTGTGCTCCATCAGAAACCTACTAGGTTTAAAATGATGAGGAATTCGGCCTGCGGGGTGACCTTAAAAAAAGGCATATAAGATCCGCATGCCACTTAAAACCATACTGCTGGGGTCTATGAGGTAATGCCCCCTTCACTTTCTATTCACGGTATCCTTAGCTCGTCGCCATTATCTACAAAAGGGATTAAGGCGATTTTACCGACCCGGGATAAACAGCCCCCAACCAGCCATGAAGGCCAAGTTACATGCAGTTACATCTGTTCTGAACCCCAAATCCCTTTGTGTGTTCTACATGCCCGGGGCCGTCCCTTCGGTGTTGTGAAACTCTTGTGTGTAAAGTTGTGCTGGGGAAAAAACCCAGTAAACACTCGAATTGTTTTCCTTTTTAAAAAGGCTGTACGGGGTTAACCCCCTTTGGAGATGGCTTTTTAACTGTAAAAAGCCAGAGGTTCATTTTTTAAAACTTTTAAAGTTTGTGTGATTTGTTTGCCACAGTGAAAATTTTTCGCATTCCTAGACAGTGTGCTAGCGTTTTTAAATTGCTGTGGTTTGGGAATTAACAAGTAGTCAATTTGGGAAAACTCTCGAGACACGTGGCCCCGTGAAGACCTTGAAAATCCACTGCGACCCGCAGGCCACTACCCCATATTCCCTGTGTCTAGCGGGTGAATTCCCCTTCCTTGTCCCTTTATTCACCGGTATCCTTAGCCCATTGCCAGTGTGAAACTCCTGTCACTATGAGTATAGCTATGGTTTTGACGTAGATGGTGAAGGCAATTTGAAACAAATTTTAGTAAACGGGCTAAAAAAAAGAACAGGCTTCCGGGAGAAAGTTGTAAAAAGAAATACAGTGGGCACACACCCCCCAAAAAGTGCGGGTTAGATTTCCCTAAAAACCCGATCAAGAAAACCAAGTGAAAACTGGTTTTTCGAAGTAGTATAGACAACCAAAGAAAACGACCCAAGTTGCCCACGATGGGATAACCGTTTTTGTGCCAAATGAATCGCATTTTTAGACAAACTTTACCTCGGAATTGCCAACATAAAAACTCCGAGCAGCCCCACCAAGGGCACATAAAGGCTTATTGTCATTATAACGTCAACAAGCACTTGATCCTCAAATCTGGTTCAGAGAAGTTGCAACCCCTCGTCGATTTCCAAGGTGATTTGCTAGGGGACTGGCCAGGGGCCTTGTCACGCTATATTCACTCCCGCGCGGGCCCTAATAGACGCTATTACTTTTCTTTGGGTACAGCCACCTAAAACGGGTTTTTTAAAAGTGTCAACGGGGGGGCCACATGCCGGGAAATGCCATCAAGTCACACTGGTGTGCAGTGTGTGTCAATCTCATCCTTCGAACAGTGTTTGTAAAAATAAAAGCAACAGACTTTTTCTGAACAATGTTAAATTGTAAGCCCTCAAGTCCAGCAGTCATACTGCGCAGTGTGAGGGCTGAAACGCACGCACCCCAACCGCACTTCACCCTGTCCCCCAATTTACCCCCCGGCTACCAGGTACCTCGAGTTTGAATACTGGTCAGGGGCCTCCCTCAGACAATGGGTTGAGCACCCACCTGGGGAGCACGTCAACAACCCCCCACTCGGTGTCAGTACGCCTATTTGAGTCGCGGACATCAGCCAAAAGCTCAGTGCCGGGGAAACTTCACTCTCCGATTTTCCAAGTCTTGCTCCTGGGGTATAAAAACCAGTCGGCAAAAAGTAGGGAAACACAAAAATTTTTCCCTGAAACAAAAAATTGAAAAAAAAAGGAAGATTGTAAGTTTACCAATAACAAGATTGTCACAATTTGTGAAAGCAAAGTATAAGGTTGCTGAAAAGGGGTGGGGGGTTTTAATTCAGAAATGACGAATTAATCTTGTTTTGATAACTGTAGTGGGATCATAAGAAGGTTTGGTGTCAATGATGTTAAAATAGTGATGACCAAATATAAGTGGTGGTAAAGAGTGTGATAGGGCAATGGTTCTTAATTTAGTAATAGTGATGACGTAATAAAAGTGGGGGTGAAGAGTGTGATGGAGGGCTGGGTCTATAAGTTAGTAGTAGTGATGGGAAATTAAAAGTGGGGTGAAAGTGTGTGAGAGCGGGGGTGTCAAAGTTATAATAGTGAGACATAATATAAGGGTGGTGCAGAGTGTGTAGGTTAACCAATAGACATTAACGTTGAATTAATACTTTTGAAAAATGTAATGAACACAATGTTGTAGTGGCGGGTGATGACATTTTGTAGTGTTGGTATAATGTTAGTGGGGAGGGAATTGAGTGGGGGTGTCACCTATAAAATTTCCCCAAACATAAAAACGGGCTCTGGGTTTCGAAGACTCCCACGAGGCCTTACCTGGAAGTGCACTTACAAAACTCATGGACAAGGGTTTTTCACTGTTGACATTGAAAGGTCGCAATTTTATGAACAATTTTTTCATTTGTGGAACTAAAGATGACCCAGGACTACATAAAGGATCAAAACTCGTATAAACTTTCTATTTTAAAGCGGGATTTAAACTTGGGAAAGATTCTGCCCTTCATCAAAAAGTAACCCCAAACCCCCATTGATGTGTGTTACAAGAGTGAGAGCCCCTGAAAAACCCCCAAACCCCTAAATTCCTCATTTTTTTGTTTTATAACCTCAAATCTACTAATCTTGTTTTCTATTTTTAAAAAATCACCCCCCATCAATTTTTCACTTTAAGAAAACAAGGGGAACAATATCCGGTGTTAGGTTTTATATAGGAACTCTGCTTCAACTATTTAACTTGTTGCTCTGCTGAAAAATTTATTACTTGGAGCTCCCAACTTGTGCTCTTCTGGCCTACCTTATTATTGGCGATTACAAGCGAGCAAAAAGCTTTGGAAAACCCACAGTTGGAAACGTTGGAAATTTTAACGTTTGTCACTCTTAAACAGTCAGATAATGTCCAAAAATTGTAGGTGACCTTGAACCCCACACATATTTTTGGGGGCGCCTTGATCTGTGCCTGGGTTTCAACAAATTTGCCAGCTGTAGTTTTCCTTGTAACAATATGGTCTGATCTTTTCCCCTGGGCAAACCCTCACTAGATTTGGAAATACTATCCTTCCTGGGGATATTCAAAGGAAATGTTTTAATGTTCCCATGATCGATGATGACTTTTGTTGCACATGTGACTGACGGGTAAACCCCTATGAGTTTCCTCTGTGAGACCTTAACAATGATCTTGTGAGCAGAAATTCAAATACTTAGAGCCCCCACTAAAACCTCTTGGTATCTAACCCAACAAATTTCCCATAAAACATAAACCTCCTTAAAAAACCCTTTTCATGATTCTAAATTGTACACTAAAAAGACTGCTCGCAGCTAGGCCTGCCTAAGAAAACTCGTACTCCGGGAAATGTGAGGCTCTTCCAAACTGCCCTTTGCTGTGCCAGAAGCATATGATAGAGCTGCGGCAAACAACGGGGAAAAATTTGTCAAGGGTCTTAATGTCCCCCCCATTTGCCGGGCATGGGGGACATAAAGAATTAAGGGTAACAGAACTAGGCGTCACGCCCCTATCCTACATGGGGCGAACGAGTTATCAGTGCGGGTGCTACTCTAGCTTGATAATCTTTCCCAGTCCAAAAGGGAAAATTAAATGAAAAATATGATGCAAGGGAGAGATTGTTTCTTATGCCAGCAAGGGCAGATATTGCAACTTTCCCCTTTCCTAATTTTGAACTTGAGCAGCATAACTAAGGGCAATCCAGTCCCCTGGTGGGTGGTATTACTTAAAACTCTCAATTGCTGTGCGAGTTCCGGTAATCCATTACTTGAATCAAAAAACTAGTTTTGTAAGGGGAGCTCCCTCATCTTGGCCCACAGCCCACATTCCAAATTCCTAGCCCATCAACAAAATGCATTTGCCCAAATACTCTTACTGCGTTTGTGAAAAACTTTTTGAGGAAGTTCTTATCGTTCATGTCAAATCAACAATTTTTTTTCCCCCCCAGACATGGTTTTATGCAGGGAAAGGGGGTGCATCATTGCTACCACCTTTTCACTTGCCATGACAGCCTCACTACCTTCCTTCCTTAAATCCGTTTTCGATGTCCAAACCCACATGTAATCTTTAGTGAACTTGCCAGATGGATGTTGGAGGAGGGCTTCCCCAGGGGTTTAAAAAGGGCTACTGTAAAACAGAAAATCTTCTGTGTTGTTCCAGGGACATAGAAGTGTAACTAAAGTTTAAAAATGGGAAACCCCCACAGGGAGGTTTGCTCTTCCCACACTGTTAAATATTCAATTAATGCTTATTTAATGCATGCCTAGTCAGCCCCATCTTTATGGATTAGTTTTCTGATGATATAATGATTCACACCCCCGGATTCTCCAACACCCAAAACATTCTTAATCAGTCACCCTGTGTCAGGACCGGGGGTTGAAACTCTAGAAAAACAAAGATACTCAAAGGCCCCCCCTCGACAGAGGGGCACGTTCGTCAGCCCCTTTGCATGGGGGGTCTCTTCTAGAATATTAAGCGATACGGGTATTAGGCTTTGGGGTTCCCACTCTTGGACCGTTGTAACAAGATTTGTGCCAATAAAAAGAAAACAAGAGCACTTAGGTTGGGGTGGGTTTCCCCCCAGGTAGGGTGCAAAGAAAAATTGTGAAAATGAGTATCTTGGTTTATTACGTGCCACTACTTGCTCTTGTGTTGACGGAAGTTGGGAGGGCTGAAAAAACTGCAAACGAAGCAAGAGGATCATTTTAGGATCCCCTCATCGCCAAATTTTAAATATGCAAAAAGACTTGATTTTCCCAAGCTCAGAGATCGTGTTACTGAAAGAAATTCCAATTTGGGGGTTAAATCTGGGCAAGTCATTCAAACCCCTGCACAAAGCCCTCCAAACTTTCCTCAGCACGGTAACACCCCCTCCGATGGATGGGAAAAAAACGGGAACCCGCCTAAATGAATCAGATACTGAGGGGGAAACCCCAATACTACTCGACCAACTGAATGACACTAATACTTGCAAAGGGATGAAAGGGGGAATTATAAATACCCAAAATTTCCCCAAATCCAAATACCTACAAAAACCTTCACTTTTGTAAACACTAAAAGGTTCCACACTCAAAATTACCAATTTAGTCAAAACCCTAGGAAAAGTATGAACTGATGCACGCATGAAAAAGATCACTTATACTTCGGGACTTCAATATAAATCTCCTGCAAGCCAGGACCCACACGTTACGAATTCACAAACACAAGAGTAACTGTATGTTGCTACCAACGAAACAAAACCAAAAGAGTTACAGGGGACTAGTGTTTCCAACTGCCCACATCTGGACCAACACCAATCCCCTTTAAAATCGGGCAAAATTCGAAAAACCACAGACCACTCCCCCTTTTTTCCCTCATAAAAACTCTTGGAAAAACTACCCCCAAGACACTACAAAAGTCACCTTCAATCACAATGAGGCGCCTTAAATAACTTCACAACACAGTAGCAAACATTGCTGGCACACGACTAGAAATCTATAAATATTGTGAAGTATTTAAAAATTTTTTCAAAAAAAAAGACCCAAACCTTTAAAAACAAGCACTGCCCTAAAAAACTAAAAAAATGCAGCTAAGAGAAAAAATCCCTGGCTAACCCCCAGCATTCTAAAACCTAAAAAAAAACCCCAAATAAAAAAACAGTACAGAAGGGGTCACAAAACCCCAGAGCCCAACAAAACGTTACTGAAATCCAAACCCACCCTGATAAGAAATGCAAAAAAAAAATTTATTATAGAACGTTATCCAAATACGAGGTGATATAAAAAAAGACCTAAAAAAACCCTATCAGAAATTCGGGGAACAAAAAAGATATCAGAAATAGCGCAATAAATTACAAAATCAATGAACCCCAACCCCCCAACAGAACAGCAAACAATCAATGATTTTTTCCCACTATGGGGCCCAAATTTTGCCAATAAAACCCCAAGCTCAGAACCCCCCCAAAGACTAACTCCCCGGCAACTACCCAAAACACACTGTTCCTCCCCGGCTAACCATAAAATTTCCCCTTATTTCAACGCACAAAAAAAAAGGGCAGGAGACTTAAATACCTTACCACCCTTTTATCAAAAAAAGTGCCCAAAGTGCTTTACGTCATTGCAACACTCTTTAAAACCATTGAATCCTCCCCCTTCCCTACAGTACTCAAAATAAAAAAGAGTCACCCCAATCCACAAAGGGGAGCCCAAAACAGGTAAATAAATAGGCCAATACCAACTTACACCCTCCTAAAAAATTTCGAAAAATTAAATTTCAAAAACGAATCTACCAAACCTTATCTCCCAAAACATACTCAACCCCTCCCAAATTTTGATCAGGCCAAATAAAAAACTAATGATGCATTATACCATGCTAGAAATATTACACTGCAATAGAGAAAAAAAAAAACCCCCCTGGGGATTTTATTGCTTACGTAAAGCTTTTATCAGTTGACCATGACTTGCCCACGTAAAAATTTTGCACTATGGTATAAGGGGCATCCCTCAACTCCTCAAGTCATACCTCAGCAACAAAAGCCAAAATTGTCGCAAAGGGGAAAACCCTTTTGCACAACCAATTAAGTTGGTGTCCCACAGGGAATGTCCTTGCCCTCTTCTCTTTCTCCTATCATAAATGACCTACCAATGCTTCGCAATTGCTCAAAACCCCCACATTTGCAGATGACACTACATACGTCTTCTCCCACCCGAGCCAGTCACGCTAGCCAAAACGAAAAAACCCAATTACAAAAATTCTACCTGGATGAGGACTAACAAAATTTCACAAAATTGACAAAACCTACTTCATTCGTTTGGTAACAGGCTACGATGCCCTTTAACATAAAGATAACGGGTCACCCACACAAAAACAACAGAGGGAAAATTCTTAGGAATCCCCTTGATAATAGACCAAATTTCATAACATAACAAAAAATTCTAAGAAAAATTTCCAAGCTGGGCATACTACGAAGATACGGGGACTATGCTCCCCGTCGCCCTCCCGGCCCTATACACTTCTTATTTACCCCTTTCACCCAGGAATTTGTGCATGGGCTAACAACAATTAAAAAACCAGACCACTAAATTTCCCAACAAAAGGGCAGTTGAATGATAACAAATTCTCATACAGGCAGCACACTCCACCAAAATTCAATACACTAAACCTACCACCATACAAAAATCCCCTACTTTTTACTGACCTATTACATACATAGAACACTTAAATCTGAAAATTAACCTCCCCTCAAAAAATCTCCTTTTTAAAATCAAAAGAACCATGACCAAACACAAGATAGACACTTTTGATGTTTCCCCGGCCATCTTTAAATATGCAAAAACTCAAACACATAAAAGGCCCTAAAAATCGGAATTCATTTTCCTGTAAAAAATAAAAAAAACATACCGTTTTATAAATTCAAGTCTTTTCTCAAAAATCACCCACTGACCCAAAAAAAAAAAAAAATAAAAATGAAAAACTGAACCTTATAATTGTATATCTTAAATGTTTCCAAATTATATCACATAAATGTTAAAACTAAACCAATCAAAATTTATTATTTTTTAAATACACTACCAACAGAATACTCCATAGACTGAATTTTCAACAATGCATGCAACCATATGACCTTCTTTTTAATACTATTGTGCTTTATAGTAATCTGGTTTTTTTTAATGTTTTTTTCACGATTTCATCATTGCTTTGTTAAACTTAAGTAATTTTAAGCCAGCCCGTAATGCTAGCATGTAAAGTGGCTTTGGGATGCGCCTTTTTCGTATTTTTTTGTACCCCGATGTGTGCTCAAATTTTAAATAAATAAATAAATAAAGTCAGTAAGGGAACAGCAGCCCCCTCCGCTCCATGGAATATTACCCCATTCCAAAAATACCATTCCTCCATTTCCCCCCAAAATACTTTTTAATCACAAACCAAAAATTCGCCTTTTAAGCCAAAAATGTGGCCTTTAAACTGTATTTATAACTTAACTCACACAGCACACACTCTCGAGAAATTTTACACTGATGGGTTTGTTACCAATCCCTGGGCAGCTGGGGAGTGCTGCTGTTTTCATACAGAGTGAGGCTCTCCCTTTAAGAAATTGGACATGCTCAGTAAATTGGGGCCCCAAACCCCCCAGACAGAATGTTTCCATACTTCTTGCACGAAATGACTATGTATAAAGATTGGGCAGTTAATTGTAAAAGATTCTCTGTTCCCCTAAATGCTCTCAAATCATTAGCATAAATTGTGGGAGCTTGTGTCGAAGCCAGCACAGGTATGGTAGGATTGTGGACAGTGGAGTCAGAGTGCACATGCTGTGGATTCCATCTCACTTGGTCTTTTAGATGCATGATAAACTGATAAAAATTTGGGTAAGCTGTTGCTTTTAAAAGAGGGGGTAGATTACAATCTTGGCTTGTCAGGTTAGTTTGAGAACAATAATACAAAAGAACTTCAACTGAAATTTTTGGGCTTAAGGTAGGGGATTGACCCAGTGAGTCCTCTTCACACTATCATGCAGGAGGAGCCACAGTTATGGGATCCAACAAAATAAGCGACCTTTGGGTGTCACTATGCCCGCTCCCTGGGGTTTCAAGTATCTTTTGGGGGTTTAAAATCACCACCCCAGTGTAGACCAACGAAAAGTAACTTTGCCCCCCAAAGGCTATTGTCACAAACCCGCCATTTTGTACTGGGGTGCGATAAAATTAATGAATTTAGAAAAATCACCGAAATGTTCAAAGAAATGGCAAGTATTTTATCCACAGGGTTTTGAGCCATTTGGAGAAATTTCCCTGACTTTGCTGCTGTAAATAAAGCTTCCCATGTTCTCACCCATTTTTGGTTGCAGGGGTCGAGTACAGCTCCCCGGCCCCCCCTCTTCGCTGATTGTACTAGGTCCTTCTCTCCCCCGCCCCCTGAGCTTATCATACTCGCCTTAAAACTAGTAGGTTCCGGCCCCCACTACATCCTTTCTAGGGATTCCATGGCCCCGATACTCTATGATGAAAAAAATACTTCCAACATCCTTTGATTCATCTGGCTTTAAAGTCCAATTGTGACTCTTGTTCCCGTGTCCCCTTCTGGGAAAATCCCCTTTTGTCCACCTTGTCTATTTGCGCAGTATTTTAATGTCTTAATGTCTCCCCCGACCCCCCGTCCTCCAGTGTCGTAGGGGCCGATTTCCCTCAAACCCTTTTTGAGGACAATCCCCGTAAATCTGGGCTTTGTCTTGTTGCAAACCTTTTCATTTCTCTAATTTCTTGACGTGCTTGATAGGTGTGGTTCCAAACTGGTGCTGCAAAATCCAGTATGGGCTGAGTAGTGGGATACAGAGTCTTAAACGATCCTTATGGTATCGGAACCCCTTCCGTAGGGTTTTCCAGGGGCCGTATGTACGCAGTTATTTGATTGATGTGTGCCCAGGGGTAGCTGGGGTTATACTAACCCCCCCGATCTTTTTCCCTTTAGTGGGTTTGCAGTCTTTGGCCATCTAAACTATATTGTGTCTGCGGTTTCTTTGCCCTTCCCCCAAACTTCAGGGTTTTTCATTTGGCAGGGTTAAATTCAAGGAGCCAGTTTCTGGACCAGGCTTGTAGCCTGTCCCGGTCTCTTTGTAGTCCTGCTGATCCTCTCCGTTTTTATTCTTCTCATTAACTTCGCATCATTGCAAACAAAGGGCATTTGGTCTATCCCTTCTGTTTTCATTCACAATACCAAGAACAGAACAGGTCCTAGGCTGACCCCCCTGGAACCCCCCTTTTCACGGGCCCACTCTGACACCTCGTCGCTACCATGCTCCTCGTTGCCCCCCTGTCAGGTTTCTCTGATCCATTGCAGTGCTTTTTCCCGTTATGTGGCCCGATCCTCTAGTTTTGCAGTAACCTCTTGTGAGGAACTGTGTCGAAGGCCTTCTTAAGTCCAAAAATATCAGTCGATCCACCCCTCTTTCTTGTCTTACTTTTGCACCTTGTCATAAAACTCTAGTAGGTTTGTGCAGGATTTTCCTTCCCTGAACCGTGCTGGTTTCAATTATACACTTGTTTTTTTTCCAGTGCCCCCCCACTCTCCTCCGAGATCTTTTCCCAACCTTGCTAATTTTAAGTTTGTGTACGGGCTGTGTTTGTGCCTCATGTCTGTCTCCCTTTTTAAAAATTGGGCTACATTTGCCCTTTCCTACCTCAGGAGTTGCCCCGTTTAAATGATGTGTTTAAGACTTTGTTAATGGCTCACACAAAACCTGCTCCTCTTTAAGGACCCCTGGAGAGATGTTGTCTGGGCCACCGCCTTTTAGGTGTCAAGTTTTGCCCCCACACTTTTTTCACCCCCTCCTTGGTTTTATGTACCTCATCAGCACTTGCGGTGTGCCCCCCCTTTTGATTTCTTGGATTTCCCACTGGTTTACTGTAATCCTCTTTTAAATTTGTGTTGAGCTCCTGACAAACCTCTCGGGCGTTTTTTGTGAATTCCCCCTCACCCCTTTTCGTCTGATACCCGGTCCTTGACGTTGTTTTCCTCCGTGTGGCTGTCAACACTTTTGGGTCAGTCTTTACTTTTGGCTATGTCATTTTCATTTGTCTCTGAGCCCCTTTTATCGTGCATATTTGTTTTGGCTTTCGGGGTATTTCTTTTTTTTTCCCGAGTTCTCTTCTTCTGTACCTTTTCCCTTCCCCTTTGTACCCTAGTTTTTTCCCAGTATTTAGTCACTTTGCCATAATCCAACTTTCCCCATAATTTGTATTATTTTAAATTGAATTAAAAATAAACGCCCGAAAGCCTCCTGCTAGGTGTTCTAGTGTACACTCTATAAACATTATTTTAAATACATGTAAAAACCCCAAAAATAACCAAAATTTTGTAAACCAAGCTTGTAATCCTTTAGAGAAAAAATTTGAAATTTAATTTAAAAAAGAGAAGGACAAGGTTAATGGATACACCATGTGGGAGAAAACTATGGATTTTGTAGTTTTTTTTTTTGAATTGTGAGGCTGTAAATTGTATATTCTTCATATCTATTTAGAAAAACAGTTATTTTTTTATAGTAGTTTTTCAAGCCCGTGAAAAAAGGGGGGGGGTGAAGGTACAGAGACACTCAAGAGATCAGCCATGATGTAATATTACCCCTAAAGATAAAACCATTTAATAAAAAACTACCCCCCCTGAACATTTTTTGGGGGAAAATTTCAAAGTAATTTAAAAATACCAACCAACAATGGGTTATGGGGGGGGGTGAATCGAATTTATGAGGGGGAAAAGGGTAAGTGATGCACTTTGGAGTCGTGGAACAAAGAACTTTGTTTGGAAGCAAAAAGGGGAATGTATGAGAGTTAGTTTTCCAACATCTCATAGGGGGTGAAGCATGGGTGATGAATGTTGCAATGGGAGAAGGTGTAGGCAGTGGGGAATCATGTCTAGGGCAATGGTGGTGTGAATATAATGCGGAATTGTAGTTTGGAAATAAAAAGTTGGGGTTACCAAAAATATTATCCCGGGGTTGAGGAGGGGGTTTAGGGGGGTTTGGACAAGAGACAAGAAACAACGAATGACTTAAATCAGTATGGGAAGGAACCGGGGTATGGGTTTGGGCCTAAGAAGGGTTGGAGGAAGGGGTAAAGGAGGTTTTGTGGCGAGAGGCTTGATTTTTTGGCGAGCATGCAGAGGGGATTTGATAGTGAATGAGACGAATGGTTTTTTAAACTGACTCGTTGGGTGTGAGCAAAGTAAAATTTATGAAGGGGTTCAGGGAAATGGCAAACCGACTTTAGTCCCGGAGATAGGAAAACAGTGTTAAATCTGGAGGAGAAAGGGGTTTTAAAGTTGCAGTTTTATAAAAGTAGGTAAAAACCCCCTGCAAGACAGTGTGGGTGAGTGATGAAAAGTTTTCTTTTTTGCCCCCTCTGCCTTGGGTTGGTCATCCGATGGTTAAAAATAAATTAAAAATATTTAATAGGAAGTGCTTTGAGGGGGGGGGGGAGGGGGGGGGATGGAAGATATTCAGGCTTTAAAAATTTGGGAATAGAACACAGTTTCCCAAATTCCCTAGATAAGATCCCCTCACCATGTATGTACTAAGATAAAATAATAATAATAATAATTAAAACAAAATAAAAATAATAATAACGTAAGGGGAAAATTTAAAAAAGGTGCCAGTGTTGGTGCACCCTCACGAAACATTTGGGAACCATACTTTTTATCTGGACTTAAGTAATCTATAAATATTGGTTAAATTGCCCGAAATCTCGGATGATAGTGGGTTTTTTTGCCCAATCATATTTTGGGTACGTCAAAAACACACTGTAAACCTTTGCAAAGAAATAAAATTTTTTTATTTTTATTTAACCCTTTGACTGTCGCAGGCCCTTTCTGAAACTGTCATTCTTGTCTAAACTTTTGGGGAAAAAAAAAAAAAACAATTTTTTTTTATGAAATGATAGAGAAAACTTTTTTTCCGATGGTAATGACACCAAAAATTCGAACTTTGGTCGAAAAACCACGGAATTACGCTCCCGTGGAAAATTAACGGTTCGGGGACAGCGTATCGGGGTTTCGCCGATTTGAGCCCCGTTTTCAGCCAAAATTTCCTTGTTCCAGTTGACCAAACTCTAGCATTTCTTTAAACTCCATTTTATCTATCAGCGAGTACACAAAACCCCCCATTTACCAATTTGAAAACCCAAAATTAGTGGTCGAACTTGGCAATTTGGCCAATTTACCACAAAAATTAAAAAAAATGCCAATTTCAAAAATAGGGTCAGAATAAACAAGGTAGACATTTTGGGATAAAATACATATCCTTGTTCATTTTTAATCTTTGGGCCCCCTTACATTTTATTGCTTTTTATTTTGATTTTTTATTCAACAAAAAAAAAAAAAAATTTACTTTTGCAGACTAATGCTTTTTGTAAAAAAAGATATAAAAAAATTCAGTGCACTAGTGAAAAAATATTAGACTCCCCCGTTGACGTGTATTGGATGTGGTGTAAATTTTTTTTACTCCTGAACATGGTAAAAAAACGAACATTTCCGCTACTTTTTACTCAGTTTCAAGGTCGTTTTCATGTCAAAGTAATGAAAAATCTTTTTTTATTTTTGTAATAGTTTCCATTTTTTCACCCAAGACCATGAAAACGTGGGGAAAACAACGTAAATACTAACAAAATACACCCAAAAATCGGCGTTTTATTCCAAAAAAACGATCAGTTTTTTTTTCTCATTACGCACTGTGGGCTGCAGGATTTTTTTATGTGGTGCACACTGACCACACAGACCCATTCTCTCACATGTGGGCCAACCAGCTTTCTCCCACTTGATTTGAAGCTGCTAGAATTATTGAGTATATATACGTCAGAAACAGTGGCGCGTAAGATGTATTTATACGGCGTAAACAGTCAAAGGGTTAAGGAACCTCCCTTGAGGGAGAAGTTTGCATCCTGAAATTTCATTCATATCCGGAAACAAAAAATCGACCAAACGATGGTTCGTATCCTGAAAAGTTCACATGGTGGGGCGTTCGTAAGCCGAGGTTCCACTGTACATGTCTTTACCTTTCTTATGTTTTGGTCTGAGCATATTGTATTTGATATGGTTATATTATGTATCAGATTGTCATTTTAGTGCAGATGAAGTCTAGCTTATTTTCTAGTCTTGTAGGCTCTAATATTTGCTGGTTTAAGGTGAATTTAGTGCAGAGATTTAATAGTTCGTGTGTGTGTGAATTTTCATCTGAGCTGCCTCCTAGGGTGATCTCTGCTAAAACATTGTTTGCTATACTACTACATTTTAGGTGTCTCAAGGTGAAATCTCCTAGTACAGGTCTGTCATCACAAATCTGGCAATTAGTTATTCTGTTCCTTCAGTTATTTGGCACTAATTTTGGCTAGCATAATTTCAAATTTCCAGGGTTGCCACATCAACCTGCTGGTACTGTTTGGTGGTGCTACCTGCTGCATAAGTCATTCTAATTTCTTTTTCTCCGTTTATTATTTTAACCTGCTTACTTTTAGCCCTAGCCATGGTTCCAATGAATAAAAGAAATGCTTCTCATTGTGTAAAGCACCTACACAGTACATTGTCTTTGAAGCCACTGTTGGTTGCTGTGAGCTCAGTCTCGTGATGCAGGAGAATATGCTTTTTTATTATGCTAATATCAACACTACAGCTTATTTGCCTATCACATTTGATCTAATATGACATAATAAACAATATAAATAACATAAAAACATGTTAAATACTCCAGAATGAATAATATTTGGCATAATACCGAGCAGTTCGACAGTGGTATGAAGAGGACATGGGATACAAATACCATTCTCATATGCCTGTCTTGGGGGCTTATATTAGAGAAAACAGAGTTTAGCACATGGCTAACTGTGATATACACTCGTACTGCACCATAAAACTGAAAAAAGCTATTTTCTCTATGTAGATTATCACACATAGCAGCATATGTGTAGAGAACCTAGGATAACCCAAAAAAGTCAAAGTGACTTATTTCTAGTACCTGGCTTGGGTTAGCCATATATGATTTTTGGTAAATATTTGATTCCCAGCCAGGGTAGAAACTTTGGGTGTGTTTCTTTACACCTGTTGTCTATGTTCACCCATCAGTAAATGGGTACCTGGGTGTTAGTGGACTGGTGTGAGTTTATCCTGGGACACTGACCAAATTTGCCTGAAATGCTCAGTATAACAAGGGGCTTTCTATATAGTAGTATGTCACTGATGTCAGCTAGGCCTGTATACCATGTACATGTAAGTGTAGTAAATAAAGATTATTATTATTTATTATTTTTCTCTCAGTTGTTTGTTGGGTTATCTTATTGAAACTTGGGCAGTGTATGATGGAAAGATGCTTCTTAACTTACACCAGAAATGAAGGAAATCAGACCATAAATAGCGGAGTTCACTTCGCAGCCATTAATGTCCCCTTAGCGGTATATTTTTGTATGGTTTTCATGGTTGTATTCTCGTTTGTTTTTTTTCTCGTCTGATAGAATGGAAGATATATTACAGAAATAAATATGATTTTGAGTGCTTACACAAAGAAAAGTACATTGAAATTGCACTCACAGTAGTGGAAATGTTCTATTCTTTAGTGATGTTCAAGAGTAAACAAATGATGTCACCGTCCAATACCTGTCTGCCTGCCAGTCCAAATTCGAATACACAGTCAAGAATGGGTTGACATTATTTATACAATTATTACAATAATGCAGCAGTCAGCATAACACTAAATCTTCTATTTTTTTGTGTGTGAATAAAAATTCCAAATGGTAAGCAAGAGTAATATAAGAGAGGCCTGGAGCCGTGACTAATGAACAGAGAAAATGTTATTTTAGTGCCAGGAATGTCTGCATTGTTTATTCTGGACCCTATTTTGAAATTGGCATCTGTTGAAATTTGTGTGAAATTGGCCAAATTGCCAATTACTGACCACTTTATTGGGTAGTTTAAATAGGTGAATAGGCGGTTTCTTGTACTCAGTCGACAGAATAATAGTAAGTAAGTTTATTCAGGTATACACAAATACAGTTACGTAGATTATCATACATAGCAGCATATGTGTAGAGAACCTTGGATAACCCAAAAAAGTCAGACAAAGTGACTTATTTGCAGTACCTGGCTTGGGCTTGCCATATATGATTTTTGGTAAATAGTTTTTTCTCAGGTTGTTGGGCTATCTTACTGAAACTTGGGCAATGTATGATGTTAAGATGCTTCTTAACGTGCACCAAAAATTAATAAAAAAAAAAACGGACGATAAGTAAGGGAGTTCACTTCTCACCCATTAGCCGCCTTTTTGCGGCATATTTTCGTTTTTTTGGTCTCATTTGATAGAATGGAAGATATATTACAGAAATAGATATGATTTTGATTGGTTTCACGACAAAAAGTACCTTGAAAGTGAGCTCAAAGTAGCAGAAATGTTTGATTTTTGCCGATGTTCAGTGAACTTTGTGTAAGTCAAGTTGGTCAATTTTATTAAGTGTATTCTAACCTAATCACTCTGTAATCTGGCAAACTCAGTAATCCAGCACACTACAGGTCCCAATGATGCCAGATTTGTGATGGAGGACCTGTAGTAAGATGTTTGGGGCAGGAGTTGGGAGATTTACCAGACAGTGATCAGTTTTCAAAAGCTGCTCCTGGAATTGCTGGGAAGTTGCTTCTGGAGGCTTGTATACTACCACAATGATAAGGTTTTGGTTTTCAATCTTTACTACCAAAACCTCACCTACATCATTTGAGGTGTTAGTAGTTCCAGTAGTGGACTTTACCAGTCTTCTTTGCTACATTAGTGGGAAGTACAATTTATACTTGCCTAATCATGATTAAATTTCTACATAGATTCTAGCTCCCTACAAATTTTACTTCTGTGTTTTCTCAGAGCTTCATGCTGCCAGCTTAGGGATGGATTACATGGTGGGAGATTGGCTTTTGTGGCCTCTGCATACTTCTACAGAGTACATTAGTGAGAATTACAAAGCTGTTCTGTGCCCCTCTCTATGATGTGGAAGTTCCTTTTCTTCCATTTCTCCATTTGGCTCTTGTTTTAATAGATCCAGCCAAAATTTGTGAAGGTCAGGTTCTTGAAGTTTCCTCTCTAATTTCCTCATACCTGATCCTTCTTCCATCATTGGAGTGCAGCTCTATAAGTCTTGTCAAATTTGGGTGACTTGGTGACACCATCAGATGCATTTCATATTAACTGGTAGGAACTGAAGGCTTTACTCACACTCACTCATGTGTTTGTTTAATCAATTTTTAAAGCTACTCAAAATAATACTACTTGAGGTTCAGGGCCCCAGTTTACAGAGTACCATAGCTTGCTGGAGTGAGAGACTGGGAAGGAAGTGTATAATAAACCCAGTAAAGAGCAGGAGGTGGTGCCATAGTCACAGTTAGAAACACCATTTTAAGTTCTCTGATCCATGAGTACTCAGCCTCCTACCAGTACATTAAGATATTACTGGAACAAAAATAGGAGTTGTGAAGTGGAAACTGGACTACTGTCTCACTACCTGCTGCACATGCCTAATCAGTTAAGTTGTGATGTCAAAGGCCCTAAAATGTGGAACACCCTACTGAAAACTCTAGAACTGCAGACACATTCATCATCTTCAAAACTACCGTTAGAAATCGTCTTATCTCCCTGATACACCCCGTCAACTAACTACATAAAAACCACCTGGTGGTTCACACTTACACTCACTTACTCACCCATTTGACTATAAGCACAGAAATACGAATCTTAAAATAATGATTCCTAACTAGTCATAAGTTTGCCTGTGATACTCCAATATAGAAACTATGTATTGTGCCAAAACAAAAGCATTCACATTGCTGAACTCACAAACTAGTATTTAGTCACTTAGTATTTAGTCAACTTACTCCATAATAGGTAATAATTTAGGGTTAAGAATTAATTTAAGTTTGCCCGAAATGCCTAGCCATGCTAGGTGTCCTAGTGGCCCCCTCTGTAATTAGTTTTTTACTACATGTAAACCACACAATAACCAAAATCTGTAAACCCTGCATTGTAATCCTTATAGAGAATAAACTTTTGATTGATTGATTGACCTTCAGAGTGACAGCAGCAAAAGTTTGGTTGAAATGGCAGTCAGCAATGAATTCTGTCTTCAGGCTTAACTATGATGGTAGAACCTTCAAAACCAGACATGTTCCTTGGAGGGAAGCCCTTGTGGCAGCATTGTGGTTTATTTGCCTTTATCTGAAGTAGTGTCCAGTATTCATGTAGTGGCAGGGGTTTTCTGGTGTTGCAAGACCTTACCATTGAGGTGGGCTTTGCTCAAGGCCAGGTTTAGGGATATTTCTTATTTATGTGTTCTGGCTGGTATGACCCTAATGGGTTAAGTGCTTCTCCATAAATGCAATAATTCTACATTCTTTTAATAACTTATATTGTTCTTTTCAATAAAGATGCACCATTGTAATTTTCTTAAATGAAAATTAAGTTTTTGGACTTTGTTGCAGATTAATGATCAAGAAAAAGCCTATAAAGTGCATTGCAAATTCATGGAAGAAGCCGTAAAAAATGCCAGCGAGACCAGCAGTGGAGCAAGAAAGGTCTACAAAATATTGTCAGGATCTTGAATCTCTTCACATTTTGAGTTTCCCATATTCAGGATAGTCAAGAAAATAAGCTTTTTTCAAATCAACCTGTATGATTTTTTTTTTTTTTGAATCGTCAGATTACAAAGAAAATTTATTTTTATTTTAATGAGGGGGAAGCATTAACCCTTAAACTGTCCAAGCAGATCTACGTTCACATGCGTAGTGCTCCAAAAGTAGATCAAAGTTTTTTTTACACGTTTTCAAATGTAAAAAAAAAAAATTACTTTTTTACATACTTTCAAATGTTGAAAAAACATATACATTTGGACCGTTTACAGGTTAAACTCATAGGGTTTGTATACAGCACATTATTCTTATATTGATAGCAAAATGCTGACTTCAACTTGAACATAAATATAATAGTTACTCCTTGCTCAACATTGAGGCTTTGTAATAAAATAGGCTGTTTTCAAAGAAGTACGTTATATACAATATATAACAGGGGTCTCCCTTCAATGGAAGGGGGAGGGGACTTGATGCCACTTAAGGGCTCTTGATCCAGGGAATTGGAGCTGCAATCCCTTTGTATGAAACTAGATTACTTGTCATTCCCTAATGAGCTTAGTATTTCCCCATACATATAATTAAAATCTACTTTCCTATTGAATTGCACTATAAAAAATAGTATTGTTTAATACTTAACCATAAAGCTTTAGCATATCATAGTATATGTTAATCTTTAGTAAGAGGGGAGTTTGATGCTGATGGGCTCTTGATCCAAGGAACTGAAGTTGCTTTCCCCTTCTTTGGATTGAACCTGATTACCTTAGGTGCTATATAAAATGAATACATAATAATAATAATAATAATGTTTATTTCAGCATAATACTGTGTTTATACAAAGGAAATGAGATTTTGGTGTACATGCTGAAAATGTTTGTTTTGTTGACCTTGCCGGTGGTGGGATACAATCTTTAGGTAAATGAAAGTTTAGGTAATCAGAGTTGATTCAAGGGTGGGAGGGCAACTCCATTTCATTAGATTAAGAGCACTTCATTATCAGATGCAGTGAATTTATATGACCTATTAAATATTTAGAGGGTTGAGGCCATTAAAAATCTCAGGCTCAAATACTTTAATTAAAGTACTGCACTTCATTGAAGCTCCAGTCAATGGCTCGTCTGCACTTAATGTTAAACCTTTCATTCTAATGTTAAATTTTACCCACTAAATAATTTTTGTTTGATCATTAATTATCCATTATGTTAGTTAAGCATATTTTAGTTTAATTCTCACAGAAAATGTGAGTGCAGATGCTAGTGTTGTGGACCGATTTGTTATTATCTTTGAAATATTTTACACAAGATACATTTTGAAAGGTTTCCCATTATCATATTTGTAAGGAAGTGCTAAACTTGTATGAATTTCTATTATATCCAGTAATGCAAATACTGTACATTGAGTATTTAAATTTTTGAAAAGGAAAATACAGTGGAACCTTGTTTTTCAGCTGTAATCCGTTCCAGGTCGGCCCAAATATGAGACAGCCGAAATTTGAAGTAATATTTCCCATAAGAATTAATGTAAATACAATTAATCCATTTCAGACACCCAAAAATATTCACAAAAAAATACATTTTTTAAAGAATAATTATAGTTTTACTTACACAAAACAATTATAAATACATATAGGTCTTAAATGGCTAATGAAATAGATAAACATTTAAAATCACATTTACGTACAGTGGAACCTCAAAAATCGAACTTAATCCGTTCCAGGAGCTAGTTCTGAATTCGAAAAGTCTGAAATTCGAAGCAATATTTCTCATAAGAAATAATGGAAATAAATTAATCCATTCCAGAAACCCAAAAATATTCACACAAAAAATACATTTTATAGAGATTAATTACAGTTTTACATACAACAAATACAGTGGACCCCCGGTTAACGATATTTTTTCACTCCAGAAGTATGTTCAGGTGCCAGTACTGACCGAATTTGTTCCCATAAGAAATATTGTGAAGTAGATTAGTCCATTTCAGACCCCCAAACATACACGTACAAACGCACTTACATAAATACACTTACATAATTGGTCGCATTCGGAGGTAATCGTTATGCGGGGGTCCACTGTACTATAGTTTTTAATTATGTATAGTAATACATATAAAATAACATTTTTACTTACCTTTACTGAAGATTGGTGATGGCATCTGGAAGATAGGGAGGAGGAGAGAGGGAGTTGGGATTAGTGTTTGGAAGGAGAATCCCCCTCCATGAGGACTTCAGGTAAAGCCCTCTCTGGGGTTACTTCCCTTCAATGTCTTTTAATGGCACTAGGACCAGCTTGAGAGTCACTGGACCCCTGTCTCACAAAATAACTGTCCACAGTCCTCTGTTTCTGGTGCCTCTTTAACATTTCCCTAAAATGGGACATGGTTCTGTCACTGAACTTGTTGCAAAGATGGCTTGTTTCAGCTCGCTCAGGTGGTACTTCTGCACAAACATTTGGACATCATTCCACTTGGCACAAATCTCCTTAATCTTTGAAGAAGACACCTCATCCACTCCCGATATTAACACCTTTCGCAACATCAGCTTCCTTGATTTGTTCTTTCTTTGATAGGATAGAACCGATGGTCGACTTGTTTTTCCCATACATCCTGGCAAGCTCAACAAGTCTCACACCACTCTCATACTTCTGTATTATTTCCTTCTTCACATCTATGGTGTTTCTCACTTTCTTTACCACAGGGGTACCACTAGCAAGTTTCTTTGGGCCCATGGCAGCTTATTTCACAGTCCCACAAGCACTAAACACAACGAAATAATTGTAAAATGAGTGAATGAGAGCGCAGGTTAATGTTCACTCAAGCATAAACAAAGCTAGACTGCTCACGGTGCCTGTGCGGGGACGCGGACAGAGCAGGTGGCAGACAGGTCCCGTACCCGGCGGTCCGAAAATAGGGGTGCGTTCGATAATAGGGACACAGTTTGTCTGAAAAAATGGTCCTTTTTCGAAATGTTCAATATGTGATATGTTCGATTTTTGAGGTTCCACTGTACCTTTATTGAAGACTCTTGTTGGCGTCTGGAAGACGCCACCTCTTCGTAGCCCACTTTGGCAATTTGATCGAGCAAATTGGGACCTTTACTCGTAACTGACTGCTTTTAGTGAGGTTCCTTCTTTGTCCTCCATTGATGAGCTTTTACACCTCTTCTCGACCTCAGTTTTAACCGCAGCTTCTCATTCTATACCCCAAACCTTGGGCAGGCATTCTCAGAAGTGCATGCCTTGGCTGACTCCTGCTTGTGCTCGGGCAGTATATTTGAAACGCACTGTGTGAGGCAGGTACCGTTACAAGAGAACCACAGAGAGACTTCTTGATTTTAAGCAGAAGAGAGTGGTTGCTCGCCGTGTCATTGGTGATGCTAAACGCACTTGCTGGCGAGATTACATTTCCACCATCACCTCTGCTTCTATGAGTGCAATCTGGAAAAAGTAAGGAAAATGAGTGGTAAATACTCTCCCGACCCAGCTCCTGTTCTGCGGGTTGCCGGTGTTGATATAGCAAACCCTCTTGACGTTGCCATTGAAATTGGCAATCACCTGGTCCGTATTTCTCAGGGGCTCGATCTATGCACCCTTAGACTTTTCTTCTCTCAAAGAAGAATCTTATAATGTGCCTTTTAGACTTCTGGAACTGGAGGCAACACTCTCAGCTTGCCATTCATCGGCAGGTGGGCCTGACGGTATTCATATTCGGATGTTACAACATTTGCATCAGTCAGCCCTTGCAGTCCTCTTATGACTCTTTAATCTTATTTGATCACAAGGAGTTCTTCCCCAGCTGTGGAAATCTGCCATTGTTCTCCCATTCCGCAAACCGGGTACTACGGGACATGATGCCTTCCACTATCGTCCCATTGCTCTTACCAGTGCAGTTTGCAAGGTGATGGAACATCTGGTAAATTGACATTTACTGTGGTATTTAGAGATGCATACTCCTCCACCAGTCAATATGGCTTTCGTAGGGCCGTTCTACCATTGACCCCTTACTACATTTGGATATATATTGTTATGTTGTTGTCCCTTGTTACTTTGATAGTAAGGTTCTCACTACAAATTCTAGTGTGGGGGTAGCTTTTACATAAAGGCCTTAGTAGTCTAGGGTAATATTTACATTCATGATTGATCATCCTCAGTGTCTGAAATCCTTTCACCAGCCCTCTTCACAGGTTATTTAAACTACCACTATAAAAAAATATAACTATTCTAAATAGATATGCACAGAATATACAATTACAGCACTCACATATTCAAAACATAAGCCTGCACACCCCTTAGCTGTTTTTCTAAGACAGCCCACATGGTGGATCTGGACAAATTGCCTTTCTTTCTTCTGAACTAACCAGTGTTTTGACACTTTAGTCACCCTGGGTATGGTGGCCACAACTTAAGTTATAAAACTCACCCCTGGGGCACTCAATGCCCCCAAAAAATAGAAAGAAGGACCCAGAGGTCCTACCAGCTTGAAGTCAACAAAAAAAAGAGAGAGGGAGAGAGAGGAGCCTAGCTAAGCTCCTCCCACACCCATCAAAAAACAAAAGACTGTTGCCAAGCACAATTCTCTAGTTACCACAATTTTACCACACCTTATTTACTTTTACAAAAAGAAATACAACTTTATAAACTACTTATTTAAATTGTGTTTGTGTGTCTATAGTATAATCTATTATATTGGGAAAAACAGGCTTGATTCGGCTGCCTTACTGCCATAAGGGTGATCTGCCCTTATGACATTTAAGCAATCTTGCCCCCATTAGTTCAATATAATTAGGTATTCCAGAGTAACTGTTACAGATACATAAATACATGTTGGGTCCTGTAGCCCCATAACATGTATGTTTGTAATGCCTTTGTGAATAACCACTCAGTTATTGCCATATTTTTTGACCTTGAGAAGGCATATGACACAACTTGGAGGTATAATATTTTGGCCCAAGCCCACTCCTTAGGGCTCCAAGGCAATCTACCATCCTTCCTTAAGAACTTCTTAACTGACAGACATTTCTGTGTTTGGGTTAATAATATGCTCTCCCCAGACTTTGTCCAAGCTGAAGGTGTCCCCTAGGGATGTGTTCTGAGCACAACACTTTTTCTCCTTGCTATAAATGATTTGGCCTTTCTTCCATCCAATATTTTCAAATTCGATTCAAATTCAAATTCAAACTTTATTCTCTATAAGTATTACAATGCTGAATTTACAGAATTTGGTTATTGTGTGGTTTACATGTAGTAAAATAATAATTACAGAGTGTACCTCTAGAACGCCTAGCATGGCTAGGCATTTTGGGCAGACTTATATTAAATCTTAGGTTTAAAATGTTACAAAATTATGAGATAAGTTGGTATTATGGCTAAGTGACTAAATACTAGTTGTGAGTTTAGCAATGTGAATGCTTTTGTTTTGGCACTATACATAGTTTCAGTATTGGAGTATAACAGGCCAACTTATGACTAGTTAAGATTCATTATTTTGAGATTGAGATTAATATTTCTGTTTATGGTCAAATGGGTGAGTGAGTGTAAGTATGAACCACCAGGTGATACGTATTCGTATTATTAGTTGACAGGGTGTATCAGGGAGATAAGATGTTTTCTGATGGTAGTTTTGAAGGAGATGAATGTGTCTGCAGTTTTGGAACTTTCAGGTAGAGTGTTCCAGATTTTAGGGCCTTTGACATACATTGAATTTTTGTAAAGGTTTAGTCGGACACGGGGAATGTCATAGAGATGTTTGTGTCTGGTGTTGTGCCTGTGGGTTCTGTCACAACTATCAAGAAAGCGTTTTAGGTCAAGGTTAATATTGGAATTTAAGGTCCTGTAGATGTAGATTGCACAGTAGTAAGTGTGGATGTACTGAACAGGGAGTAAGTTTAGATCTATGAAGAGTGGGGGGGGTGTTGCCAGGGATGGGATTTAGTGATTATTCTTACTGCGGCTTTTTGTTGGGTTATTATTGGCTTTAGGTGTGTTGCTGCAGTTGAACCCCAAGCACAGATAGCATAGGTGAGGTATGGCTATATAAGTGAATGGTATAGTGTGAGAAGGGCAGTTTGCGGCATGTAGTATCGTATCTTGGAGAGGATCCCAACCGTTTTGGATACTTTTTTGGTTATGTGTTGGATATGGGTGCTGAAGTTCAGGTTATTGTCGAGGTATAGGCCTAGGAATTTGCCCTCATTATGCCTGGTAATTAGAGTGTTGTCGATCTTAATGTTAATTTGCGCATCTCCTGCTCTGCTACCAAACATAATGTAGTAGGTTTTGTCAACGTTAAGCGTAAGTTTATTGGCTGTCATCCAAGTCGATATTTTGATCAGCTCCTCATTAACAATGGTGTTGAGGGTTGCAAGAGTAAGGTGAGAGATGACGTAAGTCGTGTCGTCAGCAAAGAGAATGGGGTTCAGGTGTCGAGATACGTTTGGAAGATCATTGATGTATATGAGGAAGAGCAGGGGACCAAGGACACTTCCCTGTGGAACTCCAGTATCAAGTGGCTGTGTTGTTGATGCTGTGTCTTTAATGGTGACATACTGATACCTATTAGTAAGGTAAGATTTGAAATATGCAAGCGCATGGCCTCTTATACCATAATGGTCAAGTTTGTGGAGTAGGATGCCGTGGTCTACTGTGTCAAAAGCTTTTCTTAGGTCAATAAAAATTCCTAGTGGATATTCCTTATTTTCTAATGCTGTGTAAAGCAGATCTAGTATTTTTATAATTGCATCGTTAGTGCTTTTATTTTTCCTGAATCCAAATTGGCAGGGGTTGAGTATGTTTTGTGACGTTATAAATGAATATAGTCTCCTGTGCACGAGTTTCTCAAAGATTTTGGATAGCAATGGTAAGTTTGATATTGGCCTATAGTTGTTTAAATCTGTAGGGTCACCACCTTTATGTATTGGTGTAACCCTTGCCGTCTTGAGTAGTTTTGGGAAGGTGCTAGCTTCTAGTGACTTGTTAAAAAGCAATAAGATAGTATGCGAGAGGACATGGGCCGCTCTCTTGTACAATAATGGTGGGACATGAGACAGATTCCCTGAGTTATTTTTAAGTGACTATAATCTCGGTGACTTCCGTGGGCTCAGTTGGAGCAAGATAGAAGGAATTTGGGAAATTCCCATCTAGGTAGTCCCCGGCATGGACATTGGTACGTGGGATTTTATTGGCGAGATTAGAACCTATGGTTGAGAAGAAGTCATTTATCTTGTTAGCTGTGTCGGTGGGTTGCAGTGGTGTTTCATTAGGTTTAGTTAGGACAATATTCTTGTTTTTTTCAGTTTGTGGGTCCCTAGAATCTGAGAGAGTGTTTTCCAGGTCTTTTTTATATCTCCTCTTGTGTCAGTGAATCTACTGGAGTAGTATAGTTGTTTGGCTTTCTTTATTACTTTGGTGAGGACTGATGAATAGTGTTTAAGAATATCTTTGTGTATTAAGCCCTGTCTAAAATTGCTTTTCATATTGGTGTTTCTTATCAATGGATTTCAGAATGGTGCTGGTTAGCCATGGGCAACCAAGCCATTTGTTTGTGATCTGTTTCGTTTTTATAGGACAATGTTTGTTGTATAGTCTAAGTAGTTTGTTAAGAAAAATGTCTGTCCAGTCATCAATACCATTGGCCTTGGAGAATTCTGTAGGCCAGTCAACAGTCTCTAGGTCAGCTGTGAACTTCCTTATTGAGGCCTCATCATGGAGTCTAAATGAGACTTTGTTGTATTCAAGTGGTGGTTTACTAATGTTTGTCAAGAGGAAGGTAGGGTAGTGGTCTGTAGTGCTATCTGTGATTATCCCTGATTTAAGGGGGGCTAGTATATTGGTCCATATGTGGTCTATTATGGTTGCACTTGTTTCAGTGAGCCTGGTTGGTTTAGTTATTGTTGGTATGAGAAGTGTGTTGTTCATATTGTTGATGAAATCAGTTACAGGCTGATCATCTAGTAGGCCAAGGTTGATGTTGAAGTCTCCAGCTAAGAGAAGGTGGTGCCTATTCATTTGTCTGTTTGTTATTAGTGCCTTTAATTTCTCACTGAAGTTTGGGATGTTAGTGTGGGGTATCCCGTAAATGACACCGATTGTTATAGGCATCTTAAGGTTTTTTACAGTAAAATAAGCAAAAATGTATTCTCCATATTCATCACTAAAGCAATTGGTGCTGATACAAGATAATTGGTTAGAGTAATAGATTGCAATACCACCCCCAACTTGGTATGGTCTGCAGTTGTGGATTGCTGTGTATCCTGGTAGAGGGTAGATATCTATTGTGTCCTGTTTTAGCCAGGTCTTGGTAAGAATAATGCAGGAGAAGGGTGTCTTTAGTGATTCAAGGAGTGCCAGGAGGTCATCATAGTGTTTGCTTAAGGACCTGATGTTGTAGTTAAGTACTGATAGACTTTTATCATTGTTTAGGATAGTGCTGGCTTGTGATGCTGTGTAGTAAAGGCAGTTACTTCCAATAGGTTTTGATTGTGTGTCAGATTATGTAGGTTTAGATCAGGGTCAACGTGATCAATCATCTTCTAGGTTTAAATTATGGTTATTTATATCCTGAGTTGTGTGTTGAGTTTTAGTACTGATATCTGTAGTGGTGGGAAGTTTGGACAAGTATATAGCTATAGCATTTTGGTCATGTAGAGTATAGTCACTACTACACATAATGAAGTTGGTGTTGTCTATGTGTTGTGCTGGAATGAGCTAAAGTACAACTAGGTATAAACTAATAATATAAAAATACAAATTAAAAATAGCACAAGACTCTCACTTGTAATTGCACTAAGGTCTAATGTAATGACTTTGGTATAGTCTATGTATTGACCTAGAGTGAGCAATAGTACAACTAGGTTTAATCTAATAATGTAGAAATACAAATTAAAAATAGCACCAAACTCTCACTAGTAATTACACTATGGACTAATATAATGACTTTGGTACTGACTATGTATTGAGCTAGAATGAGCTATAGTACAACTGAGTTTAATCTAATGATATAAAAAAGGCACAAGACTCTCAGTTGTAATTGCACTAAGGTGTTATATAAGTAGTTTACAAGAATTAGAGTATAACTAGATTTAAATTGACTAAGATAAAATATACAAGTTAAGGTAGCAAAAGAATAAAAAAAAGTAGAAAAAAAAAATATATGAGGTAGTTGGTACTAGTTAGCAAAAGATAGTTAAGGGCCTTGAACAATAATATAATTGAAATTTACACTAATTGCACACACAATATAGTCACTAAGATATGAAAACAATCTTAGAGTAGAACTTATAATATAAATTTATAATATAAAAATACAAATTGAAATGGTACTTGCAACTGCACTAGAGTCTGGTATATGTTGTTGACAAGATCAAGAGTACAGGAGGGCCCCACTTATATGGCGGGTTAGGTTCCAGGCTACCGCCATAAAGCGGAAACCGCCGTAAAGTGGAACACCCTTTTTTTCCACTTACAAATGCATACAAACACTAGATAACAAGTTTACACTAACATATATTATGTTAGCAATAGAACCAGGCATCAAAAAAACAATAAAAAAGTACAATACACACATAGTGCACTCATTACTTACCTTAAAATATTTATAGTCTTAATCTAGGGTGAGACAAATAGTATTTATTGTAAGAAATCAAGTGTGGTATGTATGGTAGTCAGCCAGGCTACCATACCAGGCCACCCCACCCACACATACTATTCTATGATATTTAAGCATCCCAGGGCGATAAAATGTATATACAGTTCACTCATTACTTACCTTAAAATATAGGGTGAGATGAGTAGTATTTATTGTAAAAAATCAAGTGTGGTATGTATGGTAGTCAGCCAGGCTACCATACCAGAGAGAAAGAATGAGTGCATGAGAGAGGACAGGCGCAGAGTTATGTAAACAAACCAAGCGAAGGTAAGTTTTGTAAACAGTGTACACGTCTGGTTTGTGTACAAGTTACATTGTGTACAGGTTGTCTCTACATTGATACGGTAGAATAAATAAAGAAGAACACTCCCATTCTCATGTAACATCATTTTGAGAAGAAATGATGCTCTGAGTGAAGGCAATGGAAGTAAGTCACTCTGACTTTTTTGGGTTATCCTAGGTTCTCTACACATATGTTATGTATTTATGTTATGTATCGTGTTTATTATATAATTTTGAAAAAAATATCATGGATGGATTAATGAAAATGTGTATATTAATGTAATATACAACATTTAATGATACACCGAGCTCAGACAGTGTAAACAAACAAACTGAACAGGTTGTGGACGATCACTCGGTCAGGCAAAATAGACGGTATTAATACGTATCCAGTTTTAGTTCATTCATGTACATTTGTAAGAGTTTGTGAAACTTTTACCTTATAATATTTTTATTATTATTATAATAATTAAATCACGAAACAAATACTCTTACATTGTGTACAAGTTGGTACAGAATTATAGCTATAAAGTGAAGGCATACGAAAGGAATATTTTTCTACAGTTATTCCTAGTAACAGGTGACGGGCTAGAGAAAACGTAATTCTTCCGACACTTCTACAAACCGTTTGGTAAACATCTCATATATATTTGTATAAATTTTTATACGGTGGGTGCATGTATCATGTTTGTGTGTTACATAATGTGTTTCTTATATAATTTTGAAAAAAATATCATAGATAGATTAAGGGAAATGTCTATATTAACGTAATATGCGACATTAATGCGCCCAAGAGATTATTATTATTATTATTATTATTATTATTATTATTATTATTATTATTGCATCAAGAGTAGAGAGACTTAGTGATTTTAATGTGTACCTACATGCCAGCACAGTGTGTAAGTTTATTTAGGTACAGGTGTACACAAGTTTAATTATCAAGTACAATACATATAAAATATACAATAACTTTAAAACACGTGAAATTTTGGAAAGTTTCCAGACATAAGGAGATGTGCTCAGGGAGAATGTAAACAAACTCGGTGGGCAGCTGTGACCGTATTAGAAAGACAGGTGGGGGGAGCCGTATAGCGAGTTTTGGTCATAATTTGAAATGTCCGTATTAGCAGAACGCCGTAAAGCGAAACGCCGTAAAGCGAGGCCCTGCTGTATAACTAGATTTAAATTGACAAAATAAAATTCACAATTAAAGTACCAAAAGAATAATAGTAAAAAATAACAATGGTAATGTCTTGGTTATAATATGATAGTAAGATGGTTGACAGGTACACAGGTACAAAGGATAATATAAAGGTTGGAGTTGAATATACAAACTTGAAAATTTGGCAACAAAATGTTATGGTAAGTATAAAATAATGTTTAATGTAAAAAAGTAAAATTGACTGGTAGTAAATATGGTGTTTAATAAAATTTTAGTAAGTAATAATGATTACAAAAAAAGTGAAAAAGTAATGTTTATTTCATTCAATATTGCACTGGTAGTTATACTTGAGGTTATTTGGCAGTACAAGGTAATTAAGAGTACTCTAAGATAGTAAATGTGGTATTAAAACAGATAAAGGTAATTAGACAAGTAATGGTTATTAAATGTCAAAAATGTTGAGAGTAAATTGAAATTATAGTAAAAATGGTAATTATTAATTTTAGTAAGTAATATCAATTGATAGTATTTAAAAAAATATGAGGTAGTAATATGGACAGAGAAAGTATCAATTCAGCTAATGTTTAAGCAAACAATAGTAAATAAGAAAATTACATAAGGTGACTTATGCTTACTAGTAAAATCACAAAATGAGGTAGTTGATTATTTAATTACTAAGAGATTGTACTATGAAATTTGAACAATAATGGAGCAAAACATACACTACACTACGTAGGCTGTGTTGGTTGCCACTCTATGTCGATGACTTTCCTATAGCTTGTACAGGAGCTGACTGTCACTTCATTGCAGTTTCTCTCCAGCATGCAGTCAACTGTGTTTCCAATTGGGCCACCACACATGGGTTAAAATTTTCCAGCACTTAAACTCGCAAAATTACTTTCACTAGACGTTCTGTCATCTCTGATCTCATTACTTTGTAATTTGTTCATGGCTGTAACCATGTATAGGAGTGAGGCTGATTCATTACCTTTGTAACTTGCCATGACTGTGACCAAATCTACCTGGAGTTCATTACCTTTGTAACTAGTTCATAACTTTGGGATCCAGTCCCTGGACCCATTATGTACCTTTGTAATCTTTTGACTACCACCCACAGGATGGGTATGGGGTGCATAATAACAATATTAAACTAACTAAACTGATCATCCATTGTACCTCTATGGCTCATGTGGAAAATTAAATTTACCTGGATGAATCTCATTAGGTACATGCAAGTAAATGGTAACAAAGATAGTTATTGATCAAAGTTACAGAGACAAGTAGGAATTTTTAGGACACCTAGGTCGCAAAAAATGTCCCCCTTGGATACCTACCATCTATCTCTCCACAAGTTGCTCTAGACCTATATTAATTGCAAATGAAATGTACATCACCAGGAATTCTGGTAAAATTTAATATAAATTTGTGGACTGTATATTAAAATTAATAAATGGCTACTTAATACATTTATAGAACAGAAGGAGAATTTATAATCATAACACTCACCAATTAATCTGGAGATTACTGTGTGCCATGTGCAGAACCCCCTCTCTACCCAAATTTATGATGATAATACTGGCCAGAATTACAAACATAATTTAGATAGCTTATCTGAGGTTCCTGGAGCTGTCCTGTCCATCTGCTTAATGCTCAAATTATGCAGGACTGCACATCCAACAATTTTGGCTCCTATTTGAGAGGTTTTAAGCCCAATATAACCCCTAGAGCGACGAAAATTAAGCACATTACATTAACGTGCTTGTATCACATTAAAAAAAACAATGGCGTCTCCCCCCTGCTCCTCAGCGCAGGTGCAGAGCTTCCCTCTCCATTCCCTTTTTCATTTACAAATTAATTTTTATTAATACAATGTGCTACAGTAATTTTCATAAAAAATATGCTGGATTTTTTGGAAAATACATTATTTCCCACAGCTCACATATCCCAGAAAGTGATACGGTCAGGTTTCTAGGCCTTCTGTTTGACCATAGGTTATCCTGGAAACTTCACATAACCTCTCTGAAGGCAACTTGTCACAGCTGGCTGAACCACCTTAAAACCCTCGCTCATTTTTCATGGGGAGCTGATCGTAGAACTCTCCTTCTCCTACATTCAGCCCTAATTTTATTGAAACTCGATTATGGTGACCAGATCTATTCGGCGGCCTCTCCTGCTACTCTCTCGAGCCTTAATCCTATCCTTCACCTGGGATTATATTTATGCCTTGGTGCTTTTTGCTCTTCACCTGTTGAGAGTCTCTATGCAGAAGTGAATATTCCATCCTTCTTTGATTACCGTGATGCCCATTGCCTTCGCTATTATGTTCACTCTCATGATCTCCACAATCCTTCCATATATAGTCACTGATGTTAGTAGACATTATTTATTTGTTCATCGCCCCTGTTTACTCCATCCTTTTTCTCTTCGCCTACATTCGTTCTTGTCTTCCCCTCAGTTACCACCTTTCTATATTCATGTAGCATCTCATTTTTCCCTATCCCCTTGAGAAGTTCCAGCTGTTTGTGTCTGTTCTTTCTCACTGCTGTGCGCAAAAGCCCAACTGCCTATGGTAGCTTCCCGCTCTCTTTTTCTTGACCACTTCTACTCTCATTCTCATGCCATCGCAGTCTACACAGATGGTTCTAAATCTTCCCTCTGATTTGCAGCAGTGTTTCCGGGCAGTGTCGAACAAGAGCATTTACTATCCTCGGCTAGCATTTTTACTGCTGAATTGTATGCCATTCTTGCAGCACTTATCTGTATCACATCTGTGCCTGTGTCACCATTGTGGTTGTTTCAGACTCCCTTGGTGCTTTACAGGCTATACGAAAATTTGATACACCTCACCCCCTAGTTCTCTGTATCCAACTTTGGTTATGCCGTATCTCTACCAAGCACAAAGATATTGTTTTTTGTTGGGTCCCTGGTCATGTTGACATATGGTGCAATGAACAGGCAGCCACTACTGCAGGGTCAACAGTACATGACCTCTCATTTTCATATAGCGGTGTTCCATTCGCGGACTACAGTGGACCCCCAACCAACGAAGGCATCATCTAACAATAAAATCGTCTAACGAAGCGTTTTAGTGTAAACATTTTGGTGCAACCAATGATGAAAAACTCGACTAACAACATTCATCCTGAATGCATCCGTCTGTCCATCTGGCCTGAGCACCTCAGCTCAGTTAGTGTGCCGTTGTTTACAAGCCAGGGTGGACAGTTGCATGCATACATTGTTTTTAGTGCTTGTAACTGCTAAATAAGCCACCATGGGCCCAAAGAAAGCTTCTACTGCCAACCCTGTGGTAAAAAGTGTGAGAAATACTATCGTACCACAGTCAGCTGCTGCTGCACCAGTCAGCTGTTGCTGTACCATGGTCAGCTGCTGCTGTTTCTGCACCACCATAAGTTGCTGCTGTACCACGATCAGCTACTGCTGCACCACCATCAGCTGCTGCTTTACCACCATCAGCTGCTGCTGTACATGGTCAGCTGCTGCTGCACCACCGTCAGCAGTTGCTGCACCATCGTCAGCTGCTGCTGTACCACGATCAGCTGCTGCTGCTGCTTCACCACCGTCAGCTGTACTACTCAAAGATGTGGAGAGAGAGTTGTTGGTATGGCTTAATGAGAAACAATTAACCCCAGTGGGTTAGCCACCCAGGATAACCCATGAATGTCAGTGCATCACGTGGATTGTAACTTATTTCCATTGGGGTCCTTAATCTTGTCCCCCAGGATATGACCCACACCAGTCGACTAACACCCATGTGAGCAGGAAAAAATGCCTGGAACTAGTGCTCCTATTGGTGAATTTAAGGCCAGCAAAGGTTTGTTTGAGAGATTTAAGAATCGTAGTGGCATACACAGTGTGATAAGGTATGGTGAAGCTGAATAATTCATCCCTCAAGTGTTCAATTGTGACGAAACAGGCCTGTTCTGGAAGAAAATGCCAAACAGGACCTACTTTATTCAGGAGAAAAAGGCGCTCCCAGGACACAAGCCTATGAAAGACAGGCTAACTTTCATTTTTTGTTGTAATGCTTGTGGGGATTGCAAAGTGAAGTCTTTACTGGTGTATCACTCTGAAAATCCCAGTGTTCAAGAAAAACAGTGCCCATCACTCATCAATACTCTTCAATAAAGGTAAGTGTCATTCTTCATGTAGTAGTTATTATTATGCATGTAACCTTTTTGTTCTTTGTAGGAAAATGTATATTTCATGTGAAAATTTTTTTTTTCATACTTTTGGTTGTCAGGAACTGATTAATTGGATTTCCATTATTTCTTATGGGGAAAATTAGTTCGACTAACGATAAATTCGCATAAAGATAAGCTCTCTGGCATGGATTAATATCGTTGGTTGAGGGTCCACTGCATTTTACTGTAATTGCTACCCACCTTCACACCTGTTGGCATCAACGTTGGTCTGATCTGCTCTATAACAATCTTCATTCTATTAAACCGAGTACAGTGGACCCCCGCCTTACGAACACCGTGTTACATTAAATCCGCCATACGAAGCATTTGAATGCAAAAATTTTGCCTCGTCACGATAAAAAACTCGTCTTACGTGATTTGTCCAGGACACGTCCCATGTGTGGCCTCAGCGCCAGTGTTTACAAGCCAGCCAGTGTGGTCGCATCTACGCATACATTCGGTACATTTCACATTATCTTGGCGTTTTTAGTGCTTGTAACTGCAAAATAAGTCACCATGGACCCCAAGAAAGCTTCTAGTGCCATACCTGTGGTAAAAAGGGCGAGAATTAGTATGGAATTGAAAAAAGAAATTAAGGAAATGTGTGCAAAGTGGGTTGAACTGCAAACCTTTACGGATGAAAATCACCCTGACACAGCTATTGCAAGCCGTGTTGGCAAGCAGTACAATGACAATGTTATGGCCCTTTTTAGGAAAGTCTTAAAGGAACAGGAGGTACAGAGCTCTATGGACAGATTTGTTGTACGACAGAGGTCCAGTGACTCTCAAGCTGGTCCTAGTGGCATTAAAAGAAGAAGGGAAGTAACCCTGGAAAAGGACTTGCTACCTCAAGTCCTAATGGAAGGGTATTCAAGTCCTAATGGAAGGGTATTCCCCTTCTAAACAATAACTTTCACACTCTCCCCTCCTCCCATCCCATCAATCATCACCAGATCTTCAATAAAGGTAAGTGTCATGTATTCTATTATTAGTAAATTAGTAATTGTGCATATCTTCTTCAGTTTGTGTGTATTAAAATTAATATTTAATGTGGTAAAAATTTTTTTTTTTCATACTTTGGGGTATCAGGAACAGATTAATTCGATTTCCATTATTTCTTATGGGGAAAATTAATTCAGCTAATCATAATTTCAGCTTACGATGAGCTCTCAGGAACGGATTAACCCTTTGAGGGTCGACAGGCCCTCTCCGAGACTCGTTCTCAGGGTTGGCCAAATTTAAAAAAAAAAAAAAAAATTTTTTCTTATGAAAAGATAGAGAATCTTTTCCCGATCATAATGACACCAAAAATATGAAATTTGATGGAAAACTTACGGAATTATGCTCTCGCGAAGTTAGCGGTCTCGGCGATGTTTACAGATCGGCGATTTTGCCCACTTTGAGCCCCATTTTTGGCCAGTTCCACTGTACTAGTCGACAAAAAACATGAATATTTCGCTAGAACTCCATTTTTTCTATTGAACGAGTGCAAGAAACCACCCATTTACCAATTTCAACTAGCCAGTACAGTGTTCAGAATTTAGCAATTTTTCCAATTTCACACAAATTTCAAAAGATGCCAATTTCCGAATAAGGTCCAGAACAAACAAGAAATACATTCCTGGCACTAAAATGATATTTCCTCTGTTCATTCGTCACGTCTCAAGGCCCCTCTTACATTCTTTTGCTTTCCACCTTGAATTTTTATTCTCACAAAAAATAGATTTACTGTTATGCAGACTACTGCATTAGTGTAAAAAATGGTATGAATCATATTGGCGCACTTGCAAAAGAATATTAGACTCACCAGTTGACGTGTATTGGACGCTTGGCATGATTTGTTTACTTTTGAACTTTGATAAAAATTGAACATTTCTGCTACTTTGAGCTCAATTTCAAGGTACTTTTCATTGTAAAACCAGTCAAAATCATCTCAATTTCTGTGATATGCCTTCCATTCTATAAAATGAGACCAAGAAAACTAGAATACAACAATAAATACCATACGAAAATACAGTGCAAAGTCGCTGTTTTATTCCAAAAAAACGGTCAAAGTTTTTTTTTTTCTCATTATGCACTGTGTGCTGCAGGATTTTTTTTATACCATGCACACTGACCACATAGACCCATTCTTTCATATGGAGGCCTACCAGCTTTCTCCCACTAGATTTGAGGGTGCTAGAATTTAGGCGTTCTAGTACGTCAAAAACCCTGGGTCGTAAGCCATACTAGTACGTCCGAAACCCTCAAAGGGTTAATATCGTAAAGAGGGGGTGTTATGGGGCTATAGGACCCAACATGTATTTATAAGTAACAGTTACTCTGGAATACCTAATTATATTGAATTGATGGGGACTTAGCTCTAAATGTCATAAGGACTGATCAACCTTATGACTGAGTGGCAGCTGGGTCAAGCCTTTTTTCTCAATATAATTGGTTATACTATAGACACATAAACACAATTTAAATAAGTAGTTTATAAAGTTGTATTTCTTTTTGTAAAAGTAAAATTAAGGTGCGGTAGAATTGTGGTAACTGGAGAATTGTGCTTGGCAACAGTCTTTTGTTTTGGTGGGAAGAGCTTAGCTAGGCTTCTCTCTCTCTCCCTCTCTCTGACTCTCTCTCACTCTGTGGCTGACCTTCAACCTGGCAGGATCTCTGGGTCCTTCTTCTATCTTTTGGGGCAGTATGTGTGCTCCAGGGGTGAGTTTTTATAACTTAAGTTGTGGCCACCATACCCAGGGTGACTAAAGTGTGTCAAAACACTGGTTAGCCCAGAGTTATGTCAAGAAGAGAGAAGGACAAAAGTTGTTGGAAAACACCATGTGGAGAACAGCTATTGAGTGTGTAGATCTTTGTTTTGAAAATGTGAGGCTGTAATTGTATATTCTGTACATATCTATTGAGAATACAGTTATATTTTTATAGTAGTAGTTTACATAACCTGTGAAGAGGGCTGGTGAAAGGCTATCAGACACTCAAGATGATCAGCCATGATGTAAGTATTACCCCTAGACAGATAAGGCCATTAAGTAAAAAGCTACCCCACACTAGAACATGTAGTGAGAACCTTACTATCAAAGTAATAAGGGACAAACCAACGTAACAACAACGTCGAAAATCACTAAGTCTAGGCTATGTTCTGTGAACAGAGTTACACAGAACCAACAACAAGAAAGCGACAGAGACGATCTTCCAACAAGGGCCAGCAAAGGAGAGCTAGAGAGGCACGTCTTGTTAGAAGCAACGTCAAACAGACAAGAACGCGCAGGACAGGCAGACACTCATTCCTGGTGAGGTGTGATCACCCCACCCTAATTGTGACTCTCTGTGGACTGCTGCTGCCCAGCAACACAGAAGCTGGCAGCGAAACAAACGAAGTGAAAAACTACAGTAGTTAGACAATGCTGTCAGCTACTTAACACTCGAACTATGAGCACTGAGTAATATATAAATGCTACATCCTACCTAATAATATAACTAAGTCAAATAATATAAAGCAATATATTTACAATTTAGCTAATATCGCAAATATAAGCAATATAAAATTATATGAACAGGTAATGTACATTATATACATTATGACCCATTAAGGGGTTGCAATACCTTCCAGCATGACAAACGGTTGCACTAGGAGTTGCATTAGTGTCTTTCATATGATTACTGTGATAACTCATGTCACTTTAATAACACAATTTAATATAAAAAAATCAGTCACTCTTGTGCCAAGCACTTCTTACATTTTACAGTGTCTATTTCACTATAAGTTATGCCCCTCATACTAGGGCAGTACACAGAGTATCGTATCTCTGCATACTCATGGTTATGTAAATCAGTGTAGGGACAGGATAACGTAGACATGACACGTAGAGGCTCGATCATAGTAGTGAGGACTGTATATTAGAAAAGCATTCTTGTGCAATAGACAGGAGATGGCATTCCACTCTTAAGTAGTCGTAGTGGAATGCAAGGCAGTATGGACATCTGCGTATGAGAAAGCGTGAGTGCTTTAACTAAGGTGTGTAGAGGGGGGGAGCTACGGCAGGACTGTGTTCCGCCACTCAGTAACTAGCATTGCCCACACAACGCTACACACTCAACACTCAGCTTCTGTCTCCAACTGTCTCCTTCTCACACCAATATATATCACCACTACTGTGAATATATAAATAGAATAATTAGACACGAGTATACATAGTTAACATGGGCTGGATAGATTATGTTACTTTACTGAATTTGACATAGCAAGTAACAAGAGGTATTTGGGCATAAAATTACGTTAATTTAAATGTAACAATGATAATTAAGGACATGACAGAGCATCAGCAATTACATTACAATGACCACTGATATGTTGTATACTAATAGAGTATGGCTGGATTTTGAGAGCCCACCTCATGATCCTAACATTTTTACTCTTCATTGTGTTTATGTAGGTGAGTGGATTGTGGTCTGAAAAAATGTTAATTTTAAATGGGGAAGTGCCCAAATACACGTCAAAATGTTCCAAGGACTCCCCAAGAGCTAGAGCCTCTTTCTCAATAGTGGCATAATTTTTTCTGGTGTCGTTTGAGCTTAGATGAATAGTAACATATAGGCTGGAGAATGTCAGTGGATGTTGACTGTTGGGGCAGCACAGCACCCACTGCATAACCACTTGCATCTATATGTAAAAAGAAGGGAAGATTGAAATTAGGACTCCTCAAAACATGAGCAGAGGAAAGCAGATGCTTCAACCTTGTAAACGAGTCTGAACAATCCCTAGTCCAGTTGAACTGAACTTTGCTACTAGTGAGCTCAGTGAGAGGTGCAGGTGGAGGTGTATGTGCTGGCTTGCCTGTCACTTGACAGACGTGGCAACGTCGCACATGATCAGCTACTATTTCCTTCCTTTTTGGCCAAGTAAAGTGCTTTGCCAATTTACTGTCTTCTTGACACCTATGGGACTATTGTGAGCAAAATCAATGGCTTGTTCACGAAATGTAACTGGTAACACTACAATATGCTTGACTGTGGTGGAAACACTATCAGCTGACAACTTACATGTATTTTTTCTCCATCAGAACACTGTTATTATAATAGTAACAATTATTGAGATCCTTTGCTTCACTCTCAGTAACTGCTATATCTCTCAGTCTTTCAAGTGATTGATCAACAAACTGATCCTTGATTAAATCATCATGAGTTAGAAATTTAATGTCAGTTGTGTCCTGACTAGGTTGATGACAGGGGGGAGTTGGTGTTAACCCTTTGAGGGTTTCGGCCATACTAGTATGGCTTAGGCGGATAAGTCTGTTGAGTGTACCTGGTAAAGTGTATGGTAGAGTTATAATTGAAAGAATTAAGAGTAAGACGGAGAATAGGATAGCAGATGAACAAGGAGGCTTTAGGAAAGGTAGGGGGTGTGTGGACCAGGTGTTTACAGTGAAACATATAAGTGAACAGTATTTAGATAAGGCTAAAGAGGTCTTTGTGGCATTTATGACAGGGTGGATAGGGGGGCAATGTGGCAGATGTTGCAAGTGTATGGTGTAGGAGGTAGGTTACTGAAAGCAGTGAAGAGTTTTTACGAGGATAGTGAGGCTCAAGTTAGAGTATGTAGGAAAGAGGGAAATTTTTTCCCAGTAAAAGTAGGCCTTAGACAAGGATGTGTGATGTCACCGTGGTTGTTTAATATATTTATAGATGGGGTTGTAAGAGAAGTAAATGCGAGGGTCTTGGCAAGAGGCGTGGAGTTAAAAGATAAAGAATCACACACAAAGTGGGAGTTGTCACAGCTGCTCTTTGCTGATGACACTGTGCTCTTGGGAGATTCTGAAGAGAAGTTGCAGAGATTGGTGGATGAATTTGGTAGGGTGTGCAAAAGAAGAAAATTAAAGGTGAATACAGGAAAGAGTAAGGTTATGAGGATAACAAAAAGATTAGGTGATGAAAGATTGAATATCAGATTGGAGGGAGAGAGTATGGAGGAGGTGAACGTATTCAGATATTTGGGAGTGGACGTGTCAGCGGATGGGTCTATGAAAGATGAGGTGAATCATAGAATTGATGAGGGAAAAAGAGTGAGTGGTGCACTTAGGAGTCTGTGGAGACAAAGAACTTTGTCCTTGGAGGCAAAGAGGGGAATGTATGAGAGTATAGTTTTACCAACGCTCTTATATGGGTGTGAAGCGTGGGTGATGAATGTTGCAGCGAGGAGAAGGCTGGAGGCAGTGGAGATGTCGTGTCTGAGGGCAATGTGTGGTGTGAATATAATGCAGAGAATTCGTAGTTTGGAAGTTAGGAGGAGGTGCGGGATTACCAAAACTGTTGTCCAGAGGGCTGAGGAAGGGTTGTGAGGTGGTTCGGACATGTAGAGAGAATGGAGCGAAACAGAATGACTTCAAGAGTGTATCAGTCTGTAGTGGAAGGAAGGCGGGGTAGGGGTCGGCCTAGGGAAGGGTTGGAGGGAGGGGGTAAAGGAGGTTTTGTGTGCGAGGGGCTTGGACTTCCAGCAGGCATGCGTGAGCGTGTTTGATGGGAGTGAATGGAGACAAATGGTTTTTTATACTTGACGTGCTGTTGGAGTGTGAGCAAAGTAACATTTATGAAGGGATTCAGGGAAACCGGCAGGCCGGACTTGAGTCCTGGAGATGGGAAGTACAGTGCCTGCACTCTGAAGGAGGGGTGTTAATGTTGCAGTTTAAAAACTGTAGTGTAAAGCACCCTTCTGGCAAGACAGTGATGGAGTGAATGATGGTGAAAGTTTTTCTTTTTCGGGCCACCCTGCCTTGGTGGGAATCGGCCAGTGTGATAATAAAATAAAAAAAATAGTATGGCTTACAACTCAGGCCTCTTCAAGGGGGGCTCCTTGGCATGGTGAAGAGGCTCTTGGTCTGAGGAATTAGACCTGTCGGTCTCCTTCCTTAGACCGAACCTAATTACCCCCCAATCCCCCATTCCCTATCCCATCCTCCCCTTTTTCCTTTCCTCCTCCTCCTCCCCACCCCTCCCTTTTGCCCTTCCTTTTTGGCCTTTTTTTTTTTTTTTTTTTTTTTTTCTCCACAGGCACGCTAGTTCCTAGGTAGGGGAAAGGGTACCGGGGTCCATCCCATTCTGTTGAAGCTCTTGGCGGTGGCATAGTTTGCCGTGGAATCTGGATTGCCTGGGGATGTCCTGATCCCTCTCCGGTATCCCGGAGGGTGGCTTTGGGTGATCTCGGGCGACGGATGTATCTCTGGAAGCCACCTTTCGGATTCTGGGGGTGGCGGCCGAAAGAGGTATGCTTTGTGGCAGATTTCCGGCCGCCCTCTCTTTTGTCCACCGAGGTAGCTCGGCAGATGTGAGGTTGCTATCCTGGATTGCCGGTTTACTGGCATGATGGGTAGGGTATGGCACGGGTTCCATGCTGCATCTGCGCTACTTGCGGTGCTGAGGTCCTCTTGGGTGCGGAGGGAGATTTCTGGCCCTTTCATTCCTGCTAGGAACTATCCCTCCCCGGTCCCCCCTTTTTTTATTCTTTTTTTTATTTTTATTTTCTTCTTTCTTTCTTTTTCTTAAAACAAAAAGAAAGAAGTAACCTAAAAACCCTGGCAGCCCTAGTCCATGAACCTGCTACCCCCGGGTCCCTTCTTGATACCGCACCCCGTTCTGACCCCGCCTCACCTTTGGACCACTCTTCGGACACTCCTCATGCCTCTGTACCTCTTGCCGGTGCTGTTTCCTCACCCGCTTCAGGTACTGAGGCCTCGACTGACTCCTTCGATTTATCTGACCTTCGCTCTCCTCTGACTATGCTTCCGGCCTCTCCCTCTATGGTGCGGCAATTTTCGAATCGCCGACCCATTCCACATCAGACCATCTCTGGTCCCACGCCTAAACGCCAATGACAATTACCTGCTGATGATACTTCTCCACCTTCTCGTTCTTCTCAGAAAAGATCGACACGTCCTTCACTACCTTTCCACGCTCAGTTTCAGACTGCACAATGGACTAAATTCTTCACTTTACGACCAACTTCCTCTACTGCCTATCTTTCTGACCACAGTATTGGCAAGGCACTCCTATGCCATGTTGGTAAAGATATTTCTTTTCATGCTCTTAAGAGCGGTACGCGCATCATCACCGTACAGAATGCTACCCAGGCTCATGAGCTTTCTCGTCTTTCCCATATCGATACTGTTCCTGTCAATATTGAAAAACATCATTCCCTCATGTAGTGGTACCGTCATTCTGCCCCATACAAAACTTCCAGACATGTGGCACTGACATTCTTGATCAGCTGGAACTCCAAGATCTCCCAGTCCTCAAGGTAGACACTTACGTTCTTCCTGCCCGCGGGCAGAGACGATACCCTAGCAATGTGGCTCGTTTAACTTTTGACAGCCGTGAACTCTCATCCTCAGTTTATGTAGCAGGACATCGGTTACAAGTTCGAAAGGTGATCCCTACACCGCAACAGTGTAGAAATTGCTGGCGATTTGGCCATCCAGCGAAATATTGCAGATCTATCGCCTAATGCCCAGTCTGTGGTGCCGATGACCATTCTAATACGTCTTGCAATCGACCTCCCTCTTGCCTTAATTGTCATGAGGCTCACCCTTCGTACTATCGTCGTTGTCAAGTCTACTTAAACGAGCGGGAAATCCGTTACCTCAAAGAGGCAGAAGGTCTCCCTTATGCCATGGCAGTTTCTCATCTCCGCCTCCAAGGGAGACTACCTTGTGTTTCTTATTCCCGTGTTTCAAAACGTCCCCCCACTTCTGGTATCCCATCTTCTGCACCCACCTCTGTGGTTACCTCTCCCACAGTCACTCCTGTACCTAATTCTTTTGCTGTCCTCGGCTCAGACGTCCCTACTTCAATGCCTCCGTCTGATCTCGCTTCTTCGTGTTCTCTCTCACAAGCCTCAGTAGTGACGAGATCTCGTATTACACCTCCTCCCAATCGTCCCGCTACTTCTCAAAAGTCAAAAAAAGGTCCGTTAACACCTCCTACCCATCTTCCACCTCCTCATTTTACCTTCCCTGTCTCTGTACCTGGTTCTCCCCCTCTCACTGGCTCTGTTACAAGTGTAGAGGTTCATCCTCCTCCTCGTACTGTACCTTCCTCCCCTGTTCCCTCCCAAGTTTCTTCCTCTTCTGCCACCTCCCAGGTTTCTGCCTCTTCTGTCCCCTTCCACGCTTCTCCAGTTCCCTCCACCCTTTCGCCCCCCCCTACCTTGGTAGAGTCCAATACAGTTCCAATCTTTACTCATCCTCCCCCTACCATTTCTAATATTGTCTCCCATATGACGTCTCTGAATTCCGAAACACTTGAAGCAATCTCTGAATATATTGCAGAGACCAAACCATCAATGGACACTGATCCACCCTCTGCTCCTTCTCTCTCCTCTGCTCCATCTGTGCAACTCCTTTCTTCACAGCGCACCGTTCCTTCACTGCTTGAACGTTTTCCACTGCCTCCGCATGTGGACTTTTCTAACCCCTCTAGTCCATAGGAACCCTTACCTGCGGATTTCAGGTATCTTTATCATTGCCAATCATGGCCTATTTACAGTGGAATATACGCGGCCTCAGGGGTAATCGGGGTGAGCTTCAGATGTTACTCTCCTAGTTTTCCCCTGTTGGTGTTTGCTTACAGGGAACCAAAATTACACTCTGCTGTTATCTCTCCCATCTCAGGCTATAATTTATTGTATTCTTCAGATCCTTTTCCTGATGGGACCTTTAACCCTTTGAGGGTCGACAGGCCCTCTCCGAAACTCGTTCTCAGGGTCGGCCAAATTTAAAAAAAAAAAAATTATTTTCTCTTATGAAAAGATAGAGAAACTTTTCCCGATCATAAAGACACCAAAAGTTTGAAATTTGATAGAAAACTTACGGAATTATGCTCTCGCAAAGTTAGCGGTCTCGGCGATGTTTACGCATCGGCGATTTTGCCCACTTTGAGCCCCATTTTCAGCCAATTTCACTGTACTAGTCGACAAAAAACATGAATATTTCGCTAGAACTCCATTTTTTCTATCGAATGGGTGCAAGAAACCACCCATTTATGAAATTCAACTATCCAGTACAGTGGTCAGAATTTAGCAATTTTGCCAATTTCACACAAATTTCAAAAGATGCCAATTTCCCAATAGGGTCCAGAATAAACAAGAAAGACATTCCTGGCACTAAAATGACATTTCCTCTAGTCATTAGTCACGTCTCAAGGCCCCTCTTATATTCTTTTGCTTTCCACTTTGAATTTTTATTCTCACAAAAAATATAAGATTTACTGTTATGCAGACTACTGCATTAGTGTAAAAAATGGTATAAATATTATTGGTGCACTTGTGAAAGAATATTAGACTCACCAGTTGACGTGTATTGCACGCTTGGCACGATTTGTTTACTTTTGAAGTTTGGTAAAAATCGAACATTTCTGCTACTTTGAGCTCAGTTTCAAGGCACCTTTCATTGTAAAACCAGTCAAAATCATCTCAATTTCTGTAATATGTCTTCCATTCTATAAAATGAGACCAAGAAAACTAGAATACAACAATAAATACCATACGAAAATACACTGCGAAGTCGCTGATTTATTCCAAAAAAATGGTCAAAGTTTTTTTTTTCTCATTATGCACTGTGTGCTGCAGGATTTTTTTTAGACTGTGCACACTGACCACATAGACCCATTCTTTCATATGAAGGCCTACCAGCTTTCTCCCACTAGATTTGAGGCCGCTAGAATTTATGCGTACTAGTACATCAAAAACCCCTAAGCGTAAGACGTACTAGTACGACCAAAACCCTCAAAGGGTTAATGAAAGTGCCCTTCTTCTACGCACTGATATTCCGTACCATCAGCTATTTGTTCGTACTTCGCTGCATTACACAGCAGCCAGTATCCACTTGCATAGGTGGTATACGCTTTGTTCTTTATATCTCTCTCCTTCTCGGGCATTATCTATCTCAGATATTGCCTTTCTTGTTTCGTCATTACCGCCACCGATTCTGTTACTTGGTGATTTTAATGCCCACCATTTCCTCTGGGGGGGGGTCTCACTGTGATTCCCGTGGCATTCAGTTAGAGGCTTTTCTTGCCACCCACCCCGTCCATGTTTTAAATACAGGTACTCACACCCATTTTGATCCTCGGACTCACTCTCTCTCTTGCATCGATCTCTCAGTCTGCTCTTCCTCCACCGCATTAGACTTCACTTGGTCTGTTCTCCCGGACTTACATGACAGCGATCATTTTCCAATCATTCTTACTTCCCCTTCATATTCACCACCTCTTCGCATCCCACGCTGGCAATTTGATCAGGCAAATTGGAACCTTTACTCACACCTAACTGTTTTTAGAGAGGTTCCTTCTTCGTCCTCCATCGATGAGCTTTTACACCTCTTCTCGTCCTCCATTTTAACGCAGCTTCTCATTCTATACCCAAACTTCGGGCAGGCATTCTCAGAAATGTGTGCCTTGGTGGTCTCCTGCTTGTGCTCGTGCAGTACGTTTGAAATGCGCTGCATGGGGCAGGTACCGGTACAATAGAACCACAGAGAGACTTTCTTGATTTTAAGCAGAAGCGTGCGATCGCTCGCCGTGTCACCCGTGATGCTAAAACACACTTGCTGGTCGAGATTATGTCTCCACCATCACCTCTGCTTCCTCTATGAGTGCAGTCTGGAAAAAAGTACGAAAACTGAGTGGTAAATATTCTCCTGACCGGCTCCTGTTCTGGGGTTGCCAGTGTTGATATAGCAAACCCACTAGATGTTGCCAATGAAATTGGCAGTCATCTGGTCCGTATTTCTCAGGGACTCCATCTATGTCCCTCATTTCTTTCCTCAAAGTCTGCCAGAGAGTTAGCACCCTTGGACTTTTCTTCTCTCAGAGAAGAACAGTATAATGTGCCTTTTACACTTCAAGAAACTGGAGGCAACACTCTCAGCTTGCGATCATCGGCAGCTGGGCCCGACGACATTCATATTCGTATGCTACAACATTTACATCAGTCAGCCCTTGCAGTCCTATTACGCCTTCACAATCTTATTTGGTCACAAGGAGTTCTTCCACAGCTGTGGAAATCCACCATTGTTCTCCCTTTCCGCAAACCAGGCACTACAGGACATGAAACCTCCCACTATCGTCCCATTGCTCTTACCAGTGCAGTTTGCAAAGTGATGAAACGCCTAGTAAATAGACGTTTAGTGTGGTATTTAGAGACACACAACAGTCTCTCCACTCGTCAATATGGCTTTCGTAAGGGACGTTCTACCATAGACCCCTTACTGTGCTTGGATACGTATGTTCGTAATGCCTTTGTGAATAACCACTCAGTTATTGCCATATTTTTTGACCTTGAGAAGGCATATGACACAACTTGGAGGTATAATATTTTAGCCCAAGCCCACTCCTTAGGCCTTCGAGGCAATCTACCATCCTTCCTTAAGAACTTTTTAACTGACAGGCATTTCTGTGTTCGGGTTAATAATGTGCTCTCCCCGGACTTTATCCAAGCTGAAGGTGTCCCCCAGGGATGTGTTCTGAGCACAACACTTTTTCTCCTTGCTATTAATGATTTGGCCTCTAGTCTTCCATCAAATATTTGGTCATCACTCTATGTTGATGACTTCGCTATTGCCTGTGCAGGCGCTGACTGTCACCTCATTACAGTTTCTCTCCAGCATGCAGTCGACCGTGTTTCCAATTAGGCCACCACATGTGGGTTTAAATTTTCCAGCACTAAAACCCACCAAATTACTTTCACTAGACGCTCTGTCATCTCCGATCATCCTTTGTACCTCTATGGCTCCCGTATCCCTGAACGTGATACAGTTAAGTTTCTGGGCCTCCTCTTTGATCGTAGGTTATCCTGGAAACCTCACATTACCTCTCTGAAGGCAACTTGTCACAGCCGGCTGAACCTTCTTAAAACCCTTGCTCATCTTTCATGGGGAGCTGATCGTCGAACCCTCCTTCGCCTACATTCCACCCTTATTTTATCGAAACTTGATTATGGTGACCAGATCTATTCAGCGGCATCTCCTGCTACTCTCTCTAGCCTTAACCCCATTCATCACCAAGGATTACGTTTATGCCTTGGTGCTTTTCGCTCTTCCCCTGTCGAGAGCCTCTATGCAGAAGCGAACGTTCCATCCTTATCCGATCGCCATGATGCCCATTGCCTTCGCTACTATGTACGCTCTCATGATCTCCGCAATCCTTCCATTTATAGAATGGTCACTGATATTAGTAGACATTATTTGTTCACCGCCCCTGTTTACTCCGTCCTTTCTCTCTTCGCCTTCATTCGCTCTTGTCTTCTCTTCATTTACCACCTTTCTATGTTCATGTAGCATCTCACTTTTCCCTACCCCCCTGGGAAGTTCCAGCTGTTCGAGTCTGTTCTTTCTCTCTCCCTTGCTCGAAAGCCCAACTGTCTACTGGCGCTTCCCGCTCTCTTTTTCTTGACCACTTTCACTCTCATTCTCATGCCATTGCTGTGTACACAGATGGCTCTAAGTCTTCTGATGGCATAGGATTCGCAGCAGTGTTTCCGGACAGCATCGTACGAGGGCATTTACTATCTTCGGCTAGTATTTTTACTGCTGAATTGTATGCCATCCTTGCAGCACTTATCCGTATTGCATCTATGCCTGTGTCATCATTTGTGGTTGTCTCAGACTCCCTTAGTGCTTTACAGGCTATACAGAAATTTGATACACCTCACCCCTTAGTCCTCCGTATCCAACTTTGGCTATGCCACATCTTTACCAAGCATAAAGATATTGTTTTTTGTTGGGTCCCTGGTCATGTTGACATACAGGGCAATGAACAGGCATTCCATTTACGGACTATTTTGCTGCAATATCTTCCCACCTTCACACCCGTTGGCAACACCGTTGGTCTACTATGCTCGGCAACAAACTTCAATCTATTAAACCAAGTATAGGTTACTGGCCGTCTTGCTATCACCAGTGTCGAGGTTGGGAGACTACTCTCTCCCGTCTTCGCATTGGCCATACTCGTCTTACTCATGGATATCTCATGGAGAGGCGCCCTGCTCCTCTCTGTGAGAATTGCCAAGCTCCATTATCAGTCAGCTACATTCTGTTGGACTGCCCACTTTATCAACGAGCACGCAGAATTTACCTCCGTCGTCGTCTTTGCTCCACTGCTCCCTCTTTACCTTCCCTTCTCGCTGATGGATCCACTTTTCATCCGGACTCTCTCATTGACTTTTTGACAACAACTGACTTACTTCACAAATTCTGATACCTTCAGCCCTTTCTACTTCAATCTCTTGCTACCCTCTACCCCTGTACTATCCCCTGCCCCGCTGTTTTCTGTAACCTACTGATCATCCCTCCTCCCTTCTGCCATCCAATTCCCTTGCTTCCTTCCCTACCCTGCAGCGCTGTATAGCCCTTGTGGCTTAGCGCTTCTTTTTGATTATAATAATAATATTAATAATAATAATAATAATTACAACCCAGGGTTTTGAAGTACAGGTCTCCCTCAACATTCACGTTTTCAACTTTCATGGGCTTCACACATTTGTGAATTCCCAACCGCCAAATTCCCAGCCACCAAATTCCCAGCCGCCAAATCATATTTAAGTTTCCTGCCACCTGTGAGTCCCTACTACCCTCCCTCCGACCCCCGCAACTGGCAGCCAGCCCTCCCACCAGTCAGTGTGGTGAGTGTTTTGTTTGTTCATTATTTGCTATTAAACTACAGTATAAATAATGTAAACCCATTCATGACTGCATATTGGAATGGCTATTCGGACAGGTATTAGACAGTGACATCATGTGTTTACTCTTGAACACTGCAAAGAATTAAACATTTCTGCTACAGCTAATAATAACAATAGTAATAATAATAATAATAAATAATAATAATAATAATAATAATAAATATGATATAATTGAAGAAGGATATTGTACAAAAATACGAGGGAGTGGTTGACACATCGTCAGTGTGACTTTGTTTATGCTGGAGTGAGCATTAGTCTCCCTGCTCTTCCAAACATTTCACAATAATTCATTGTGTTTGGTGCCTTGTAGATTGAGTGTGACTGGAGTGGTTGAGGCAGTGATAGAGGCAGTGGTAGAGGCAGTGGTAGAGGCAGTGGTAGAGGCAGTGGTAGAGGCAGTGACAGAGGCAGTGGTAGAGGCAGTGGTAGAGGCAGTGATTGAGGCAATGGTATTTAATAACATACATGTACATGTTATTAATAATATGTACTATTATTATTTATAACATATGTTATTAAATACATACATGTTAATAATACATGTTATTAATAATAACATGTACTATTATTATTTATAACATATATGTTATTAAATACCATTGCCTCAACTGCTGAATTATTGTGAAATGTTTGGAAGAGCAGGGAGATTAATGTTCACTCCAGCATAAACAAAGTCACACTGACGATGTGTCAACCACTCCCTCGTATTTTTGTACTATTTCCTTCTTCAATTATATCGTATTTATTATTATTATTATTATTATTATTATTATTATTATTATTATTATTATTATTATTATTATTACTATTGTTATTATTAGCAATAGCAGAAATGTTCGATTCTTTGCTGTGTTCAAGAGTAAACACATGATGTCACCATCTAATACCTTTCCTAATAGCCATTCCAATATGCAGTCATGAATGGGTTTACATAATTTATTCTGAAAATTTAATAGCAAATAATGAACAAACAAAACACTCACCACACTGAGTGGTGGGAGGGCTGGCTGCCAGTTGCGGGGGTCGGGGGGAGGGTAGTAAGGACTCGCAGTGGTGGAGGCATTGGTGGAGTCTGTGGTGTTTAATAACATACATGTTATTAAATAACATACGTTATTAAAGCATAACATGTATATATTTAGTACAATTTACGACGTTTTCATGTATTTTATGATTATTCATGGTTCAACAAGTTAAGGAAGCAGTATTGTAATATATTTCCCTACAATATATTGGGGCACCAAACATTCACGGTTTTTCAACATTCGCGAGGCTCTTGATCCCCTAACCCTCGCGAATGTTGAGGGAGACCTGTACTAGTATGACTAAATTCTAGCGCCCTCAAATCTAGTGGGAGAAAGCTGGTAGGCATACATATGAAAGAATGGGTCTATGTGGTCAGAGTGTGCAGTATAAAAAAAATCCTGCAGCACACAGTGCATAATGAGAAAAAAAAACTTTGTGTTTTTGGAATAAAACAGCAACTTTGCACTGTATTTTCGTATGGTATTTATTGTTGTATTCTAGTTTTCTTGGTCTCATTTTATAGAATGGAAGACATATTACAGAAATTGAGATAAATTTTGACGGGTTTTTACAATGAAAAGTACCTTGAAATTGAGCTCAAAGTAGCAGAAATGTTCGATTTTTACCAAGTTCAAAAGTAAACAAATCATGCCAAGCGTCCAATGCACATCAACTGGTGAGTCTAATATTCTTTCACAAGTGCGCTGATATTATTTATACCATTTCTACACTAATGCAGCAGTCTGCATAACAGTAAATTTTCTATTTTTTGTAAGAATAAAAATTGAAAGTGGAAAGCCAAAAAATATAAGAGGGCCTTGGGAAAGTGACTAACGAACAGAGGAAATGTTAATTTAGTGCCAGGAATGTCTTTCTTGTTTATTCTGGACCCTATTTGGAAATTGGCATCTTTTGAAATTTGTGTGAAATTGGCAAAATTGCTAAATTCTGATCACTGTATTGGATAGTTGAAATCAGTAAATGGGGTTTTCTTGTACTCATTCAATAGAAAAAATGAAGTTCTAGAGAAATAGTTATGATTTTTGTCGACTAGTACACTGGAATTGGCCGAAAATAGGGCTCAAAGTGGGCAAAATCGCCAATGCTAAACATTGTCAAGACCGCTAACTTCGCGAGAGTATAATTCCGTAAGTTTTCCATCAAATTTCATCTTTTGGTGTCATTATGATCAGGGAAGATTATCTTTTCATACAAAACAATTTTTTTTTTAAATTTGGCCGACCCTGAGAACAAGTCTCAGAGAGGGCCTGTTAACCCTCAAACGGTTAATGATCCTGGGTGTGGAACATCACTAAACAACATATTCAAGCCATAATCATTGTCATCAGCTAACTCAACAGGAGACAAGGATGGTTGTTTTATCTTTGACATAGCTCTAGTAACTGCGCTGAGTTTAAATAAAATAGGCTCCTCTCTACAAGCTTCAATGGAATAATTATCATCAGTGGTATTATCAATCACAAGTGATTCCTTACATATACCAGCACGAAGGATATCGTTCCCTATCAACAAGTCCACTGACCTGATGGGAAATACACCACTGGATATACTCACTGAAATATAACCAGTATAATAGCTTGTTTCAATGTAAACTTTGTGCAGAGGTACTTTTATAACAGCCCCACCATAGGCTTCTAACAATACATCTATCTTGCAATAGGTATCATCAGTTATGGGCAGTACATCTTCTCTCAGTAATGTGAGATAGCTGCCAGTGTCTCTGAAAGTAATTATTTCAGTTAGATGTGATTCGTCAAGTCCTACTTTGCCTCTCGATAAGGACTCATCGCTAATTGAATCTTTTCGTCAGATACACTTTCTGACGCTAGTCATCTATTCTGAGTAATATTATCTAAAACAGTGGGATCAGAGGTATTACTAGGATTTTGGTGCTTTTGTTGCACGGAAGAGGATACGACTTGTGTAGGGGCACCAGCTGCATGACCGCTTCTCGTATCTCTTTCTAGCTTATAGCAATACTCTCTAGCATGTCCTTTTCTGTTACAATAGGTACATTTAATTTTCTTCTCGATATCAGATTTCTGTCTAACCACAGAGACAGATTCAGGATTGTGAGTTTTCCTGGTAAAGGTACATCCACGCCGGCACTGATCAGGTTGCCAACTTCTAGGACAATATTTAGGTACCTTGTTTCTCTGTGTTTTAGTACATACAAGTTTGTGAGAAATCTCGTAATTGTCTGCTAATGCTGCAGTTTCCAGAATATCCGAGACAGTATGATCGATCAGATATTCTTGTATGTCACAGACATACAGTTGTAAATTCTTCATGAAGTAACAACTGAACCAGACTCTCATAATTATTGTACTTAGCGGCTCTGTACCACCTCTCAAATGCAGCTTTTTTCTCACGAGCAAACTCTACACAAGTTTGATCTTGTCGTCGTTGTAACGTATGAAATGCACGTTGATAACTTACAGGTAACAAGTTATATGTCTCTAGAATAGTTTCTTTGACAGCGTCATAACTAATGTACTTGGGAATTGGTAAAGCAGCAATACAAGTTTGAGCTTTTCCTGTCAAAGCTGTGTGCAGCAAGGTAGCCCAGTGCTTATGTGGCCAGTCCACAGCATGTGCCTGGTTCTCAAACACATCAAAATAGGTGTCTAAGTCACTCTCAAAAAACTAAGGAACCATTGAGGTGGCTTTCTGCACATTAAATGTGTCCTGTGTTGTACTAACAGGTTTATCAACTTCGTCAGATCTATTAATCTGTTGTCTTTCGAGACGAACAGTTTCTCTCTGGAAATCATCTTCGCTCAATTTCCTCTGTGCCTCTATTTGTGCAGTCTGCAACATAATAAGATGTTCCATCCTCTCAAACTGTTTCTCAGAGATAGGACCAGTGAGTAACGGAGGATACGGAATCTAACGAATGAATCTGGATGTCCTTAGGTCGGGCACCTAGTCCAGCCATCCCTAGAGTCTAGATCTGGTCTAGGATAAGTAGATACAGGTGTAGCATACATGATACTAGTATGAGGTTGAGTCATACTACCAGCTACACTGTACTATTGTGTTAATCAGGCGGAAAGGTGTGAGCGTGAACGAGTTTAACAGGCTCAGACACTTCTGCTGTAGTTGCTTTCTCATCTACATCATCAAATAGAGTCATACTTCCTAAAGCAACACTATGCTCTCCGATCTGAATCATAATTAGACATCTCTGCATGAGCAAGAAACAATATATCTTTAATTAACGCTCTGACAGTTTTCTGCGGTGTAATTCGATTATGCATCACACCGAGATATTTGGCTACTCACCACCACGTCTGAAGTTTTAATGTACCAACTTCGACAAAGTCAGAGTATCAATTAACTGTTTCACTTTGACATACAATCACGAAAATAAATGTACTACGAAGAGTGATTATGGAAACTATAATCCTAATAGGAATTTTAGTGTTGGTTGTCTTAGAGCTAGAGCTCATCAACAGTATTTCCATCTCCTTGGATCAAGAGACTCAGTCAAGTACATACATCCACCTATTATGTTGTACAAGACTAAACTCAAAGTCTTTAGATTAGGAAAGTACTCAGAGTGTTTGACCATAGATTTACTAGTATGCCAAACTAGACAATTTCTCCAACACCTTGGATCAAAAGCCTCCTGGACAGGCCCCCATTTGTTACAAACAACATGATATCTAGTAATGATAGAGATCTCCAGTGAATACTAGAAAGGATTGCCCTTCTAGCATCCAGCCTGTTACTGGATTTTTATAACAAGTAGTCAGTATCCTGGTCCAATTATCCATTAGAATTTAGTAAGATTCAGTAGTGTTTCAGGATTACAACTGGTAGGCTACTAACTAAATAAATTAAAATTTAATAAGTTTATTAATATCAATAAAGTTGTCTAGGAGTATATAATCAAAGTAAATTAAAGTAATCAACTGAATATAATATAGGATATAAGTTCCTACACTTCTCTCGTGTACAGTAGTATTGTGCTGAAGGCACATATCACATCTTTAGGGCTTTTAAGTACCGTCTGGAAAATTGTTAGCATTTAATAACATAATACAAATATATACAAGTAAGCTTGTGTATTGTGTAAGTCTCTAAGTATTCGCTATGTCTCAAGACTAAACAGACTTCCAGTGGCGAAAAAAACCTCACATAAATAACTTCTTGACCAACCTGGGAAATCAAACATTTGCTTAAACCCAAAAAACGACTGAAAAGCCAAACAGAAATTAAAAAGCAACAACGACACAAAAAATCAGGAAAAAGGGAGATAATACAATGAAAATAAGTAGGGACCTCTGCAGATCCCCAAAAAATCACAAAACTCCCATACTACAAAACCATGTTCAGCATTAAAAAATCCCCGACTTTGACAGTACCCAGATACCAGTAAAAAATTAAGTCAAAGCTCACCGGACCTGTTTCTCGGGGTCTATGGCACACAACCTCAGAAAAAACTCGAAACCAAAAAATCTAGGCTATATTCTGTGAACAGAGTTACACAGAACTAACAACAAGAAAGCGACGAGACATTTTCCAAAAAGGGGCCAGCAAGGGGGCTAGAGAGGCACGTTTTGTTAGAACAACGAAACAGACAAAAAATGCGGGCCAGCAGACACCACCCCTGGATGTGATCACCCCACCCTAAACACGTGACTCTCCGTGACTGCTCTGCCACAACACAGAAGCGGCACGAAACGGGGGAAGTAAAACACAGTAGTTAGACAATGCTGTCACTATTTAAACACAGAACTATAAGCACTGAAAATATTAAATTTTTACACCCACCTAATAATATAACTAATCAAATAAAAATTTAAAGCAATATATTTACGATTTAGCTAATACGCGATAAAAAATAAAAAAATTTATAAACAGGTAATATCTTTATATACTTTGGGGCCCATTCGGGGGTCCAAAATGGGTCCCGGGGAAATTTTTTCCTTGTTTGTTCAAGAAGTTTGCCCCAGTGTGAAAAACCTCCGGGAAAAATAAATTGGAACTCAAGTGCCCCTGGTAATGGACAATGCACTGCTTATCCTACAGTTTGGATTCCCAAAATTTGGGGAGGATTTCATTTCACACAGTGCAGTTTTTGCCCCCCTATACCATCTTGTCCTCCATGGACCCAGATCATTTCAAACTTCAAAAACATCTACACCAAACAATCTTTCAAAGGTGTTTTGAGGGGATCTCGCACTCAGTTGACCCAAGAAGTTTGGAAAGATCACTTCGTATCCTCCCTGCATAAACCATAATTTTGGAAAGGTTTGGGAGGGAGTGACTCCCAAGATTTTTGAACTCTGCCGGGGAAAAAATTGGGGCCGATTTTTAGCGCTTCTTTTTTTTAATAATAACGTGGCCAGTTTGTGTCCAAAAGGGGATTTTAAAGGGGTTTTTGGGGCTGACCCTGAGGACCCTATCCAGTTGTGGAATCACTGGGCAGGGGGAATTCCATGGGGTTGGATTGAATAGGAAGATTGGAAGACTTGGGGAGGACCAAATAAGACCTAACCCGAAAGCGGGAGAGCTTCACTGGAACGTCAGACCACAGCCGGGAAATTGCTTAAGGGGAGGAGGGAAAAAAAAGGGAAGAAGGTGCCCTTCTTCAGAGTTTAAAGGGAGATTTGTGCAAGTGGAGTGGGGATGGAAAAATTTGTGGAGGAACTCACCCTGACAAAGCTTTTGCAAGCTGTGGGCAACATGTACAATGAAAATGCTTGCCTTCTTCGAGATTAAGGAATTTTGCAATGTGGAGTAGATAAAAATTTTGTGAGGAACACACCCGACAAAGCGTTCAGCCGTGTCGGCAACAAGAAACAATGACAAGTTTTGTCCCTTTTTAGGAATTTTTAAAGAGATCCCAGAAACAGAGCTCTCTGGACAGATATTAATGCTACAGGTGTGCAGTGACTCCAAGCTGGTCCTGATGGCTTTAAAAAACAAAAAAGGGGAAATAACCCAAAAAAAGCACCGGTCCCTAAGTCTTTAGGGAAAGGGGATTCCCCTTCCAAACAGTAATTAATCCTTTTCTCTCCCCCTTCTGTTTTCCAAACAAGAAGAATTGCCAAAAAAAGGTAATTCAGCATTTTTATTTTCTTCTTCGGTCTCATTTTTGGCTGTGTATGTACATCTATATTTCATGTAAAAAAAATTATTTTTTTTTAATACTTTTGGGTCCGGGAATGGATTTTTGGGATTTGCATTATTGTTTTTGGGGGAAAAGGGTTTTGCAAATCTCAATTTTTATATTAGTCACACTCTGAAACGGAAAATTTTCAAAAAAACGAGGCCCCACTGTATCTGAAGTAAACGTGTCAGAAGATGGTTCTAAGAAAGAAGGTGAACAAGGTGATGGGCACGGGTACTGTAAGACAAAGAACATATCCAGGAGTATATTAAAAAAAAAAAAGTGTACAGAACATAGACCAAAATTAGGGGGTGAAACATTACACTGGGGCCCAAGGGGGAGGCAGGGATATTTCAACACCCTCCACTCCCCCACTTAAACCCATTTGGAGTTTCACCCCAAATAAACTGGATACTATCCTGGTACATGCTTTTTTTACTTTACCTCCGGGGAAAAGGGTTCGGGATAAAGTTTCATTTTAGAGGGGGTGGAGCAATTAGAATGATAGGGGGCATACAAATCAGAGTGGAGAGGAAAGGGCCTTCTGGGAAGTGTTGGAGAGGGGGAAAGGGAAGGTTTTGAGTGGTGGGTTTGAACTCCAAAAGGTTTGTAAGTGTGATAGGAGTTTCACATGTTAGCTTTCTTGCCTTACGTTTTTAAAAATGTAGTTTTTGCAAAGAAATAAAAAATTTTGTATTTGTTTTTTTGTATCATATTGCTGCTGAAGTGTGACAAGGTAACATTATAAAGGGCTTCGGGAACCCTACTTTGTTGGGGGGGACTTGAATCCGGTGGGGGGGAAATATGGTATCCGCAATCTAAAGGGACAGTGAGGAATTTTAAATTTTTTGGGGGGCAGGCTGTGATGTCAGCACATTTTCTGGGAAGTAAAAGTGAAAGTGCTCCATTTTTTTCCGGGTCCCATACCCTTGGTGAGAATTGACAAATTTTTTGAAGTCTCAGTGAGGGGCTTGACTTCTAGCGATTTTTTTGTGATAATTTTAGGAGTGAGTTAGGAAAAGGGATTTTTTAGATTGCCTTTGAAAAAGTAACTTTTTGAAGGGATTCGGGAACGGGTTTTAGCCGACTTGAGTCCTGGGGGAAAGTGCATTACTCTAAGGAGGGGGGAAAATGTTCATCATTAAACTGTATATAAACAGCCTGGGGTGCAAACAAAAATGGAGTGATGATGAAAGTGTTTTCTTTTTTTTTCTGGGTTTCCCTGCCTGGGAAAAAGTTTTATGTTTAAAAAATAAATAAATTTCACATTCGCCACTTTTAGATGCCCCTATTTGGAAATTTTTTGATATCTTTCCCTTTTTCCCCCTTTCCTCATAATAAGCATCATATAGGACTGAAATAAAAACCCAATTTTTTTCTGTCTACAAAGTTTTTTTTTAGATGCCCTTGTTTCATACATGACAGGGACAGATTCCCGAACGACCATTTGGCAAGAAAAAAGTTTTCCCTATTGAAAAAAATTAACTTTTTCAAACTACTTTGTTAAAGGAAAAAAACTGAGAAATTTTAAAAGTACAGTAATTGACTTGCTGTAAATAAATTGAAGTTTTCCTTTTTAAAAACCTCACATTCTTTGCCACATTTAAAAACATTTTTCCGAAAGTTAGACTGTTTTTTTTACCTTTAACTTACTCTGGTTTCGGCTAAAATTTTACCTTTAAAAACCCACAAATTTAAGCTGAAAACTTAAAACAAACATTAGTTTCAGCTCAATTTGGGACTATTTTAAATCCGTATTGTGACTGACTTTCTTTTTCATCACTTTTCTCTGCAGTTATTTTTTTCACCCCCTATTCCTGTACCTCATTGTCTATTTTGTCATAGATTTTTTACCTTTAACCCTTAAACGGTCCAAACTATAATACCCTTTTTACCCCAGTGCCCGAATATTTTTAAAAAAAAAAAAAAATTATTTAAAAAAAAAAAGCACATTTTTTTAAATGTTATGGGGTAAAAAAAAATTTTGATCGCATTTTTCCCGGGGAAAGAGGCCACAAAGTTGGGACTGGGGACACCTGGCGGCAACATGGGGCACTGCTGCTTTTCAGAAGTGTTTTCCGTATATCTTTTTTTTTTTTTCCCTTTTTCATATTTTATATAATTTTTATGTTCTGATAATTACAATTTTTAGTATTCTTTTCATTTTATAACCAATCTTTTTTCTGACACTAGTATTATACTGAATTTTACCACATGTCACAAACACATTTACAGGTGGGCATTTTTACCCGCCTTGGGCATTTAGGGTTTTCCCTTTTAATAACAAATATTTATATTCCCCCCCAATGTTCTGGATATGTGGAAAAGGGTTTAAAATGAGGGAGGAGGAGGGAAAGGGAGAGGAAGGGGGAGGGGAAAAGGGGGAGGGGAAGGAGGGGGAGGGGGGAAGGAAAGGAGGAAGGAGGGGGAGGGGAGGAAGGGGAGGGGAGGAGGAAGGAGGAGGAGGGGAAAGGAGGAGGAGGAGGAGGAGGAGGGGAATACATAATATAATATAATAATAAGTTACCTGAAACAAGAAAACAAAGTCCACCCCCCGACAGTGACGTGATTAGAAACATTTGATAAGACTGGTTTTGATAAACATTGGCAAAGGGGCCCTGATAAACTGATAAGAAAGATTAGGGCCTGCTTTGTTTTTGATGGACACAAATATGTCTGTCTATTTTTCTGCGTCAAGCTCTTTGTCTGTCTATCCTTCTAGCCTCTGTCTCAGAGAGAGCCACAAAACTGCTCTCATCCTTTTACTCACATCTTCAACAAGTAAGCACTTTTTCTGGATTTTTTTGGGTTATCCTGGTAATTCACTATGTAACTTGTATTATTGTACCTGTGAAACGAGATAGACAGACAATCAAAAAGACTGACAGAAAGACAGAGACAGACGGGGGACGAGACAGAGAGACGACAGAGATAGAGATAGACAAATACCACAGACAAAAAGATAAAGCCAACCCCCCAGCAGCTGGCCACCCCACAGCTGGGGCCAGCAGCTGGGTACCAACCACTAGCCAGCCAATCACCCGCCAAATTTTTTCTCTTTACTTAGGGCTAGGGTTTTAAAAACATTCTGAAGGGGTTCCAAATATTGCACATGGTTTTATCCAGGTTTTTTTATATTTCCCCCCACCACTTGTGGGGCCCCCCCCCTCAAACCACTAAACCAAGGGCAAAATCACTTTCCTCCCTTTAAAAGGGTTTTTGTTAATACTACATGACATCCATGAATCCCAGTGTTGATGCGCTTTTTCTCTACTCGCACTCATTTGAACTGTGCTCCCACAAGGTATAAATGGGCCCAATTTTTTAATACGCGCACCTGAGCGTTTAAACCCTTCTATCTGACAAGGGTCTCAGCCAATCGGCCAAATTTTAAGGGAGGAAAAAAAAACTATATATACGTTTGGGGCCTAGCGGTAAAAACAAAAATTTTACTTTGGACCGTTTTTCGGGTTTAAAACTTTTTTTACTTTTAAGATTTTCTCAGCCCTTTTTTTTCCTTTTACTGTTTTAGTTTTTTATCCTTAGATATATGTTTTCATTCCCGTCAGACATCTTATTCAGCTAAATTTTTGCTTTTCTGTAATTTTTACTAATGTTCATATTTACCAAAAATTTTCTTTATTGTTGTTTTGTAAATTTTATTTTGCTCATAAATACTGAACATGAATGTATTTTTTTTAAGTTATTTATTTATTGTATTTTTCTGTTTACTTTAAAATTCCTTTTTTTATAAATTTTTTCCTTCTTTTCTAGACTCAAAATCATAACAACACAGTTGCAAACAAACCATAATATGGGTGGGGTTAGAACCCATGGCAAGTGAGTTATGATGATGGCTTTGAGTTCATCATGGCCAAGCTGATGGGAGATTCATCTGTAAAAACTTGCATTTGTGGTCACAGTGGGGCCCATGCTAACCTCCCTGTAGTGTATATCTCTAGTTGGATGAATCTTATTGTAACCAGATGGCCCAGTGGTTAACGAACCTGCCTGTAGTTTTACGACTCATTTGCCAAGAGTTCTAACCCCACCTGTACTGTGGCTTCTTCTCTAGTATAACCTTTTCTTCCCTACAATATGTGGAAAATGGGGTAACAATTTAAATATAGTACTGTAGAAAGGAATGCTTTTGCTATTAACTGATAATTATTTTTCTCTAGAATCTTTGTTTAATGAGATTGCTGCTGATCTGTTTTATGCATTTTCATATTACTACTACCTGCACTAAATGCAACTTTGTTGTCTTGGGTGTCAGCATCAATTTTTAAGTGGTGATTAACTGTACTGTATTAACTCAGATTTCTAACTATTCTTTTTAACTTTTTCTTGCATTTCCTTCCATTGGCTTTATTCTTTCCATTAACTTGGCCATTTTTTTTATTCTGAAAATGTTTATTTTATTGTTGGCCCATTTGTTTCCTCCCATGTCAGTGATTCATCTACTATGACTTTTACTGATGTGTCCTTTTATTCGTAGTCCATTTATATGGTAATGTTTGGTTAACCCATCTGTATGGTCTTTTATTGTACTGTCCATATAACCTTACTTTGTTCTTCCTTCTAATTGGTGTTCTATTCAAAGATAGTCCTTGATTTTTCAGTTTTCTACCCTCCTTTTTCATTGCTTTTAATTTTTCTTCATTAATAATTTGTTGATTTTTGTCCAGCAGCTTCTTGTAAGTGGTTATCTGCTCCTGAATTTTATTCAAGTGATATTCAAGAGGAAATGTATGTCTTTGTGCTTCCTGTTCTTCATCAGAGCTGTGTGGGGAGTGCGGGTAATATACTGTTGTTACTGATGGTAGGCTTGTGGATGAACTTGAAAAGTCCTGGCCGTGTTTGTAATTTTCAAGATGCCTCCAAACTGGAAATTTTTCTGTTTGAGGGATTCTAGGGTTCTTAGGGACTGGTTTTTGTACATTCATCTTAGGTTTCCGTCCCCTTTTTTTACCAGGTTTGGGAGGTGGTGGTGGTGGTGGATAAAGATCCTTAATGAATTCTATTGGTAAAATCTGATTGGGCTCAAAATTTCTGTTTTGGATGGCAAAATTTCTTTTGATGCACACAACATCACCATTCTTGGTCAGTTCAAAGGATAAAACTTCTCTAGGTATCTTGCTGCAGCACATTTTTATGAAACGCAGAAGTGTTGACATATACTTTTCACAAACACTTGAATCCCAGTTAGTGTCCTGAAAACAGAATTTTAGTCATATATGTGCAGTAGATCCCCATATCTGTGGATTCTGTTTCAGCAGTTTCAGTTATTTGCAATTTACTGCTGCCTGAAAAATATTAAATGGAAAAATCCAAAAATAAATGATTCATAAGTTTCAAATGTATTTAGACTGTGTGCAAACATGATAGTTTTCATTGCTCCACTGTCCCTTGAGGGTTAAGATAAAATGTCAGAATCCCATTCATGAGAGAGAGAAAGAGAGAGAGAGATAATGACAGAACAAGTATATTAACCCTTAAACTGTCCAAACATAGATCTACGTTCACTCGCGTGGCGCTCCAAATATTTTGAAAAATAAAAAATCTTTTTTTTTTTCTTAAATGAATAGCACATTCTTCTACGTGTTATAGGACTAAAAAAAATTTTTAGGGTCAGTACTTACCGAGATATAAGACCGTGAAGTTGGCTCTGGATGCTCACCTGACAGCAACATCGACTCCTGCTGCTTGCAGAAGTGTTGCCGATATACCTTTTTTCTCGTTTTTATTTTAATTTACATATTTTTTATGTTCTGATAATTACAATTTATAATAGTTCTTGTGATTTCATAGCCAGTCTTTGTTCTGACACTAATATTAGGTACGAAATAGTGCTCAAATAGTCAAAATCACATTACAGGGAATATTTAAAACCTCCGGGGTTATTTACTTTTGTCAAAATTAACAAAATTTATGGTCCCAGCTGTTTTAGATACCCGGTGAAACCCTTTGAAGCTGGTTATGAAGGCATCCTTATATGTTGACAGCCCAATGCTTTTGATAAATGCCCACGCCCACACCCCGCTGTATTTGTTATACTGTTACAAACTGTCTTGTCTCTGTCGTCGTTTTGCGCTTTCGTCTGCCGGGAGTACTATATGATATAAAACTCCTTGAAGATGGTTTTACGAAAACTGTTGACAGGTCTAAATTTTGAAAAAGGGGTGCGGGGGAACCCTAGTTTATTGTTTTCACTGATACCACAAACATTTTTGTCTGTCGTCTATCACCATAAGTCAAACATCTTTCCCTAAATTTTGGTTTTATCCTGGCCGTCCCTGCCCCTAATACAAAGAAAAAAGGAACACTGCCGCAGGCCTACGGCCCATGCAAACAGCTATTCCCCCCCCAGTTTAGACCAATTACCCACCTATCAGGTCACATCCACTGAAGGAAGGAGAAAGACATCAGACCTAGCAGCACAAGCTATCAGTCCAACTCAACCCCCCCACACTCACTCAGTTTTACTAACCTTTTTTTATTTTCCCTTAAAAAAGGGAGTGTTAAGCACAGGGAAACAGTGAACCTTTGTGTTTGCATGCTATTTTCTCTGCGACCAATTTTAACTGGTGTCCCACAAGGTCCAAATGGGGGTCCCAATTTTTTTTAATACTGTCCAGACCCATTCTTTTTGTCAGGCGACTAAGCCTATTGGGGCAAATTTGAAAAGGGTGAAAAAAAAACGTTGATCTACGTTCAAACGCTATTGGGCAAACATAGATTTACGTTTGGACGTTTTAAAGGGTTTAAAGTACAATACATTTTTTTTTATTTTTGTTGGAATGTCTTATTCGCAAATTTTTCAATTAAACTTTTTCCCAATAATAAAAACTATAAAAATACTTTTTTTCAGCTAGACAATGTTTTACAAAGGGGAATGAAATTTGGGGGTTTCATGCGAAAGCCCCTTAAACCCTTTTAGGGGCCAAGCCCCAAAAACGAAGTCACGCACCATGCCAAGAAATTTTGAAAAAAAAAAAAAATTATTTTTCTACAAATTAAAGAGCATATTTTTGTGAAGGGAAAAAACAAAAAAAATTAGAATCTGACATACTTACCCAAATACGTGCCAAAAGTTTTTAGAAAAAGATGGGTGGCGGAACATCGACGAATTTTCCCATACGCGATTAATTTTTTTGTTGTTTTTTTTTTTTTTTCTTTTTTTTCCCAAATTTTTTTCTTTCCCACTAACATTTTGGGGGCCTAAAGACCAATACTGATATAATTTAATATATAAAACTCACTGAATGAACACAAAAACCGCACAAAGTTTTTATCATATTATTGTTTACCACTGTTGTTTATTACAATAAACAGCACAAATATTGTATAATACTAATTTCATCAATTTTTACATATTTACAATCAGGGGAAATGGTTTTTAAACTGCGGGACTTGTGGAACCCCTTTGAAACAAGGCCCAGGCACAGAGGCCCCTTACTTTCCTCACACATAAACCGAGGTCTTGCGTTTTTGTTGCCGGTTTTTTTGTCCAGACAATCATCCTTCTGAGCAAATTTCTTTTGATTTTAAAGGGAAGCTGTATTATGAAATGACACCTTCTCTTCTCAAACGTTTGGTATTTTGTGATGAATTCGGGGACCATTTGTTTTGCAGTGTTGTTACCGGGTATTCATTATGAGTTGTCTGACAACAGACAAACAAAATTCACCATAGGGTGGTCTGTTCCATCTTTATTTGGTACATATTAATCATTCAGCATTAAATGCCCGAGATGGAAGAAAATTTTTCATGTACCACTTGTAACTCTTACGAACACAGCCCAAAAAAACCAATCTGCATGTCAATTTTTAAAACCAAGCGCATTTTTTGTGTAAAATCAATCACTGTCACTTTTTTTCGAATACTTCATTAGTCACTCGATCAACTTTCCCCACGTCTTGCTTTTCTTTACGGTGATGGTTGTCAAAAATGTGACATCTCTTTTGTCATCCACCGAAACCCATGATGCATTGGCGAAACACCTGACGTCATCACCACAAACACCTGCTTGCCTGGCAATGTTTACGTTAGAACGCACTGTGCAACACATCGTCTTGTCACTCGCAGAAATCACTGATTAAAATGGGCTTGTGTACCAGTTATGGGTATAAAGTATGGCCCTTACCAAGATAAGGTGCCATCATGTTCCCCACACGTCCCCTGAAAACCCAATAACATCTTTGGTATCTTTCAATGTTTTACTACCCTGTATACAACAATATCCAACACCGGCCCTTTTCCAATCACAGAGTAAAAAAATTTTTTAACCCAAAAGGGTTCCCTTTCTTATATACTGTTTAAAAGACAGCTCCCTTTGAACAAAATCAAAGACCGTAAAATTTACAAGATTCTTGAATGGAAAAAAGTATATCCTAACTTTTGTTTAGTACATAAAACTTTTCTAATTTTGTATAACCTGTCACTTCTGCACCGGTTTTGTAAAAAGTCAACAACTAAGAAAGATAAACCTTTTACTGGTATTATTTCACTGAAGAGGGGACAAATTACCGATCGGGAAAAAAAAAAAAAAGATCTTTTATTTTATGCTTTAGCTGAGGCAAAACATTTTTTTGCAAAAAGCAAATACATTTCTGCAACATCGTCTTTTTCCCCCTGGTAGTCTTGACTGGGGATAAGATCGTATTGCCGGGGGGTATGAAAATACTTTTATTTCCCCTGAAAAAGTTTCCATCAATGGCGGGGTCAAAGAAAAATTCAAAAAATTCCATTCATTGGCCGGTTCCAAGGGCAGGTGGGTAAATTTCCCACTTTGCGAGTCACAAGTGGAGGGCGGAAAAAAATTGGGATTTTGCTGCCTCCCAATAGGGTTTTGCTGGGGGATACGGACATCATGGCGGGTTGTAGGGGTGGTTGTGGCGGGCTGGGGGTGACGCTCCGCTTTTTCCTTGAACTGACGAGTCAGCACGTGGGTTCCCGCGTGGCCAGCGAGTCACGCAGCGTGCCCCCTACCACCACCGCCCCACTAACACCCTCCCTGATTCTGTGGCCCATCCAGCCAAGTGTACCCCATCATCCCCACTATCACTACCTAAAACGGGTGTAGGCCACGGATGTACTCCGGGGTGTACTACGGGGTGTACTCCTCCCTGGGGATAGCAAGGGACACTACCCACGCACGGGGGCGCACATACCGACGCTTCACTGGGAAAATTTTCCCACTATCACTACTCGAAGATCGTCGAGCGCAATAAAATCCAAACCACTCAGAATATCGTCTTTTTGAAGTCAAGGGGCCAGGCCACGGGAAAAAATTAGTTTTCTCTTACTTTAGGAACAACCGACCGTAGTCACGAGTGCCCACACCAAGGGAGAAGGTCAGGACCGGGGTTTTTCGCACATTTCGATATCCTGGTCATTATTTTTGGGCACTAACTCTCAAAGCCGTAGAATTTGTCTTTATTTCCACTTCCTCAGTGTCAGAACATCAACAGGAAGAGGGAAATCCCAATTTTTTCCGGGGGGTGAAGCTACTTGCGACAACATGGTAACAAGGGGGACTGACCGGGGTTCCCCCCAATGCTATGCAGGCGCCTAGATTTTTTGTTTACGGGGCCCCACCCCCCGCCAGACCCATTCCTCAAGTAGGCCCATGAGCGCTTTTTGCCTAAATTTTACGGGGCAGAATTTTTTTGGGGGTAATCTAGGTTTGGACACCACCCACCCGCCAGTCTACGGACGGACCCCGAAAGGTTAATTTGCAAGCATTTCGGCAAACAAACATCTTAAAATTTAAAAAGGTATAACAAAATAGTAATTTTTTTACATCATTTACTTGGGTGAGTTTTTAAATTAAATTTAGGGTTACAATGATACAGAGAACTGAATATCCAAATTCCCTAAATGGCTTTTATCAATTTAAATTTTGAAAGGAATTACAGTTTGGGGAGATTACAATGATAGGATTCTAAATATTAACATAAAGGGACACAACAATGTTTTAAAAGTTTGGGCAATTTCAGATAAGAGAGTAAGATTATAAAAAATGGTTTCAAAAGTTTTTTTGGCTTAGGGGAAGGATGGGTGGTGTGTTAAAAAAATTATGAAAAAAATCTGTGTAGAAGTGCCTGACAGTTCAAAACCCCGTTGTTCAAGGGGTTTACTGTATACTTAATATTTTAGAACAAGTTGGTGGAAAATTAGCAAAATTTGGGGCATGAATTTTCTTTCCCTTTCCCAAAGGGAGGAGACCCAAAAAAAGAAAAAATGGGTTTATAAAGTATTTTGCGGGGAAGGATTCTTTTCCACTTTCCCGTGGGTTTTTTAAAAAAAACACTAAAAATTTCTCATTTTCGACAATTGAAAAAACTTGCAGATGAGTTGTGAGCCTAGAAATTCAAATTTGAAAAAAATTAGGTATGTCATGGAATGCATAAAAATATTGGATACCAAACTATTTTTTGATTACTCTATAAAATAACACTAATCTCTTTCCATATCTTTTGGGGGTGAGAATAGAAAATATACTTTATCATATTAGTTTTTCTATTTGGCAATTTGCAAAAGAACCCAGTACATAATCAGACACAAAAAAATCTATAAAACCACTTTTGGCTTTAAACTTGTAAAACTCAGTGGTAAAGGGCCCAAATTTTGGAACTTCCTACCAGAAATTTCCAGAGCCCCCCTCTGCCCGCATCTTCAAAAATTCCCAAAAAACCCCCTTTTTTCACTAACCACCCAAATGTTAGGTCACACTACACAAACATGGCAGCATAATTAAACTACACACATTTAGGTTTTTCTTTTTTCTTTAAAAATTTCCTTGTTCTTTTTTTATTTCCCTTATTTCCCCTATGAAATGAAAAGAAACTTTCCCCGTAAGCCATGCGTTTGTATAGATACTAAAAAGCCGGGGAACAATAATAAAAATGTATAAATATTTTATTTTGAACATAATACATGTTACAAGTAATAAAAGTTGGGGGTACATCCAAAAGCCCCCTTTATAGCAGAGCATTTTGACAAACTTAAAATTAACTTAATATTTAAAAAGGCAATATATTAAAAAAAAACAAGGAAAAGAACAACTTTATCAAATTGGGAGTTTGAATGTGCAGGATGAGTGCGATGTAAGAAAAAAATGCTTTGAATGTTAAAGAAGTTGGATGTCCTGGCTCTAAGCAAAACAAAGCTGAAGGGGGTGGGGGAGTTTCAGTGGGAGAAAAAAATGGGATTAAGTCATGAGTATCTGAGAGAGTTATAGCTAAGGAAGGGGTAGCAATAATGTTGAAGGACCCGTTATGGAGAGAGAAGGGGGAATAAAGTATAAATTCAAGGATATGCGGATTAAAAAAAAGGGGTCAGTTTTGAAAAGTGGGTCATAATAAGTGTATGCACCTGCAGAAGAGGAGTGTAGAAGAGAAAGAGAGAGATTTTGGGAGATGTTAAGCAAGTGTGTAAAAAACTTCTGAGCCAAGTGAGAGAGTGATTGTGGTAGGGGACTTAAATGCTAAAGTGTTTAGATAGGGCATGTTATGTAAGTTTGGGGTGTCAGGTGTAAATGATAATGGGGAGTATTTGATTGAACTTTGTACAGAAAGGGGTTTGGTTATAGGTAACACATATTTTAAGAAAAAGAGGATAAGTATACAAGATGTGATATAGAGCGTAATGACAGTAGTTTGTTGGACTACGTATTGGTAGATAAAAGACTGTTGGGTAGACTTCAGGATGTACATGTTTATAGAGAGGCCACAGATATATCAGATCACCTTTTAGTTGTAGCTACAGTGAGAGTAGAAGGTAGATGAGATACAAGGAAAAATGTAAGCAGTAAGTAAGAGAGAAGTGAAGGTTTATAAACTAGAGGAGGAAGCAAAGTAAGATATAAACAACAGTTGGTGGACAGATGGGCTAGTGTGAGTATAGACAATGGGGTAGAAGATGTATGGGGTACGTTTAAGAATATAGTGTTGCAGTGTTCAGCAGAAGTTTGTAGTTACAGAAAAGTGGGTGCGGGAGAGAAAAAGAGCGATTGGTGGAATGATTATGTAAAGAGAGAAGTAAAAGAGAAAAAGTTAGCATATGAGAGGTTTTTACAAAGTAGAAGTGATGCAAGGAGGGAGGAGTATATGGAGGAAAAAAAAAAAGAGAGGTTAAGAAAGTGGTGAAGAAATGTAAAAAGAGAGCAAATAAGAGAGTGGGTGAGATGTTATCAACAAATTGTGTTGAAAATAAGAAAATGCTTAGGGAACAAATGGATTTGTTAGTTAACCCTTTGACTGTCGCAGGCCCCTTTCTGAAACTGTCATTCTATGTTGATAAATTTTTGGAAAAAAAAAAAAAAAATTTTCTTATGAAATGATAGAGAATTTTTCCCGATGGTAATGACACCAAAAGTATGATATTTAGTCGAAAACTCACGGAATTACACTCCCACGGAGTTAGCGGTCTCGGCTACATATACGCATTGGCGATTTCGCCGACTTTGAGCCCTGCTTTTGGCCAATTCCATTGTTCCAGTTGACCAAACTCATAGCTATTTCTTTAGAACTCCATCTTTTCTATTTGTTGAGTACAAGAAACTGCCCATTTACCAATTTGAACTACACAATAAAATGGTCAGAAATTGGCAATGTGGCCAATTTCACGCAAATTAAAAAAGATGCCAGTTTCAAAATAGGGTCCAGAATAAACAATGTAGACATTCTTGGCACTAAAATAACATATCTTCTGTTCATTAGTCATGTCTCTAGGCCCCTCTTATATTACTACTGCTTTCTATTTTGATTTTTTATTCATACAAAAAAAATACAAAATTTATTGTTATGCAGACTAATGCATTATTGTAAAAATGGTATAAATAATATCAGTGCATTAGTGAAAGAATATTAGACTCCCCAGTTGAAGTGTATTGGATGTGTGGTGTGATTTGCTTACTCCTGAACATTGGTAAAAATCTAACATTTCCGCTACTTTGAGCTCAATTTCAAGGTCGTTTTCATTGTGAAAGTAATAAAAATCATCTCCATTTCTGTAATATGTTTTCCATTTTATCACATGAGACCATGAAATACAACGACCATAAAATACAACGATAAATACTATATGAAAATACACCTCAAAGTCGGCATTTTAATCCAAAAAAACAGTCAGTTTTTTTTTTTCTCATTACGCACCGTGTGCTGCAGGATTTTTTTTATGTGGTGTACACTGACCACGCAGACCCATTCTCTCACATGTGGGCCTACCAGCTTTCTCCCGCTTGATTTGAAGCCGCTAGAATTTACACATATAAATATGTCAGAAACAGTGGTGCGTAAGACATATATATACGACCGAAACAGTCAAAGGGTTAAAAATAGGAGAGGAGAGTTAGTCAATGGAGAGTTAGAGGTGTCAGGAAGATGGAGGGAATATTTTGAGGAATTGTTAAATGCTGATGAAGATAGGGAAGCTGTGATTTCATGTATAGGGCAAGGAGGAATAACATCTTATAGGAGTGAGGAGGAACCAGTTGTGAGTGTGGGGTAAGTGCATGGGGCAGTGGGTAGAATGAAAGGGGGAAAAGCAGCTGGGATTGATGGAATAAAGAAATGTTCAAAGCAGGTGAGGATATAGTTCTGGAGTGGTTAGTGTTTTTATTTAATAAATGTATTGAAGAGGGTAAGGTACCAAGGGATTGGCAAATTGCATGCATAGTTCCTTTGTATAAAGGCAAAGGAGACAAAAGAGAGTGTAAAAATTATAGGGAAATAAGCCTGCTGAGTATACTTGGTAAAGTATATAGTAGAGTTATTATTGAAAGAATTAAGAGTAAGACAGAGAGCAGGATAGCAGATGAACAAGGAGGCTTTGGGAAGGGTAGGGGGTGTGTAGACCAAGTGTCTGCAGTGAAACATATAGGTGAACAGTATTTAGATAAGAGTAAAGAGGTTTTTGTGACATTTATGGATTTGGAAAAAGCATATGACAGGGTGGATAAGGAGGCCTTGTGGCAAATTTTGCAAATGTATGGAATAGGAGGTAGGTTATTGAAAGCGAAGAGTCTTTACGAGGATAGTGAGGCTCAGGTTAGAGTATGTAGGTGATAGGGAGATTATTTCCCAGTAAAAGTAGGCCTTAGACAGGGATCTGTGATGTCACCATGGTTGTTCAATATATTTATAGATGGAGTTGTAAGAGAAGTGAATGCCTGGGTGTTGACAAGAGACAGAGCACAGAGGTTGGTTGATGAGTTTGGTAGAGTATGTAAAAGAAGGAAATTAAAAGTGAATATAGGAAAGAGTAATGTGATGAGGATAACAAAAAAAAAAACAGTTAACGAAAGATTGGGTATCAGATTGGAGGGAGAGAGTATGGAGGAGGTGAATGCATTCAGATATTTGGGAATGGACGTGTCAGCAGATGGGTCTATGAAGGATGAGGTGAATCATAGAATTGATGAGGAGAAAAGGGTGAGTAGTGCACTGAGGAGTCTGTCTAGACAAAGAACTATATCCATGAATGCAAAGAGGGGAATGTATGAGAGTATAGTCATACCAATGTTCTTGTATGTGTGCGAGGCATGGGTGGTGAATGCTGCAACAAGGAGAAGGCTGGATGCAGTGGAGATGTCATATCTGAGGGCACTGTGTGGTGTGAATATAATGCAGAGAATCCATAATTTGGAGATTAGGAGGTGTGGGATTACCAAAACTATTATACAGAGGGCTGAGGAGGGATTATTGAGATAGTTTGAACATGCAGAGAGGATGGAATGAAATAGAATGACTTTGAGAGTCAATAAATCTGTAATTGAGGGAAGGCGGGGTAGGGGTCGGCCTAGGAAAGGTGATTTCTGTAGATGGAAAGTACAGCGCCGGCACTATGAAGGAGGGGTGTTAATGTTGCAGTTTTATAACTGTAGTGTAGGTGCGCCTCTGGCAAGACAGTGACAGAATGAATGATGATGACAGTTTTTCTTTTTTGGGCCACCCTGCCTTGGTGGGAGACAGCCAATGTGTTAAAAAAACATTTATATAAAGTTTATTTTCATATTCTCATTGCCACATGCATATGAAAAACAATATATTCTTATTCTCATAATCTGTAATCTTCACAACCATTAACCCATAAAACTGTCCAAACATAGATCTACATTTTCACTGCCTGAATATTTTGAGTTTGTTTTTAAATTAAAGAGGGCAATTTTCTGGGTGTAATAAGATGAAAAATGTTTTTAGGGCCAGTACTTGCCGAGATATAAGGCCATGAAGTTGGCGCCGGATGCTCACCTGATAGGAACATTAGAGCCCTGCCACTTGCAGAAGTGTTGCTGATATACCTTTTTTCTCATTTTTATTTTAATTTATATAATTTTCATGCTCTGATAATTACAAACTGTAGTAGTTCTTGTGATTTTATAACCAATCTTTGTTCTGACACTAATATTAGGTACTGAAATAGTCACAAACACAGTGACAGGTGAACATTTTCACCTGTCTTCGTCACATACTATTGTCTACAAATACAGTGGTGCCTCGGGATACAAATTTGTTTCATTCTATAAGGCTGTTCGAGTGCTGATACCAAACTAATTTGTTTCCATAAAGAATAATGTAAATCTGATTAATCCATTTCAGACCCTCAAAAATACACTTAAAAAAAACACTTACATAAATGCACTTACATAATTGTTTGAGTTTTGATCTGTTCCTATATTGAAGTACCACTGTATATACAAAGTATTTATAGGTTCCAGCATTATTTTAGACATGCTGGAGTATATATGAAACTCCTTGAAGCATAGTGTAAGGTGAGTGTCACTCCACTGCTGACAGTGCAGCAGTGGAGTAATACTTGATGATCGAGCACTGCTCCATTCAACCTTGGCTTTATTTGTTTTCACTGTTACACAAACATGTCTGTCTATTTGTCTATCTGTACGTCTGTCTGTCTAGCTCTGTCTGCTTATCCGTCTTTCTGTCTCTGCTTGTCTCTGTCTCTGAGAGCCACTCACTAACTAACAGTTATTACACATGATGCAGAGTTGTCACATCTGATTCCTGAACAAGTGAAAATGCATATTACTTGCCAGTCATGCTTATTATGCCTTATATCTACAATATCAGGAGTATACCTGGAGAGGGTTTTGGGGGTCAACACCCCTGTGGCTCAGTCTGAGACCAGGCCTCATGATGGATCAGGGTCTGACAAACCAAGCTGTTACTGCTGGCAGCATGCAAACTGATGTATGAACCACAGCCCGGCTGGTCAGGTACTGACCTTGGGTGCCTGTCCACTGCCTTCTTGACAGCCAGGGATCTATTGGTAATCCCCCTTATGTATGCTGGGAGGCAGTTGAACAGTCTTGGGCCCCGGACACTTACTGTGTTGTTTCTCAGTGTACACATGGCACCCCTGCTTTTCATTGAGGGAATATTGCATCTCCTGCCGAGTCTTTTGTTTTCACAGGGAGCGATTTTTGTGTGCAAATTTGGTACTAATCCCTCTAGGATTTTCCAAGTGTATATTATCATGTATCTCTCAAGCATGCATTTCAGAGAATACCAATCAAATGACTTCAACCATTCTTAGTAATTTAAGTGCCTTATTGTACTTGTGTGTGCCGTGAAGGTTCTTTGTACACTCTCCAGGTCAGCAATTTCACCTGCCTTGAACGGGGCAGTTAGTGTACAGCACTAGAAAGAACAAACAATTTGAAGAGAATCATCATCAGCTTGGTGTCCCTAGTTTTGAAGGTTCTTATTATCCATCCTATCATTTTCCTAGCACAGTATAGCATTTTGTCTGCATTTTTTGGGTTATCCTAGGTAATTTACATTATGTATGATAACTATAAATATGTGTACCTGTGAGATAGAGAGACAGACAGATACAGAGAGACAGCCAAAGTCAATCAGCCAGCCAGCCACAACCAGCCAGCCAGCCAGCCAGCCAGTTTACCTGGAGTTTACGTGGAGAGGGTTTAGGGGGTCAATGGCCCCGTGGCCCGGTCTGAGACCAGCCCTCATGGCGGATCAGGGTCTGATCAACCAGGCTGTTACTTTTGGCTGCACGCAAGCTGATGTATGAACCACAGTCCGGTTGGTCAGGTACTGACTTTAGGTGCCTGTCCAGTGCCTTCTTGAAGACAGCCAGGTGTCTATTGGTAATCCCCCTATATGTATGCTGGGAGGTAACTGAACAGTCCTGGGCTCCGGACACTTACTGTGTTCTCTCAGTGCACTTGTGGCACCCCTGCTTTTCATCGGGGGTAATGTTGCCTCTCCTGCCGAGTCTTTTGGTTTCATATGGAGTGATTTTCGTGTGCAGGTTTGGTACCAATCCCTCCAGGACCTTCCAAGTGTATATTATCATGTATCTCTCTTGCCTGCATTCAAGGAAATACAGATCAAGGACCTTCAACCCTTCCCAGTAGTTTAGGTGCCTTATCACACATGTGTGCCGTGAAGGTTCTTTGTACTCTCTCCAGGTCTGCAATGTCGCCAGCCTTAAAGGGGGCCGTTAGTGTACAGCAGTATTCCAGCCTAGAGAGTACAAGTGATTTGAAGAGAATCATCATGGGCTTGGCATCCCTAGTTTTGAAGGTTCTCATTATCCATCCTGTCATTTTCCTAGCGGATGAGGTAGACACATTGTTGTGGTCTTTAAAGGCGAGATCCTCTGACATTATCACTCCCAGGTCCTTCACATTACTTTTCTGCTCTATTGTATGGTTAGAATTTGTGGTATACCCTGACACATTTTTCATTTCTTCAAGTTTTCCATATCTGAGTAGTTGAAATTTCTCCTCGTTGAACTTCATATTGTTTTGAGTGGCCCATTCAAAGATTTGGTTGATGTCCGCTTGGAGTCTTGCAGTGTCTTTGATGGAGGTCACTGCCATGGTGATCCAGGTGTCACCCGCAAAGGAAGACAAGGAGCTATGGTTTACATCTCTATGTCAGAAATGAGGAATAGAATGGGAGCAAGTACTGTGCGAGACTACTGCATTATTGTAGTAGTGAAAGAATATTAGACTCCCCAGTTGGTGTGTGTCGGACGTGTGGTGTGAGTTGCTTACTCTTGAACATTGGTAAAAATCGAACATTTCCGCTATTTTGAGCTCAATTTCAAGGTCGTTTTCATCATGAAACTAATCAAAATCATCTCCATTTCTGTAATATGTTTTCCATTCTATGAAATGAGACCAAGAAAACGAGAATACAACCATAAATACTATAGGAAAATACACCTCAAAGTCGGAGTTTTTTTTCTCATTATGCGCTGAGTGCTGCAGGATTTTTTTATACAATGCACACTGACCACACAGACCCATTCTTTCACATGTGGACCTACCAGCTTTCTCCCACTTGATTTGAAGCCACTAGAATTATTGAGTATACGTATATACGTCTGAAACACTGGCTCGTAAGATGTATATATACGGCCGAAACAGTCAAAGGGTTAAATAATAAACTCAAATATATATTTAAATTCTGAAGGGAAGAATTTTATATGGCAAGAAATGCTTATTTTGCATTGCTACTGTATATACTGTATGATAACCATATACAGAACACAAATACATATTCCTTTTTATTCGCTTTACATATGAAATCGTATGTCTGCCATAAGGTATGTAGTAATAAATCATTTATATTTCTAAACAGATCAAATTAATAATTTATTTACCAAGTAAGGATATTATTTTTATTGTATTTTAATTATTTGAAAATGTTACTTATTAGCGTTACAATTAATAAGTTAATACTCTACCTTACAACACCAGAGTTGTGCTAGCTGAGGTAAGTTTGTGGCAGAGAATAACCTCAAAGCTGTTACCACATTTCCTTCAACTTCACCACCTATAATGTTAGAGACTCCATCAAACTGGTACTCTGCCCACCAACCTAACATATCATTCCTGAAATAAATAATAATATATGATTGCATGTCTTCAAAAATTCACCTGGAAAGTCTCATGTGGTCCCCAGCCACATTTACCCTTGAGAAGATTTTCACATTTTTTTTCAGTGTTACAGAAAACACATTATGGTATAACTGGAATATATACAAACAACATAGTACATGGATACCTAAAGAAATTAACAGAAACCTTGGCATCAAAAAGCACCAAATCAGGTACAAAATTGTCCCATTGCTTCCTTGACCAAATTAGCAGGTGTAGGATTCAACTTCCCCAGACCATCAACTGTTCAAGGCAAACTATAAGGTCAGGTAATCAAAACAGTAAAAAAAAAAAAAAAAATCCACATCTACAAGTGCCAACACTATAGCAGTTCAAGTAACACCAAAGAGGCCAGGATGATTGCTAGGTGAGAAAACAATAGTAGTAGGTTCACTTTTCAGTCACAACTCATGTCAACAAACATTTCCACCGCCGCCACAACCACTACCACAACTGCTACCACTACCGCTACCACCACCATGGTAAGCAGAAGCCCAGATGCTGTCACCCCTAAAGAAAGTTACTTGTATATTTATGTGAAGCTCTAAACTCATGTGGGTAATTCAGCACAAGTAGTAACAGAGGCTTGATCATCTGTCCACTATTCATTAGATGGACGCACAACTCGCAGCCAGTCAGGCTAAGGGAAGAATCATACAAAGATTTCCATATCAAGGGGCTTTCTATAAAGTACTATAGTATTTATTTTTATTTTTTATTAACATATTGGCTGCTTCCCACCAAAACAGGGTGGCCCAAAAAAGAAAAACTTTCATCATTCACTCCATCACTGTCTTGCCAGAGGTGTACTTATACTACAGTTATAAAACTGCAACATTAACACCCATTTCCAGAACTCAAGTCCAGTCTGCTGGTTTCCCTGAATCCCTTCATAAATGTTACCCTGCTCACACTCCAACAACACATCAAGTCCTAAAAACCATTTGTCTCCATTTGCTCCTAACACGCTCACACATGCTTGCTGAAAGTCCAAGCCCCTTGCACACAAAACTTCCTTTACCCCCTCCTTCCAACCTTTCCTAGGCCGACCCCTACCCCACCTTCCCTCCACTAAAGATATGTACACTCTAAGTCATTCTATTTCATTCCATTCTCTCTACATGTCCAAACCACCTCAACAACTCCTTCTCAGCCCTCTGGATAATAGTTTTGGTAATCCTGCACCTCCTCGTAATCTCCAAACTACAGATTTTCTGCATTATATTCACACCACACATTGTCCTCAGACATGACATCTCCACTGCCTCCAGCCTTCTTCTTGTAGTAACATTCACCACCCATGCTTCACACCCATATAAGAGTATAAATATATTCTCTTACATTCCTCTCTTTGCTTCCATGGATAAAGTTCTTTGTCTCCACAGACTCCTCAGTGCACCACTCACATTTTTGCCCTCGTAAATTCTATGATTCACCTCATCTTTCATAGCCCCATCGGCTGACCGTCCATCCCAAATTTTAAATTTAAAAGGAAACCATGCGGATTTACGATTTGGCTTGGTTCTGACCAACCAGTCGAAGTCAAAAAGGGACAAAAAGCAAAACCCCCAAAAAAAATTGCCGAATACTGGGTGGGGCCCTAATGTAAAAACCTTTTGCAAATTTTAAAGTGCCTACATTGGTATCGAAAGTTATTTTTACAAAAATTAGGCTTCTCCTTACAGCTAAATTAACCCAAAAAAACCCCAACAGCTCTAAATTTTGGGCGGGCTCTCCAATGAGCAAGTATTGTATGCCTTTAAAAAGAATTTGGGTAGGGAAAAAGGGGCCCGTGCAGGGCCCTAAAGCTTAAAGCATTTTCCTTTTTCCCTTTTTACAGCCACTCATTTACACTAGCTTCTAAAAGGGCTCCCAGTTTAAATTATTTATCTTGTTTTGTGCCCCCCATAGTGCAAGATAGAAGTCCGACCCGTTTTTGGGAAGGGAAAATGGAAAAAATTTACAATAGAAGTTCATTGTAAATTTAGTTAGGGATGGGCCCTCAGGTATAAACCATTCCCGGAAATACACATTTCATCCATAAATTTTTTGTATTTGGGACGGGCGCCACCATGGTAAAAGAGGGAAGGGTGCGGGGGCAGGCACATGGAAGAAGGGAAAGGGGGGGAAAAAATGAAAAGAAAGTACAAAAAAATGTTCACATTTAAAAGGGTTAGCTGGGGGGTTGTTTCGTCGGGTTTTTACTTTTCTTGGTTTTCCCCGGCAGCTTAATTAAAAAGGGGGTTTAAAAACCTAAACCCAAATATGTGGGTGGTAAATTAATAATAAAAAAAATTTAAAATTTAACCCACTCTGGGGTTTTTTAAAATATCATATGAAACTTTGTACGGGTTTTGGAAGCTGACTTTTCCCCCTTTTGGGGGTTTTTGGGTTTCATGTATAGTACGCATAAAATTCTAGGGGCCCTTTAAAAATCTCGCGCGAAAAGGCTGGTAGGCCTAGGTGGGAGAGTTGGGGTCGGGCGTGGTGGGTTTGTCCCGGGGGTAGAAAAAAAATCTGGGCCCCAGGGGTTTGAAATTGGGGGAAATTTCCCTCTTAGTAAAATGTCCACCATGCCTCCCCGGTAAGAAGGTCCTCACTCCTGGCGAATTGGGCCCTTTTTTTCCCCCAGTGGACAGTTTTTAATGTGAGGGAAGTGCCAGTGAAGATGATTTTTTTTTGTGGTTTTAGTGAGGTTTTTTGACCGAAACTAATGCCAAAATCTCGGTAATTAGTGGGGAAAACCCCAGGACCCCACCCTTTTCCCCTTTTGGTGCGGGGCCCTCTTTTTCCCCCGTTCAGTTGTTCCAAAAACCAAGAGGGAAATTCTTTTTTCCCAAACCCCAGACAAATAGAGAAATGGGTTTGAGGTGTGATAGTGAATTTTGGAACTACAAGCTCAAAAACTGGTTCCCGTAGTGATAGTGAAGTGCAATTTCCCCAGGGGAAGCGTCAGTTTATAGGGCGATAATATGCGCTTGGTAGTGTGCCATAGTTATACCAAGGGGAAGGAGTGTATCTGGGGAGTACACCCCCGTGGCTGTAAAAAGGAACGGGACAGGAAAATGACAAAGTTTACTGTTCCCAATTTGGGAGGGAAAATTTGTGGGGTGGGGGGTAGTGGGTCCCGGCGGTGGGGCCCAACCAGCAGGGGGCCCATGCTGCCCCCCCGCTGCCACCCAGGGCCCGCTGCCTCAGCTGTCTAAAAACATCCCCCACTCACCCACCCAAACCAGCCCCAAAAAAACCACAACCCCCCCCAAAACCCAAAACCCAAACCGTCATTGTCCGACCCACCCCCGGACCCAAACCTGGGTTTGGGGCAGGGAAGGCTGTCAATTTTTTTTCCAAACCCCCCACCAGTTTGATGACAGCCAAAGGGGAAAATGGGCCCCATCTTGTGCACTTGGGAAAAAAAAAAAAAAAAAAAAAATGCCCAAAACGGGAATGTTTCAAGTTATTCTTTGACGAAACCATCATAAAAAGTTTGTCAGGGAAAAGAAACATATACGAGTACACCTTTGGCAAACACATTATTTTTCCCCAAAAAATCACGTCTACACCAGGGGAAAGGAGGCAACTTTTGGCTGAGATGTATTTTTTTTTGCCACAAATAAGCTTAAAGCCACATGTGTAATAAGCACAAAAATGAAATATACTGGTCAACCAGCCCCCTGTTGCAAAAACCCCGGTTTCAGTGATTTTAAGGGCCCGGGGAATCGATTTGTGCTAATGTTACATATGCTTCACTTCTCGATAAAACCAGGCCCGACAGAACTTTACAGGTTTATATAAGATTAGGAATGTGTTTGTGTTCTGGAAAAAGAAAAAACAGTACGGGATTTTTATCCCCTTAGGAAGCTTGGGAATTGAGGTTTTTATTTTGTAAAGGAAGACTCCTTTTTTTTAGGTTTCATACCAAACAAAAAGGAAATGCTTTTGGGGTTTTTAAAATTGTTTTTGGGTTTGTGTTGTTTACAGTGGTCTGGTAATTTTTTGGGGTTTTATTGTGCCACTGGAAGTTAACATTGCCCAAAATTTCCCGGAAGTTTTGGGCATCTCAGGTGATTTTGGTTCGAAACAAGGGTAGAAACCATACCTTTGGGAAGGGGCCCTATATTTTATACAGATAACTGGTACACAAGCCCCTAAATCCCCTGAATTTTTTGCGAGGGGAACATGGAAAAGATGTGGTGGGCCGTGCGTGCAAATCGGAAACATAAGCCCAGGTTTGACGCTGGCACTCGTGATGGGGGAGGTGCAGGCGTTTGCTGCCCAAAAGACTTTAGGCAATTTTTAGGTTTGGGATGACAAACGAGAAAGGGGCACACTGTTGTTTATCAATTCACCCTAATGAAATTTGGGAGACCCGTGGCAGGCAGCATAAAGGGGAGGGAATTTAACCCCTTCAAAACCTGCAGCTGTGATTGATTTTAAACCCTTTAAAAATGGGGCCCCGTGGACAAATGGACCTGCGATTGGGTTTGCTGATTTTGTTGCAAAAGTTATAAGTGGTACATCCAAATGTTTTTCCATTTTTCTGGACCAAATTTCCCCTGGGTTTCCCAAAAAGGGTTTTTAATATGTATAAGATGGCACCAGAAAAAAAACCACAGTAAAGGGCGAATTCTGTTTTCTGTCATCAGAAAAAAATAGGTTTTTTTTCAAAATCCCAAGGTAACACCCTGGCCCAAATTGACCGCCCCCAAAATTTTCAACAACACCTGCTTTTCTGAAGCATGGTGAAAACCCTTCCCTGGTTAAAAACCCGCCCCGCCCACGCTTTCAAGAAAAAACCCCAGAAGGGTTTAGTCTGGTGCCTAAAAAAAAGCCCAAAACAATGCGAGAAAAATCGTTTTATGTGGAGGAGTGTAAAAACTCCACTGTGCATGCCCCCATGTTTCAAAAAGTTCCACAGGCTGCAGAATTCTAGAAAACATTCCCTGTGACTGTATATGTGTATATAAAATATAGAAAAAAAAGTAATAAACAACATTTCTTTTCGTTTGTTTGGTTAAAAATTTTTTTGTAAACAAAATAATGGACAAAAAAGTGTTTAGCCCTTATTGTTTTAGTATTGGGAAAAAAAAATAACTTTCAAAATATGTATGTTGGGCCCCCAGAGGCCATAAAAAATTTTCTCAGAAAAAAAAAAAATTGAAAAAAAAATTGAAAATTTTTAAAAAAAAAAGTAAATAGAAAAATACCGGGGTTTACGGCGGGCGGCGATGTTACCAAATTTTTGTTTATTTTTTGGGAAAAATTTTTACGCCTCCCTATCTCGGTAAGGGGATTGACCCTTAAAAATTTTTTTTGTTTTTGCCCATTTAAAGTTTAAAAAAAAAAAAAAAACTATTTTTTCATAAGAATTTTTTTTTTTTTTTCTGAAATTTGGCCGACCCTGAGAACGAGTTTCGGAGAGGGCCTGTCGACCCTCAAAGGGTTAAAGCACTCCAGAACATAAGAAAGAAGAAACACTGCAGCAGGCCTACTGACACATGTGAAGCAGGTCCATGCCCCCCCCCCCTGGATTAGCCCAATAACCCACCTAGTCAGGTCACTTCCACTTAAGGAAGGAGCACAGCATTAGACCTAGTAGCACAAGCTAGTCAGGTCCAAACTCACACCATTCATGTATTTATCTAACCTATTTTTAAAACTACACAATTTTTTTAGCCTCTATAACTGTACTTGGGAGTTTGTTCCACTCATCCACAACTCTATTACCAAACCATTGCTTTTCTATATCCTTCCGAATCTGAATTTTTCCAACTTGAAACCATTGCTGTGAGTTCTGTCTTGGCTGGAAATTTTCAGCATGCTATTTACATCCCCTTTATTTATTCCTGTTTTCCATTTATACACTTCGATCATATATCCCCCTAATTCTACACCTTTCAAGAGTGCAGATTCAGGGTCCTCAGTCTATCCTCATAGAGAACATTTCTGACACATGGGATCGACTTTGTCATCCTCCTCTAAGTTTTCCAGTGCGTTTATATACATTCTGTAATACGGTGACCAGAACTGTGCAGCATAATCTAAATGAGGCCCAACCAAGGATATTTTAGAGTTGAACAACCTGAGGACTTCTATTAATTATACTTCTAGATATGAAGCCAAGGATTCTGTTAGTTTTATTGCAAACACTAATGCACTGTGTCTTCATTTTTGATTACTGCTAAGTAGAACCTCTAAATCCTTTTCACAATCAGTAGTATTAGCCCTTTCAGGGTCAACAGGCCCTCTCAGAGACTTGTTCTCAGGGTCGCCCAATGTGAAAATTTGTGTGGACTGCCTCCAAGTGAGTCACCTACCTGGCAAACTCTGTTGACACCGAGCTCTGAGGTGGGTACCTCAGCCTCACAAGTGGCTTATAGGACAGATTTTCACAAATGATTGATGTTGTAAGAAACTCTGCAGCTATATCCTGATCTTCAACTTCCCTAAGCTTAGCCTTAGCCCTCTGGACTTTCCCTCAGAAACCACGTGCAACCGGGAGCCTTAATTCCTGCAATATTCAATCGTTATTAGTGTCCTGCCTGCACCTCAGAAATTCCTATATCCAAGAGGGTATGTATCCCCTAGTATAACTATGCAGACACGGACACTAGCTTCCAGACTGCCTTGAGACACTGGTACTTACTGGGCATGCTCTGCCTGTTGCACACCGGGCCCACAGATAAAACTCAACTCACAATCTCCCCAGACACTGGCCAGAAATCTATGAGATATAGTGGAGGTCTTGTCTTACTGTATGGGCCTGACGGAGGAGGTCATCTATGGTACATCAAGGTGCCTCTACCAGATTTCCCCAGGTCTCAAATGTGAAGACACGTGGGGGCGCTGTCTGCTGATCACGGCACGTCTTGTTTCCCGTTGGTGTCTGTTTTAAGAAGGACGCTTTTGTGTCCTTGAGACCCACGCCTCGTCATTCAAGCTAGGGCTGCCAGTTCTCCCTAGCTAACTTAACCTAGTGTTTGCCTACATTATCGGCCTATTACTACCTATGTTAAGGTCTTAGGTCTACATTATTATTATCTACAGTTGCCTTAGTAAACCTAATATTAATATAAATAACAGTAAAACTAATTTATCCTTCCCTGAAGAG
>NC_069399.1:53801152-53822650 GCF_026875155.1 Cherax quadricarinatus | reverse complement strand
TTCTTTTTCTTAATAATTCTTGTTCTTCTTTATTTCCATTATTCTCCATGATGAAATGGAAAAGAATCTTTCCTCTGTAAGCCATGCGTGTTGTATGAGATGACTAAAATGCCGGGAACAATAATACAATAATGTATAATAATATTTTATTTTGACATAATACATGTATGTACGAAGTAGTATAATAGTTGGGTGTACATGCCAAAAGCCCCTTTATATGCAGAGCATTCTGAGCAAACTTAAAATTAACTTAATATTAATAAGGCAATATATTAATAAAAACAAGGAAAAGAACAACTTTATCAAATTGGGATGTTTGAATGTGCATGGATGTAGTGCAGATGATAAGAAACAAATGGCTTTGAATGTTAAAGAAGTTGGATGTCCTGGCTCTAAGCAAAACAAAGCTGAAGGGGGTAGGGGAGTTTCAGTGGGGAGAAATAAATGGGATTAAGTCATGAGTATCTGAGAGAGTTATAGCTAAGGAAGGGGGTAGCAATAATGTTGAAGGATCAGTTATGGAGAGAGAAGAGGGAATAAATGTATAAATTCAAGGATTATGCGGATTAAAATAAGGGTCAGATTTGAAAAGTGGGTCATAATAAGTGTATGCACCTGCAGAAGAGGAGTGTAGAAGAGAAAGAGAGAGATTTTGGGAGATGTTAAGCAAGTGTGTATAAACTTCTGAGCCAAGTGAGAGAGTGATTGTGGTAGGGGACTTAAATGCTAAAGTGTTTAGATAGGGCATGTTATGTAAGTTTGGGGTGTCAGGTGTAAATGATAATGGGGAGTATTTGATTGAACTTTGTACAGAAAGGGGTTTGGTTATAGGTAACACATATTTTAAGAAAAAGAGGATAAGTATACAAGATGTGATATAGAGCGTAATGACAGTAGTTTGTTGGACTACGTATTGGTAGATAAAAGACTGTTGGGTAGACTTCAGGATGTACATGTTTATAGAGAGGCCACAGATATATCAGATCACCTTTTAGTTGTAGCTACAGTGAGAGTAGAAGGTAGATGAGATACAAGGAAAAATGTAAGCAGTAAGTAAGAGAGAAGTGAAGGTTTATAAACTAGAGGAGGAAGCAAAGTAAGATATAAACAACAGTTGGATGGACAGATGGGCTAGTGTGAGTATAGACAATGGGGTAGAAGATGTATGGGGTACGTTTAAGAATATAGTGTTGCAGTGTTCAGCAGAAGTTTGTAGTTACAGAAAAGTGGGTGCGGAGAGAAAAAGAGCGATTGGTGGAATGATTATGTAAAGAGAGAAGTAAAAGAGAAAAAGTTAGCATATGAGAGGTTTTTACAAAGTAGAAGTGATGCAAGGAGGGAGGAGTATATGGAGAAAAAAAAAAAGAGAGGTTAAGAAAGTGGTGAAGAAATGTAAAAAGAGCAAATAAGAGAGTGGGTGAGATGTTATCAACAAATTGTGTTGAAAATAAGAAAATGCTTAGGGAACAAATGGATTTGTTAGTTAACCCTTTGACTGTCGCAGGCCCCTTTCTGAAACTGTCATTCTATGTTGATAAAATTTTTGGAAAAAAAAAAAAAAAATTTTCTTATGAAATGATAGAGAATTTTTCCCGATGGTAATGACACCAAAAGTATGATATTTAGTCAAAAAACCACGGTTTTCACTCCCACGGGGTTAGCGGTCTCGGCACATATACCATTGGGGGATTTCCCCGACTTTGACCCTGTTTTTTGGCCAATTCCATTTTCCATTTGACCAAACCATAGCTATTTTTTAGAATCCACTTTTCTATTTGTTGGTACAAGAAACCCCCTTTACCAAAATTTAACTAAAACCCAAATAAAAATGGTCAGAAAAATTGGCAATGTGGCAATTTCACGCAAATTAAAAAAGATGCCAGTTTCAAAATGGGGGGCCAAAATAAACAATGTAACATTTTTTGGCACTAAAAAACATATCTTGTTCATTGTAGCTCTAGGCCCCTTTATATTAAAAACTCTTTCTATTTTGATTTTTTATTATACAAAAAAAATACAAAAATTTTATTGTTTGCAGACTAATGCTTTATTTTTAAAAATGGTATAAATAAATCGTCTTTAGTGAAAAAATTTAGACTCCCATTGGGGGGGGGATGTGTGGGTATTTTTTACTCCGAACATTTGGGGTAAAAAATCTAACATTCCCTATTTTTGGCTCAATTTCAAATCGTTTTCATTTTGAAAATAATAAAAAAACATCTCCATTTTTGTAATATGTTTTCCATTTTATCCCTGAGACCCTGAAATACAAAGCCCTAAAAATAAAAACATAAATAATATGAAAAATTTCACCCCAAAGCGGCTTTTTTAATCCAAAAAAAACAGTCATTTTTTTTTTTTCTCATACGCACCGGTTTCTGCAAGGGGTTTTTTTTATGTGGTGTACACTGACCACGCAGACCCTTCTCCACTGTGGCTACCACTTTCTCCCCCCTTGATTTGAAGCCGCAAGAATTTACACATTAAATATGTCAAAAAAATGGTGCGAAAAAGACATATTTTTACGACCGAAACAGCAAAGGGTTAAAATAAGAGGAGGGGGTTTTAAATGGAGATTAGAGGTGTCAGGAAGATGGAGGGAATATTTTGGGGAATTGTTAAATGCTGATGAAGATGGGGAAGCTTTTTTCAGTATGGGCAAGGAGAAAACATCTTATGGAGTGAGGAGGAACCATTGTGAGTGGGGGAAGGCATGGGGCGGGGGGTAGAATAAAGGGGGAAAAAAGCCTGGGATTGATGAAAAAAGAAATTTTCAAAGCAGGGAGGATATAGTTCTGGAGTGGTTAGTGTTTTTAAATTTAATAAATGTATTGAAAGGGGTTAAGGTACCAAGGGTTTGGCAAATTGCACAATTCCTTTGATAAAGGAAAAGGGGAGAAAAAAAAAAGAGAGTGAAAAAATTATGGGGAAAAAAGCGCTGAGAAAACTTGGTAAAGTATATATAGAGTTATTATTGAAAAAAAATTAAGGTAAGCAGAAAAGGCGGGAACGATGAACAAGGAGGTTTTTGGGGAAGGGTAGGGGGGTTTAGACCAAAGTGCCCCGCAGTAAACTATAGGTGAAACAGTTTTAGAAAATTTTAAAGAGTTTTTGTGACATTTATGGGGTTTTTTTGGAAAAAAAAGCAAATGACGGGTGGATAAGGGGGGTTTGGCAAATTTTGCAAATGTAGGAATAGGGGGTAGGTTATTTAAAGCGAAGAGTCTTTACGAGGATAGTGAGGCTCAGGTTAGAGTATGTAGTGATAGGGAGATTATTTCCCAGTAAAAGTAGGCCTTAGACAGGGATCTGTGATGTCACCATGGTTGTTCAATATATTTATAGATGGAGTTGTAAGAGAAGTGAATGCCTGGGTGTTGACAAGAGACAGAGCACAGAGGTTGGTTGATGAGTTTGGTAGAGTATGTAAAAGAAGGAAATTAAAAGTGAATATAGGAAAGAGTAATGTGATGAGGATAACAAAAAAAAAACAGTTAACGAAAGATTGGGTATCAGATTGGAGGGAGAGAGTATGGAGGAGGTGAATGCATTCAGATATTTGGGAATGGACGTGTCAGCAGATGGGTCTATGAAGGATGAGGTGAATCATAGAATTGATGAGGAGAAAAGGGTGAGTAGTGCACTGAGGAGTCTGTCTAGACAAAGAACTATATCCATGAATGCAAAGAGGGGAATGTATGAGAGTATAGTCATACCAATGTTCTTGTATGTGTGCGAGGCATGGGTGGTGAATGCTGCAACAAGGAGAAGGCTGGATGCAGTGGAGATGTCATATCTGAGGGCACTGTGTGGTGTGAATATAATGCAGAGAATCCATAATTTGGAGATTAGGAGGTGTGGGATTACCAAAACTATTATACAGAGGGCTGAGGAGGGATTATTGAGATAGTTTGAACATGCAGAGAGGATGGAATGAAATAGAATGACTTTGAGAGTCAATAAATCTGTAATTGAGGGAAGGCGGGTAGGGGTCGGCCTAGGAAAGGTGATTTCTGTAGATGGAAAGTACAGCGCCGGCACTATGAAGGAGGGGTGTTAATGTTGCAGTTTTATAACTGTAGTGTAGGTGCGCCTCTGGCAAGACAGTGACAGAATGAATGATGATGACAGTTTTTCTTTTTTGGGCCACCCTGCCTTGGTGGGAGACAGCCAATGTGTTAAAAAAACATTTATATAAAGTTTATTTTCATATTCTCATTGCCACATGCATATGAAAAACAATATATTCTTATTCTCATAATCTGTAATCTTCACAACCATTAACCCATAAACTGTCCAAACATAGATCTACATTTTCACTGCCTGAATATTTTGAGTTTGTTTTTAAATTAAAGAGGGCAATTTTCTGGGTGTAATAAGATGAAAAATGTTTTTAGGGCCAGTACTTGCCGAGATATAAGGCCATGAAGTTGGCGCCGGATGCTCACCTGATAGGAACATTAGAGCCCTGCCACTTGCAGAAGTGTTGCTGATATACCTTTTTTCTCATTTTTATTTTAATTTATATAATTTTCATGCTCTGATAATTACAAACTGTAGTAGTTCTTGTGATTTTATAACCAATCTTTGTTCTGACACTAATATTAGGTACTGAAATAGTCACAAACACAGTGACAGGTGAACATTTTCACCTGTCTTCGTCACATACTATTGTCTACAAATACAGTGGTGCCTCGGGATACAAATTTGTTTCATTCTATAAGGCTGTTCGAGTGCTGATACCAAACTAATTTGTTTCCATAAAGAATAATGTAAATCTGATTAATCCATTTCAGACCCTCAAAAATACACTTAAAAAAAACACTTACATAAATGCACTTACATAATTGTTTGAGTTTTGATCTGTTCCTATATTGAAGTACCACTGTATATACAAAGTATTTATAGGTTCCAGCATTATTTTAGACATGCTGGAGTATATATGAAACTCCTTGAAGCATAGTGTAAGGTGAGTGTCACTCCACTGCTGACAGTGCAGCAGTGGAGTAATACTTGATGATCGAGCACTGCTCCATTCAACCTTGGCTTTATTTGTTTTCACTGTTACACAAACATGTCTGTCTATTTGTCTATCTGTACGTCTGTCTGTCTAGCTCTGTCTGCTTATTCCGTCTTTCTGTCTCTGCTTGTCTCTGTCTCTGAGAGCCACTCACTAACTAACAGTTATTACACATGATGCAGAGTTGTCACATCTGATTCCTGAACAAGTGAAAATGCATATTACTTGCCAGTCATGCTATTTATGCCTTATATCTACAATATCAGGAGTATACCTGGAAGGGTTTTGGGGGTCAACACCCCTGTGGCTCAGTCTGAGACCAGCCTCATGATGGATCAGGTCTGACAAACCAAGCTGTTACTGCTGGCACATGCAAACTGATGTATGAACCACAGCCCGGCTGGTCAGGTACTGACCTTGGGTGCCTGTCCACTGCCTTCTTGACAGCCAGGGATCTATTGGTAATCCCCCTTATGTATGCTGGGAGGCAGTTGAACAGTCCTTGGGCCCCGGACACTTACTGTGTTGTTTCTCAGTGTACACATGGCACCCCTGCTTTTCATTGAGGAATATTGCATCTCCTGCCGAGTCTTTTGTTTTCACAGGGAGCGATTTTTGTGTGCAAATTTGGTACTAATCCCTCTAGGATTTTCCAAGTGTATATTATCATGTATCTCTCAAGCATGCATTTCAGAGAATACCAATCAAATGACCTTCAACCATTCTTAGTAATTTAAGTGCCTTATTGTACTTGTGTGTGCCGTGAAGGTTCTTTGTACACTCTCCAGGTCAGCAATTTCACCTGCCTTGAACGGGCAGTTAGTGTACAGCACTAGAAAGAACAAACAATTTGAAGAGAATCATCATCACTTGGTGTCCCTAGTTTTGAAGTTCTTATTATCCATCCTATCATTTTCCTAGCACAGTATAGCATTTGTCTGCATTTTTTTGGGTTATCCTAGGTAATTTACATTATGTATGATAACTATAAATATGTGTACCTGTGAGATAGAGAGAACAGACAGATACAGAGAGACAGCCAAAGTCAATCAGCCAGCCACCACAACCAGCCAGCCAGCCAGCCAGCCAGTTTACCTGGAGTTTACGTGGAGAGGGTTTAGGGGTCAATGGCCCCGTGCCCGGTCTGAGACCAGCCCTCATGGCGGATCAGGTCTAGATCAACCAGGCTGTTACTTTTGGCTGCACGCAAGCTGATGTATGAACCACAGTCCGGTTGGTCAGGTACTGACTTTAGGTGCCTGTCCAGTGCCTTCTTGAAGACAGCCAGGTGTCTATTGGTAATCCCCCTATATGTATGCTGGGAGGTAACTGAACAGTCCTGGGCTCCGGACACTTTACTGTGTTCTCTCAGTGCACTTGTGGCACCCCTGCTTTTCATCGGGGAATGTTGCCTCTCCTGCCGAGTCTTTTGGTTTCATATGGAGTGATTTTCGTGTGCAGGTTTGGTACCAATCCCTCCAGGACCTTCCAAGTGTATATTATCATGTATCTCTCTTGCCTGCATCAAGGAAATACAGATCAAGGACCTTCAACCCTTTCCCAGTAGTTTAGGTGCCTTATCACACATGTGTGCCGTGAAGGTTCTTGTACTCTCTCCAGGTCTGCAATGTCGCCAGCCTAAAGGGGGCCGTTAGTGTACAGCAGTATTCCAGCCTAGAGAGTACAAGTGATTTGAAGAGAATACATCATGGGCTTGGCATCCCTAGTTTTGAAGGTTCTCATTATCCTCCTGTCATTTTCCTAGCGGATGAGGTAGACACATTGTTGTGGTCTTTAAAGCGAGATCCTCTGACATTATCACTCCCAGGTCCTTCACATTACTTTTCTGCTCTATTGTATGGTTAGAATTTGTGTATACCCTGACACATTTTTCATTTCTTCAAGTTTTCCATATCTGAGTAGTTGAAATTTCTCCTCGTTGAACTTCATATTGTTTTTGATGGCCCATTCAAAGATTTGGTGATGTCCGCTTGGAGTCTTGCAGTGTCTTTGATGGAGGTCACTGCCATGGTGATCCAGGTGTCACCCGCAAAGGAAGACAAGGAGCTATGGTTTACATCTCTATGTCAGAAATGAGGAATAGAAAGGAGCAAGTACTGTGCGAGACTACTGCATTATTGTAGTAGTGAAAGAATATTAGACTCCCCAGTTGTGTGTGGTCGGACGTGTGGTGTGAGTTGCTTACTCTTGAACATTGGTAAAAATCGAACATTTCCGCTATTTTGAGCTCAATTTCAAGGTCGTTTTCATCATGAAACTAATCAAAAATCATCTCCATTTCTGTAATATGTTTTCCATTCTATGAAATGAGACCAAGAAAACGAGAATACAACCATAAATACTATAGGAAAATACACCTCAAAGTCGGAGTTTTTTTTCTCATTATGCGCTGAGTGCTGCAGGATTTTTTTATACAATGCACACTGACCACACAGACCCATTCTTTCACATGTGGGCCTACCAGCTTTTTCCCACTTGATTTGAAGCCACTAGAATTATTGAGTATACGTATATACGTCTGAAACACTGGCTCGTAAGATGTATATATACGGCCGAAACAGTCAAAGGGTTAAATAATAAACTCAAATATATATTTAAATTCTGAAGGGAAGAATTTTATATGGCAAGAAATGCTTATTTTGCATTGCTACTGTATATACTGTATGATAACCATATACAGACACAAATACATATTCCTTTTTATTCGCTTTACATATGAAATCGTATGTCTGCCATAAGGTATGTAGTAATAAATCATTTATATTTCTAAACAGATCAAATTAATAATTTATTTACCAAGTAAGGATATTATTTTTATTGTATTTTAATTATTTGAAAATGTTACTTATTAGCGTTACAATTAATAAGTTAATACTCTACCTTACAACACCAGAGTTGTGCTAGCTGAGGTAAGTTTGTGGCAGAGAATAACCTCAAAGCTGTTACCACATTTCCTTCAACTTCACCACCTATAATGTTAGAGACTCCATCAAACTGGTACTCTGCCCACCAACCTAACATATCATTCCTGAAATAAATAATAATATATGATTGCATGTCTTCAAAAATTCACCTGGAAAGTCTCATGTGGTCCCCAGCCACATTTACCCTTGAGAAGATTTTCACATTTTTTTTCAGTGTTACAGAAAACACATTATGGTATAACTGGAATATATACAAACAACATAGTACATGGATACCTAAAGAAATTAACAGAAACCTTGGCATCAAAAAGCACCAAATCAGGTACAAAATTGTCCCATTGCTTCCTTGACCAAATTAGCAGGTGTAGGATTCAACTTCCCCAGACCATCAACTGTTCAAGGCAAACTATAAGGTCAGGTAATCAAAACAGTAAAAAAAAAAAAAAAAAATCCACATCTACAAGTGCCAACACTATAGCAGTTCAAGTAACACCAAAGAGGCCAGGATGATTGCTAGGTGAGAAAACAATAGTAGTAGGTTCACTTTTCAGTCACAACTCATGTCAACAAACATTTCCACCGCCGCCACAACCACTACCACAACTGCTACCACTACCGCTACCACCACCATGGTAAGCAGAAGCCCAGATGCTGTCACCCCTAAAGAAAGTTACTTGTATATTTATGTGAAGCTCTAAACTCATGTGGGTAATTCAGCACAAGTAGTAACAGAGGCTTGATCATCTGTCCACTATTCATTAGATGGACGCACAACTCGCAGCCAGTCAGGCTAAGGGAAGAATCATACAAAGATTTCCATATCAAGGGGCTTTCTATAAAGTACTATAGTATTTATTTTTATTTTTATTAACATATTGGGCTGCTTCCCACCAAAACAGGGTGGCCCAAAAAAGAAAAACTTTCATCATTCACTCCATCACTGTCTTGCCAGAGGTGTACTTATACTACAGTTATAAAACTGCAACATTAACACCCATTTCCAGAACTCAAGTCCAGTCTGCTGGTTTCCCTGAATCCCTCATAAATGTTACCCTGCTCACACTCCAACAACACATCAAGTCCTAAAAACCATTTGTCTCCATTTGCTCCTAACACGCTCACACATGCTTGCTGAAAGTCCAAGCCCCTTGCACACAAAACTTCCTTTACCCCTCCTTCCAACCTTTCCTAGGCCGACCCTACCCCACCTTCCCTCCACTAAAGATATGTACACTCTAAGTCATTCTATTTCATTCCATTCTCTCTACATGTCCAAACCACCTCAACAACTCCTTCTCAGCCCTCTGGATAATAGTTTTGGTAATCCTGCACCTCCTCGTAATCTCCAAACTACAGATTTTCTGCATTATATTCACACCACACATTGTCCTCAGACATGACATCTCCACTGCCTCCAGCCTTCTTCTTGTAGTAACATTCACCACCCATGCTTCACACCCATATAAGAGTATAAATATATTCTCTTACATTCCTCTCTTTGCTTCCATGGATAAAGTTCTTTGTCTCCACAGACTCCTCAGTGCACCACTCACATTTTTGCCCTCGTCAATTCTATGATTCACCTCATCTTTCATAGACCCATCTGCTGACACGTCCACTCCCAAATATCTGAATACAAGTACCATGCGACTTACGACTGAGCTTGGTTCTGACCAACCAGTCGTAAGTCAAAATGGACACAAGTCGAACCTCAGAAAATTGCCGACATACTGGGTAGGGCATAATGTCAAACCTTTGCTATATAAAGTGCCTACATAGTATCGTATGTTACTTTTTACTAAATAGAGCCTCTCCTCACTTACTGACATATTCATTAACCAACAGCTCTGAGTTATGACGGGCTCTCCAATGAGCAAGTATTGTATGCCATACAAGAATTTGGGTCACGGAAATGGGCAGTGCAGTGTCTCAGCTTCAAGCATCTCAATTTCCTTCTTACAGCCACTCAGTACACTAGCTTCAAAAGTCTCCCAGATTACTTATTTATACTTGATTGTGCACCCCATAGTGCAAGATAGAAGTGCAGCAGCACTTGGAAGAGGAAAATGGAAGAAATACAATAGAAGTTCATTGTAAAGTAGTTAGTGATGGGTCTCAGTATCAACCAATCTCCAGGACTACACATTTCATCCATAAATTTGTACTTGACTGTGCACACCATGGTACAAGATCGAAGTGCAGCAGCACATGGAAGAGGAAAGAGAGGAAAATGTAAGAAGTACAAAAGATGTTCACAGTAAAAGGGTTAGCTGGTGTGTTCGTCTGTGTTTACATTCTTGGTCTCTCCTGGCAGCTTAATTAAGAAATGATTAAACTCACTGAACAAGATATGTCGATGGTAATAATAATAATAATAAAATATAATTAATCACTCTGGGGTGTTTTAAATATCATATGTACTTTGTACAGGTTTGGAAGCTGACATTTAACCCTTTGAGGGTTTTGGTCATAGTACTAGTACGCATAAATTCTAGCGGCCTCAAATCTCGCGCGAAAAGGCTGGTAGGCCTAGGTGTGAGAGAATGGGTCTGCGTGGTCGGTGTGCGCGGTAGAAAAAAAATCTGGGACCCAGTGGTGCATTGTGGGAATGCCCTCTTAGTAAACATGTCCACCATGCCTCGCGGTAAGAAGGTCCTCACTCCTCGGCGAATTGGGACACTTTTGTTCCCCAGTGACAGTTCTAATAGTGATGGAAGTGCCAGTGAAGATGAGTTTCGTGGTTTTAGTGAGGTTTTGACCGAAACTAATGACCATAATATCGGTAATAGTGAGGAAAACCCAGACGACCCTCAGCCTTTCACCTCTGGTGCTGGGCCCTCTTGTTCACGTTCAGTTGTTCCAGAACCCAAGAGGAAACTTCTATTTTCCCAAATCCCAGACTCAAATGAGAGCATGGGTGATGATAGTGATAGTGAATATGAACTACAAGCTCTTCAAACTAGTTCCAGTAGTGATAGTGAAGTGCAATATTCCCCAGTGAAGCGTCAGTATATACGACGATATATGCGCTCTGGTAGTGTGCCATATGTTATACCAAGGGGAAGGAGTGTATCTCGGAGTACATCCCGTGGCTGTACAACAGGAACAGACAGTGAAAATGACGAAGATACTGTTGCAATTGGGATGGAAAATGTGCGTGGTGGTAGTGGTGCCGGCGGTGAGGCACCAGCAGTGGGCCATGCTGCCACCCACGCTGCCACCCACGCCGCTGCCTCAGCTGATCTAGAACATCCCCCACTCACCCACCACACCAGCCTCCACAACCACAACCTCCACAACCACAACCACCTGTCATTGTCCAGTACCCACCAGCAGACCGCACCTGGGATTGGCAGGAAGCTGTCAATTTTGTTCCAAATCCCCACCAGTTTGATGACAGCCAAAGTGGAATACGGCCATCTTGTGCACTTGGGAACAATGCCACTGAACTGGAATGTTTCAAGTTATTCTTTGACGAACCACTGATGAAAAGTATTGTCATGGAAAGCAACACATACTACGAGTACACCATGGCAAACACATTACTTTCACCAAAATCACGTCTACACCAGTGGAAGGAGGCAACTGTGGCTGAGATGTATCTTTTCTTTGCCACAATAATGCTTATGCCACATGTGTATAAGCACAAAGTGAAATCATACTGGTCAACAGACCCCCTGATTGCAACACCAGGTTTCAGTGATATAATGCCAGTGAATCGATTTGTGCTAATGTTACATATGCTTCACTTCTCAGATAAAACCAGGCCTGACAGAACTGACAGGTTATATAAGATTAGGAATGTGTTTGTGTATCTGAAACAGAAATTCAGTACGCATTTTTATCCCTTCAGGAAGCTTGTAATTGACGAGGTCTTTGATTCTGTTCAAAGGAAGACTCTTTTTCAAGCAGTACATACCAAGCAAGAGGAAATGCTTTGGTATAAAGTTGTTTGTGCTTTGTGATTGTTACAGTGGTCTGGTATTGGATATTATTGTGCACACTGGAAGTTATACATTGCAAAATACCAGGAAGTTATTGGGCATCTCAGGTGATGTGGTTCGAACAATGATAGAACCATACCTTGGTAAGGGGCATATATTATATACAGATAACTGGTACACAAGCCCCTCACTCAGTGATTTTTTTGCGAGTGAACATGACAGATGTGTGTGGCACAGTGCGTGCAAATCGGAAACATAAGCCCAGGTTTGACGCTGGCACTCGTAGAGGTGAGGTGCAGGCGTTTGCTGCCAATGACATCATGGCATTTCGGTGGCATGACAAACGAGATGTCACACTGTTGTCATCAATTCACCCTAATGAAATGGCAGACAGTGGCAGGCAGCATAGAGAGAGAAATGAACCCATTCTAAAACCTGCAGCTGTGATTGATTACACCTTCAACATGCGCTCAGTGGACAAATGGACATGCAGATTGGGTTTGCTGATTGTGTTCGCAAGAGTTATAAGTGGTACATCAAACTGTTTTTCCATCTTCTGGACATTTCCATGCTCAATGCTTATAATATGTATAAGATGAGCACCAGAAACAAACCACAGTACGGCGAATTCTGTTTGTCTGTCATCAGACAAATAGTATTCAAGTACCAAGGAACAGCACCTGCAATTGACCGCCCCACCAAATTTTCAACAACTACCTGCTTGTCTGAAGCATGGTGATCACTTCCTGGTAAAACTGCCTGCTACTGCTTTCAAGAAAAAGGCTCAGAAGAGGTGTTACGTCTGTGCACATACAAAAAAAACGCACACAACAATGCAGAGACACTCGTTTTATGTGTGAGGAGTGTAAAACTCCACTGTGCATGACACCATGTTTCAAAGAGTTCCACAGGCTGCAGAACTTCTAGAAACATTCCCTGTGACTGTATATGTGTATATAAAATATAGAAAAATAGTAATAAACAACATTTCATATCGTTTGTTTGTGTAAATATTTTCTGTAAACAAAATAATGACAACAGTGTTTACGCCCTTATTGTGTAGTATTGAAAAAGAAATAACTTACAAAATACTGATCATGTTGGCCTCAGAGGCCATAAAAGTTACTCAGAAAAAGAAAAATTGAAAAATAATTGAAAATAGTACATAAAAAAGTAAATAGAAAAATACCGGGTGACGGCAGTCGGCGATGTTACCATATGTTGTTCAATTTTGGCAAATTTCACGCCTCCATATCTCGGTAAGTATTGACGTTAAAATTTTGTTGTTTAGCCTATAATGTTTAGAAAAAAAAAAACTATTTTTTCATAAGAATTTTTTTTTTTTTTTTCTGAAATTTGGCCGACCCTGAGAACGAGTTTCGGAGAGGGCCTGTCGACCCTCAAAGGGTTAAAGCACTCCAGAACATAAGAAAGAAGAAACACTGCAGCAGGCCTACTGACACATGTGAAGCAGGTCCATGCCCCCCCCCCCTGGATTAGCCCAATAACCCACCTAGTCAGGTCACTTCCACTTAAGGAAGGAGCACAGCATTAGACCTAGTAGCACAAGCTAGTCAGGTCCAACTCACACCCATTCATGTATTTATCTAACCTATTTTTAAAACTACACAATGTTTTAGCCTCTATAACTGTACTTGGGAGTTTGTTCCACTCATCCACAACTCTATTACCAAACCATTGCTTTTCTATATCCTTCCGAATCTGAATTTTTCCAACTTGAAACCATTGCTGTGAGTTCTGTCTTGGCTGGAAATTTTCAGCATGCTATTTACATCCCCTTTATTTATTCCTGTTTTCCATTTATACACTTCGATCATATATCCCCCTAATTCTACACCTTTCAAGAGTGCAGATTCAGGGTCCTCAGTCTATCCTCATAGAGAACATTTCTGACACATGGGATCGACTTTGTCATCCTCCTCTAAGTTTTCCAGTGCGTTTATATACATTCTGTAATACGGTGACCAGAACTGTGCAGCATAATCTAAATGAGGCCCAACCAAGGATATATAGAGTTGAACAACCTGAGGACTTCTATTAATTATACTTCTAGATATGAAGCCAAGGATTCTGTTAGTTTTATTGCAAACACTAATGCACTGTGTCTTCATTTTTGATTACTGCTAAGTAGAACCTCTAAATCCTTTTCACAATCAGTAGTATTAGCCCTTTCAGGGTCAACAGGCCCTCTCAGAGACTTGTTCTCAGGGTCGCCCAATGTGAAAATTTGTGTGGACTGCCTCCAAGTGAGTCACCTACCCTGGCAAACTCTGTTGACACCAAGCTCTGAGGTGGGTACCTCAGCCTCACAAGTGGCTTATAGGACAGATTTTCACAAATGATTGATGTTGTAAGAAACTCTGCAGCATATATCCTGATCTTCAACTTCCCTAAGCTTAGCCTTAGCCCCTCTGGACTTTCCCTCAGAAACCACGTGCAACCGGGAGCCTTAATTCCTGCAATATTCAATCGTTATTAGTGTCCTGCCTGCACCTCAGAAATTCCTATATCCAAGAGGGTATGTATCCCCTAGTATAACTATGCAGACACGGACACTAGCTTCCAGACTGCCTTGAGACACTGGTACTTACTGGGCATGCTCTGCCTGTTGCACACCGGGCCCACAGATAAAACTCAACTCACAATCTCCCCAGACACTGGCCAGAAATCTATGAGATATAGTGGAGGTCTTGTCTTACTGTATGGGCCTGACGGAGGAGGTCATCTATGGTACATCAAGGTGCCTCTACCAGATTTCCCCAGGTCTCAAATGTGAAGACACGTGGGGGCGCTGTCTGCTGATCACGGCACGTCTTGTCCAGTTGGTGTCTGTTTTAAGAAGGACGCTTTTGTGTCCTTGAGACCCACGCCTCGTCATTCAAGCTAGGGCTGCCAGTTCTCCCTAGCTAACTTAACCTAGTGTTTGCCTACATTATCGGCCTATTACTACCTATGTTAAGGTCTTAGGTCTACATTATTATTATCTACAGTTGCCTTAGTAAACCTAATATTAATATACTAACAGTAAAACTATCTACTCCTTCCCTGAAGAGTAAATCTATAAATTAAATAAATGCCAACCAACAATCGCCACCCCCCGGGGAGAGAAATGTGTTTGGGAGGGTTTAAGGGCCACCCAGCTCAGCCGTTCTATTACGGCCATGCCAGATCTGTCCTGTGGAACTTTACCTGGAGTTTACCTGGAGAGAGTTCCGGGGGTCAACGCCCCCGCGGCCCGGTCTGTGACCAGGCCTCCTGGTGGATCAAATAAATTTCCACACCCAAATTTACAAAAAAAAAAAATGATTTTTTCTTATGAAAAGATAAGAGAATCTTTTCCCGATCATAATGACACCAAAAGTATAAAATTTGATGGAAAACTTACGGAATTATACTCTCACGAAGTTAGCGGTCTTGACGATGTTTACGCATTGGCGATTTTGCCCACTTTGAGCCCTATTTTCGGCCAATTCCACTGTACTAGTCGACAAATATCATGAATATTTCACTAGAACTCCATTGTTTCTATCGAATGAGTGAAAGAAACCACCCATTTACCATTCTCAACTATCCAATACAGTGATCAGAATTTAGCAATTTTGCCAATTTCACACATATTTCAAAAGATGCCAATTCCCAAATAGGGTCCATAATAAACAAGAAAGACATTCCTGGCACTAAAATAACATTTCCTCTGTTCATTAGTCACGTCCCAATGCCCCTCTTACATTCTTTTGCTTTCCACTTTGAATTTTTATTCTCAAAAAAAAAAAAAATAGATTTACTGTTATGCAGACTACTGCATTAGTGTAAAAAAATGGTATAAATAATATCATTGCACTTGTGAAAGAATATTAGACTCACCAGTTAACGTGTATTGGGCGCTTAGCATGATTTGTTTACTTTTGAACTTTGGTAAATATCGAACATTTCTGCTACTTTGAGCTCAATTTCAAGGTACTTCTCATTGTAAAATCACTCAAAATCATCTCAATTTCTGTAATATGTCTTCCATTCTATAGAATGAGACCAGGAAAACTAGAATATAATAATAAATACCACACGAAAATACAGTGCAAAGTCGCTGTTTTAATCCAAAAACACGGTCAAAGTTTTTTTTCTCATTATGCACTGTGTGCTGCAGGATTTTTTTATACTGCGCACACTGACCACATAGACCCATTCTTTCATATGTAGGCCTACCAGCTTTCTCTTACTAGATTTGAGGGCGCTAGAATTTAGGCGTACTAGTACATCAAAAACCCTGGTGCGTAAGCAGTATTAGTACAGCTGAAACCCTGAAAGGGTTAAGATTTACATTATATTTAGTTTATATGTGGCATGGTTATTTTCCTGTCCATCATTTAGAACTTTGCATTTGTCTATATTAAACTGCATCTGCCACTTCTCCAACCATTGAAAACCTAGGAGGTATGATAATGATTCACGCATGAATAAAGATCACTTACTACTTTCAGGTGGCTTCAATATAAATCTCCTGCAAAACCAGGATCCACACGTTATTGAATTCACAAACACTATGAGTAACTGCTTGTTGCTACCAACAGTAACAAAACCTACAAGAATTACAGAGACTAGTGTTTCCCTACTAGACCACATCTGGACCAACACCATATCCCCTTTAACCTTTTCAGGGTCCGTCCCGTAGATCTACGGCTTTATGTTCAGGGTCCAAACCGTAGATCTACGCCATGAGCTCAGCTCACTCTGATAAACTGTGAGTGGTACATTTGGGCCTAAATATGAGAGAATACATCTATGTGGTATGTGTGCACCACATAAAACAGATCCTGCAGCACACTGTGTATAATGAGAGAAAAAAAAATGAAATCATGATTTTTCGATTAAAACAGCAACTTTGCAGTGTTTTTTCGTATGTTTTTTATAGTTGTATTTCCGATTTCTTGGTCTCATTTGATAGAATGGAATACATATTACAGAAATAGAGATGATTTTGATTGGTTTTAGCACTGGAAATGGCTTGAAACTGAGCTCAAACTAGCAGAAATGTTAAATTTTTGCCGATATTCAAGAGTAAACAAACGACCTCACACGTCTAATACACGTCAGCTGGTGGGTCTAATATACATTCACAAATATGGTGATGATATTTATACAATTATTACAGTATTGCATAACAGTAAATCTTCTATTTTTTGGTGTGAATAAAAATTCATTATGTGAATAAAAAATCAAAATGGAATTTATTTGTAAAGCCTCAAAACATAACTAATGAACAGAGGAAATGTTAGTTTAGTGCCAGGAATGCTTACATTGTCCATTCTGGACCCTATTTTGAAATTGGAATATTTTGAACTTTGTGTTAAATTGGCCAAATTAACAATTTCCGATCACTTTATTTTGTAGTTGAAACAGTTGACTTGGCGATTTCTTGTGCTCAATCGATAGAATAGAAGTAATACTAGTGAAATAGCTAAGAATTTGGTTGACTGGAATAATGTAATTGGCCTAAAATGGGAGTCAAAGTCGGCAAAATCGCCGATTCGTAAATATCGCTGACACATCAAAATTCATGAGAGCATAATTTCGTCAATTTTCCACCAAATTTCGTACTTTTTGTTTTATTACCTTCACAAAAAGATTCTCTACGATTTCATAAGAAAAAATAACAAATTTTTTTTTTGAAAATTCTTGGACACTGGTGCGTGACTCCAGATTTGGGCCTTGGACCCTGAAAGGGTTAAAATCAGGCATAATCACAGATAATACCACAGACCACTACCCTACCTTCCTCATAAGTAATCTAGGCAAATTACCACAAGACACTACTAAAGTCACTTTCAGACTTCACAATGAGGCAGCCATTAATAACTTCACAACAGCAGTGAAAAAACATTGACTGGCACACTGAGCTAGAAATCTAGACAGATATTGATGAATGTATTAATAATTTTCTAAAAAAGACCCAATACCTCTATAACAAGCACTGCCCTAAAAAAAACTAAACAGATGACTGCTAAGAGACTGAACAGTTCCTGGCTAACACCCAGCATCTTCAAATCCATAAATACAAAGAACCAGTATGAAAAACAGTACAGAATGGGTCACATAACCAGAGACCTAACAAAACGTTACTCATCAATCCTAACCAGCCTGATAAGAAGGGCTAAAAAATTGTATTATGAGAACAGATTATCTATCTTAAAAGGTGATATAAAAAAAGACCTGGAAAACCCTATCAGAAATTCTAGGAACAAAAAAGATATCATGAAATAGCACAATTGAACTAACAAAACCAGATGAACCCCAACTCCCACCAACTGAAACAGCAAACAGACTCGATGAATTCTTCTCCACCATAGGAAAAAACCTTACCAATAAAATCCCAAACTCAAATACCCCACCCAATGACTACCTCACTGGCAACTACCCGAACACACTGTTCCTAGCTCCGACTAACCCAACAGAAGTCTCCCTTATTATCAACACTAAAAAACAAGACAGGAGATTTAAATACCTTACCACCCTTTATATACAAAAAAACATCACAAGTGCCGTTACCAATCATTGCAACACTCTTCAACAAATCCTTCAAATCCTCTACCTTCCCTACACTTCTCAAAATAGTGAGGGTCACCCCGATCCATAAAGGAGGAGATCAGACTTGAATAACTATAGGCCAATATCCAACTTACACCCTCTCTCTAAAATCTTCGAAAAATTAATTCATAAGCGAATCTATTCCTACCTCATCTCCCACAACATACTCAACCCCTGTCAGTTTGGGTTCAGGCGTAATAAAAATACGAATGATGCTATTATACACATGCTAGAACAAATATACACTGCACTAGAGAAAAAAGAAGTCCCACTGGGGATCTTCATTGATTTACGTAAAGCTTTTGATACAGTTGACCATGACTTGCTCCACATAAAATTGTCGCACTATGGTATAAGAGGGCACTCCCTCAACTACCTAAAGACATACCTCAGCAACAGAAGCCAATATGTGTACACAAATGGGGCAAACTCTTCCGCACAGCCAATTACAGTTCGTGTCCCACAGGGAAGTGTCCTTGGCCCCCTTCCCTTTCTTGTTTACATAAATGACCTACCAAATGAATCACAACTACTCAAACCAACACTATTTGCAGATGACACTACATACATCTTCTCTCACCTGAGCCCAGTCATGCTAGCCAATACTGTGAATACCGAATTACAAAAAATATCTACCTGGATGAGGACTAACAAACTTTCTCTCAACATTGACAAAACCTACTTCATTTAGTTTGGTAACAGAGCTACAGATGTCCCTCTTAACATAATGATAAACGGATCACCTATCACAAAGCTAACAGAGGGAAAATTCTTAGGAATCCACCTTGATAATAGACTCAAATTTCAAACACATATACAACAAATTTCCAAGAAAATTTCCAAGGCCGTAGGCATACTATTGAAGGTACGGTACTATGTTCCACAGTCAGCCCTCCTGGCCCTATATCACTCACTTATTTACCCCTATCTCACCTATGGAATTTGTGCATGGGGCTCAACAACACTAAACCATCTCAGACCATTAATTACCCAACAAAAGGCTGTAGTCAGAATGATAACAAATTCCCACTACAGGCAGCACACTCCACCAATATTCAAAACTCTAAACCTACTCACCATACAACACATCCATACTTATTACTGTACCTACTACATACATAGAACACTTATCTCGGATATAAACCCTCCCCTCAAACGTCTCCTTACCAACCACAACAGAACACATGACCATAACACAAGGCACAGATCACTCTTTGATGTTCCTCGTGTCCATCTCACACTATGCAAAATCTCAATGCACATAAAAGGCCCAAAAATCTGGAATTTATTACCTGTGAATATAAAAGAAACACTGTCGGTTTATAAATTCAAGTCACTACTTAAAAAATCACTTACCCACAACTAAATAAATACTGAATAATTGTATCTCATAAATGTTTAACCTGTGACCCAATCAAACTTTGTTATTTTTAATTACATTACCTAACAGAATACTCCATTTTACTGAATGCGCAGCAACACAGTAAATGACCATATAACCTGTCTCTGAAATACTCATTTGTGCTTAATTGTTATCTGTTTACAACAATGTTTACCACTGAATATATCATTGCTTAGTTAATCTTAAGTTAATTTTAAGCCTGCCCATAATGCTCTGCATACAAGGGGCTGTGGCATGTTACACTTAACTACTGTATTTTTTGTACTTCAATGTATCATGTTCAAATAAATAAATAAATAAATTGCATCAGTCTATTCAAATCATCCTGGAGTGCTCTAGTGTCCTCATTAGAATGAATTGGCCGGCCTATTTTGGTGTCATCAGCAAATTTGTGCATGGGGCTCAACAACAATAAATCATCTCAGACCATTAATTACCCAGCAAAAGGTTGCAGTCAGAATGGTAACAAATTCCCACTCCAGACAACACACTCCACCAATATTCAAAAGTCTAAACTTGCTCACCGTACAAAAATCCATACTTATTATTGTGCCTACTACATACATAGAACACTAAACTCAGATATAAACCTTCCATAATCAAACTTCGCCTTACCAACCTTAACAGAACACACGACCATAACACAAGACACAGATCACTCTTTGATGTTCCCCGTGTCCATCTCACACTGTAAAAACTTAATGCACATAAAAGGCCCAAAAATTTGAAATTCATTACCAGTGATTACCAAAGAAACACTGTCTGCATATCAATTCAAGACTCTTCTTAAAAACCACCTACTCACCCAAAACTAAATACAAAGACTTACAGTTTGGACCCTCAACTCAAAGCCATAGAACTATGGCACGGACCCTGACAGGGTTAATTTAACTTTACCTACATAGTTAACAAATCACTTTCTACTGCCTCAAAATATTATTACTCACTGTGTTACTCCCCTAGCCTTAGGACCCCATAAATAAATGCTCAAAGATCAATAAATTCTCATATCTAATCTAATGCAAATATTGAATAACTTATATTTCATATATGTATAACCCAGTTGTATAATTAGGGAAACCTTATCAAACTATGTTTTTATAGCATTACTTAATAGAATAATCCATTCTCTTGAATGCACTGTAACTCATCTATTGACCATATGAACTGTTACTGCACTACAGATCATTTATTTGATTTGATTAGATCTGAATAATAAACTGTACGACTACATGTAGTAAACTGATCATTTTGTTATATTATTCACTGTAGTGTTACAAAATTGTAAAACCATAATGCTTCAAAATTGAAATGTTCAAATTTCATTGTTTAAAATACTCAATTGTACTCAATATTGTAAATTGTTTACTGTAAGTGTTACCATTAAATCTATTATAGCTTAGATAATCTTAAGTTAATTTTAAGCCTGCCCATAATGCTCTGCATACAAGGGGCTTTTGACATGTACATCCAACTACTATAATACCTTGTACAACTATGTATCATGTCCTAATAAACTATTATTATATCGCTATTTATTCCCTCATCTATGCCGTTTATGTAAATTGTGCACAACAATGGGCC
>NC_069399.1:53781152-53796152 GCF_026875155.1 Cherax quadricarinatus | reverse complement strand
CCACACCAATAATAACTTCTCAACCTGTGCAAGAATGGTATATAATACTGACAAGATGAAATTAAGACACATGTGCAACATCTGGGTATCTTTATTGTAGACATTTTGCCATCCAGTGGCTTTATCAATACAAATTCTAGGACATAACTTGAAGACAGTAAGACTATGTACAGAAGATGAGGTAATCAGTCCCTCAAGGTTGAGAGACTGATTACCTCATCTTCTGTACATAGTCTTACGTCTTCAAGTATGCCTAGAAAATTTGTATTGATAAAGCCACTGGATGGCGAAACGCTACAATAAAGATACCCAGATTTGCAGATACCCAGATGTTGCACATTGTCTTAATTTCATCTTGTCAGTATTTTTACCATTCTGCACAACTTGTCAGACACTGCAACATCATGGAATCTTTTATTCTGAGGACATGTACATAACCTTCACGACTAACAAAACTACATAACTAACCCATCTCTTTGGGAAGGACCTACTTCCACTGGGGAATCCCGCCTACCAGTGACTTGCCTTGTCTGCTACACCTGAGTTACTATATAAGCGCCAGGTCCTTGCTTTTGCTTCAGAACTCCACGACTAGGGGGCTCTTGCACCTACTTCAAGGTTGAGGGACTGATTACCTCATCTTCTGTACATAGTCTTACTGTCTTCAAGTTATGTCCTAGAATTTGTATTGATAAAGCCACTGGATGGCGAAACGTCTACAATAAAGATACCCAGATGTTGCACATGTGTCTTAATTTTATCTTGTCGGTATTATATACCATTCTTGCACAACTTGTCAGACACTGCAACATCATGGAATCTTGATTCTGAGGACATGTACATAACCTTCACGACTATGACAACTACTACTATAACTAACCCATCTCTTTGGGAAGGACCTACTTCCACTGGGGAATCCCGCCTACCAGTGACTATGCCTTTGTCTGCTACACCTGATGTTACTATATAAGCGCCAGGCTCCTTGCTTTTGCTTCAGAATCTCCACGACTATGGTGCTCTTTGCACCTACTTCAAGGTTGAGGGACTGATTGCCTCATCTTCTGTACATAGTCTTACTGTCTTCAAGTTATGTCCTAGAATTTGTATTGATAAAGCCACTGGATGGCGAAACATCTACAATAAAGATACCCAGATGTTGCACGTGTCTTAATTTCAACTTCTCAACCTCTTGAGTACTGGTGATCTCATTTTTGTCAGCATAGTTACCCCCTTTGCAACAACAGCATCCTTGATTTCCTTTTTCTTGGCCACTGTGGAACATATGGTTGTGTAGGGTTTCTTATACATCCTGGCCAGTTCGGCCGCACTTGTGCCACTTTCATACTGTTCAATGATGTTTTTCTTAAATTCAATAGTATTTCTCACCTTCTTTACCACAGGCTTGGCACTAGGAGCTTTCTTTGGAGCCATGGTAGCTTATTTAGTACTTGCAAGCACTAAAATGAGTGGAGTATTATGAAATATTTCGTAGGAGCACGTGAGGGAACCTTCGCTCACTGGTAAACAATGCCAGACTGGCTGCCGCCCCGCCTCATACCGTGCATACGCGTCCCGGACGAACTACTACTCACGAGTCAACCTATGATAAGCGAGCCCATGTTTATACGAAAATATCCCTAGGATTTCCGAAATCTATGATTCCCGAGAACTACGAAAAGTGAGGGACCACTGTATATTATAGAAACCAGAAGCAAGAAGGGAAGGCAGGAATGAAGGAAGGACGAGATGAAAGGAAGGAAAAAAGTAAGGAAGGACAGATGAAGTAATGTAGGAAGAGAGGTAGGAAAGGACAGATGAAGGAATATAGGAAGAAAGGTAGGAAAGGAATGCAGGAAAGGAATGAAGGAAATTAGGAAGGAAGGAATGATGACACACAACCATTTACCTAGGATAACTACATAACACAACTGCCTGCTAATACTTTTAAGAAAACTGCTCAGACGAGGTGTTTTGTCTTTGCACATAAAAAAACTTCCACAAAAATGCACACACACTGGTTTTATGTGTGAGGAGTGTAAAACACCATTGTGTATGACACCATGTTTCAAAGAGTTACACAAGCTGCAGAACTTCTAGGAATATGTCCAGTGACTGTATATTGGTACATATATTATAGAACAATAGTAATAAAAAATTTTTTGTATTGTTTGTTTTTGTAAACAAGTTTTGTAAACAACATACTGATAATTATATTTGTGTGCTTATTGTGTTGTATACAATGAGTGTATATATGTACGTTGCACCTTACTCTGGTCTCAGATGCCACATAAGTTATGTGAAAAAATAAAAGTGAAAAAAACAACAAACCTTCAAATAAAAGTAAACCAAAGTTTACCGGTGAGCGGCAGTCGCCGCTGTTGCCATATGCGGCTCATTTTCTGCAAACTTCATGCCTCTATATCTGGGTAAGTACTGATGGGAAAATTTTTTTGGGGGGATTAAAACAATCAGAAAAATAATCTTAACATTTTCATAAGAAAAAATAATTTTTTTTTTCGAATATTTTGCGACACCAGGAGACACTTCAGGATTGGGCCTTTCAACAGTCAAAGGGTTAACACCCTTGCAAACAGTTCATTAAGGTCTGGGGATTTGTTAGGTTTTAATTTCTCTATTTGTCTGGGGACCATATCACTAGTTACCACAATTGTGCATAGTTTATTATCGTCCTCTTCTACGTAATCCATTACAGTGGACCCCCGCATACCGATGGCATCACATAACGATTAATCCGCATACCACTTGCTTTAATCGCAAAAATTTTGCCTCGCATACCGCTTAAAAACCCGCTCACCGATGTTCCTCTGAGACGCGTCCAATGTGCGCCCTCAGCCAGCCTCACATGTGCCGCCGGTGGCATTGTTTACCAGCCAGCCTCCGCAGTAACATCCAAGCATACAATCGGAATATTTTGTATTATTACAGTGTTTTCGGTGCTTTTTCTGGAAAATAAGTGACCATGGGCCCCAAGAAAGCTTCTAGTGCCAACCCTACAGCAATAAGGGTGAGAATTCCAATAGAGATGAAGAAAGAGATCATTGATAAGTATGAAAGTGGAGTGCGTATCGCTGGACGCTGGCCAGGTTGTACAAGAAACCCCAATCAACCATCGCTACTATTGTGGCACCAGAAAGGCAATCAAGGAAGCTTTTCTTGCCAAAGGTTTAACTGTGTTTTCGAAACAAAGATCGCAAGTGATGGAAGATGTTGAGAGACTCTTATTGGTGTGGATAAATGAAAAACACGCTAGCAGGAGATAGCGTCTCTCAAGCGATCATAAGCGAAAAGGCTAGGAAGTTGCATGACATTTAATTAAAAAAATGCCTGCAACTAGTGATGATGTGAGTGAATTTAAGGCCAGCAAAGGTTGGTTTGAGAGATTTAAGAAGCGTAGTGGCATACATAGTGTGATAAGGCATGGTGAGGCTGCCAGTTCGGACCACAAAGCGCTGAAAAATATGTGCATGAATTCAAGGAGTACATAGAGGCTGAAGGACTGAAACCTGAACAAGTGTTTAATTGTGATGAAACAGGCCTGTTTTGGAAGAAAATGCCAAAGCAGACCTACATTACTCAGGAGGAAAAGGCACTCCCAGGACATAAGCCTATGAAAGACAGGCTATACTTTGTTGATGTGTTCCAATGCTACTGGTGATTGCAAAGTTAAGCCTTATTAGTGTATCACTCTGAAACTCCCAGACCGTTCAGGCAAAGAATGTCCTCAAGGAGAATTTGTGTGGGCTGTGGAGGCAAACAGTAAGGCTGGGGCATGGGTCCCGGGGATTTTTTCATGACTGGTTACACCATGCATTTGCCCCAATGTAAAAGATTACCTAACTGAAAAGAAATTAGAACTTAAGTGCCTCCGGGTTTTTAGACAATCCCCCTGGTCATCCTACAGACGTGGCCAGAGCGACTTTATGGGACATGAAATTCATTAACACAAGTTTTTGCCCCCTAATACCACTCCTCTCCTGCAGCCCATGGACCAGCAGGTTATTGCAAATTTTCAAAAAACTGTACACAAAAGCTCTGTTTGAAAGGTGCTTTGAAAGTGACCTCAGAAACTCAACGGACTCTAAGAGAGTTTGGAGAAGCACTTAATATCCTCAATTGTGAAAACCCTTTAATAGGAAAGGCTTGGGAGGGAGTGACTAGAAGACCTTGAACTCTGTTTTGGAAAAACTGGGCCAGAATGTGTAGACAAAAGGGAATTTTGAAGGTTTGAGGCTAACCCTGAGAGGATTATGCCAGTGAGGAATCCATTGGGGCATTGGGAAAGTCCTTGGGGTTGGGGGTTAGTGGGGAGGATGTGGAAGAGTTGGTGGAGGAGGAAAATGAAGAACTAACCACTGATGAGCTGATAGATCAACTTCAACGGGCAAGAGGGCCAGACCTGGGGAAACTGGTTCGAAGGAGGGGAGAGAGAAATTGAAGAAATTGCCTACTACAAAGATTAAGGAAATCTGTGCAAAGTGGCTTGAAGTGCAAACCTTCATGGATGAAAAATCACCCTCACACAGCTATTGCAAGCCAAGCTGGTGACTATTACACGACAATGTTGTGAAACCCACTTTGGGGAAGTCATAAAGGAACGAGAGGTACAGGCCACTATGGACAGATATGTTGTGCAAAGAAGTCCAGTGACTCTGAAGCTGGCCCAGTGGCATTAAAAGAAGAAGGGAAGTAACCCCAGAAAAGGACTCGACACCTCAAGTCTTAATGGAAGGGGATTCCCCTTCTAAACCTAACACACTCTCTCCCCTCCTCCCATCCCATCAATCATCACCAGATTTTTAAATAAAAGTAAGTGTCATGTAAGTGTCATGCCTTTTTTCAGTTTGTGTGTATTAAAATTAACATTTCATGTGGTAAAAATTTTTTTTTTCATACTTTTGGGTGTCTTGCACGGATTAATTTGATTTCCATTATTTCTTATGGGGAAAATTCATTCGCATACCGATTATTTCGCATACCAATGAGCCCTCTTGCACGATTAAAATCGTCTGCGGGGTCCCCCCATATTTCAGGAATATCGCTAGTATTTTCCTGGGTAAAAACTGAGAGGAAGTAAGTATTGAAAATTTCACACATATCTTTATCACTGTCAGTGATCTGACCTGAGTTACTCTTAAGTGGCATATCTTATCCCTAATCTTACTTCTGTATACCTGAAAGAGCCCTTTTGGGTTAGTCTTCGAATCCCTTGCGACCTTAGCCTCATAATCCCTTTTTGCTTTTCTTATTCCTTTTTTATTTCTCTCTTTAACTGAATACATTGATTTCTTAGCTGCCCATCCTCTCTTTTGATACGTCTGTATATACCTCTCTTTTGACCAAAGAGATGTTTTGATCTATTGTTCATCCATTTGGGATCATTTTATTACATCTAATTTCCCTACTTGGAACAAAAGTTGTCTGGGCAGCTAGAACTATGCTCTGATAAACGTCACATTGGCAACCAAGATCACCTACCTGACCCATAGTCAGGTCATCCCAATTTAGACCACCCGGGTAATTTCTCAGTCCCATGAAATCGGCCAAGCTAAAGTCTGGGACAGAGATTTGATAGCAGTTATCTGGGTAATGAGATAAATCTGTGGATTAAAAGCACATTGGTATTAAAAGAGGATAACATCAAAGCAACCTTCATAGAAAACCTGGAAGCATTCAATAACAGATGGGAAAATAAAAAGTCTGAGCTGGATGGTATCCCCCTTGGTGCGGGGCCATGTATCAGAAACTGAAGGCTGGAGGGGCGTCCGGGGGACAGAATGGTGAGGAGGAGGTGCGTCCGGAACAGTAATGGTGAGGATGGGGGTGCTGTCCTGGGAGCAGTAATGGTGAGATGGGGGTACTGTCCGGTATCAGTAAACGTACGCATGAGGGAATGCAATAAAGACCTGAGGAGACAGGAGCTTAGGGGGAAAAAAATTTAGTCAAGGACAAGATAAAACCAATATTACAAACTATAAACCACGGGAGATACAAAAAAGGGGGACTCCACTACAATAGTGAAAATTTTACCGAAAAAACCGGCAAAGCTCCATTGTTATACATGGGATAGGAATGAGACAGGTAAACATCACCCAAAAGGGGGTACGTCACGAAACCTAAGGAAATGGAAAAACCAAGCCTGTGCACAACTATGCACTTTGGGACTGCAGGGATGGGGGAAACTGAAAAAAAATGGGACATGCAACTATGACCACCCAGAAAAAGCCGTGCCCATATGCAAAAGGAAATCCAAACTCACTTCCTTAACTTTTTCACCCTGAAAAGTTCCCTCTTCAACAGGAAAACGTGCTATAACTTAAATTGCCAGACACACCATCTAAAGGGGGCAAAAAGATACAAAAAATCCAGGGATGGGGAAAAAGGGGAGCTACAGCCACTCAAAGGAGAGGTTTTTTTAGTGCCAGGAAGGAAAAAAAAAATGGCAGGGAAAAGGCAAAATCGTACGCCAAACCTTTATTTTTGGGGTGGAACCCAGCCCAAAGGCCTCCACCCAAACCAACAGATACAGATACATGCCAAAATAAAACTCCCCCCCCCAGTCCCCCAATACCCCGGGGCCGATGACATTCTTCTTTGGGAAATACATGGACCCCCGGCTTACGATATTATTTCATTTCCCGAAGTATGTCAGGGGCCATTACTGAACGAATTTGTTCCCATAAAAATTGTGAATTAATTAGTCCATTTCAAACCCCCAAACATACACGTACAAATGCCTTACACAAATACACTTTTCATAATTGGTCGCATTGGGGCGACGAAAGCGGGGTCCCACTTATACGGGGCTTAAGCCACAACGAACAACAAAATACCTTTTCATCCGTGACTGCTTGCAGAGGCAAAAACAATGTTCACGGCTTTCACAGAGACCCACTAAAGGATCACTTGGCAGCAAAAATGGATCCCAGTTACAACCTATACAGTGTGACAGAGTGAACGGCAAAACCTTTTAGTGAAATTTACAAAGTGATCTGTGCCACTTGTAATTTTTTTTTTTTTTATAGTATTAGTTTTACCTGTTTACTTTAGCCTTTCTAGCACAACACATAGACAATATAAATTTCTTTATGTTTATTAGTGATTAGCTCTATATACCAAAGTGTTTTAGCGTATATTTTATCCAAACCTCCCCCACTACAAAAAAATCATATTAGAACTCACCCATAATACAGATAAAACAACCACTATTTAAACCTAAAAGATGAATGATCACGTTGACCCTGTTAAACCCCATAATCTAACACACAACAAAATTTATTGGAAAGTAACGCCTTTATTACACAGCATCACAAGCCAGCACTTTTCTGAACACTGCCAAAGTCTATCTTTTTCTTAACTACAACATCAGGTCCTTAACAAACCTATGATGACCTCCTGGCCCCCTTTTAGTCCTAAAACCCCCTTCTCCTGCTTTTTTCTTACTGAGACCGGGTTTAAGCGGGACAAATAATATCCCCTCTACCAGGAACACCAATCCACAACTGCAGACCAACCAATTTGGGGGTGGACTGCAACTATTATTTTAACCAAACTATCTTGTTGCACTAATTGCTTTAGTGATGAATATGGGGAATACATTTTTGCTAATTTTACTGAAAAAAAAACCTAAAGACGCCTATAACAATCATGCCAATACCGGAACCCCCACAAACCCCCAAACTTCAGGAGAACTAAAGTCACCAATAACAAACAGACAAATGAAACAAGCACCCCCTTTCCTTAGCGGGAGACTTCAATATCAACCTTTGGCCACCAGATACGACTGAAACGATTTCATCAACAAATATGAAAACACACTTTCCCCCATACCAACAATAAAAACCTACCAACTCACGAGACAAGTGAAACCATAACAGACCACTAGGGACCAATATACTACCCCCCTTAAAATCAGGGATAATCACAGACACACATGCCCACCCAACCTTCCTCTTAACAAACATTAGTAAACCCCCCACCGAATACAAAAAAGTTTTATTTAGACTCCAAACAAGGGCCCATGAGGGGAATTTCACACAACCTAGAGACGTTGACTGCCTACGAATTCCCAAAGCCAATGGACTGACATTGGCAGACATTTTTTTTTAAAAAAAAATCTTTGACTATACAACAAACCTCTTTTTCAAATCCATTGAATCCTCCACCCCCCTACAGTACCAAAATAGCAAGGGTCACCCCCATCCACAAAAGGGGGAGACCAAACAGAGTTAAAACTATAGGGCCCAAAACCAACTTAAACCCTCTCTCAAAAAACTTTGAAAAAATTTAAATTTATAAACGAATCTACTCCACCTTTTTCCCAAAACAAAACTCAAACCCCCGCCATTTGGGGTTCAGGCCAAATAAAAATACAATATGCTTTTTCACAGCTAGAACATATATACACTGCAATAGAGAAAAAAGAAGTCCCACGGGGACTTTATTCTTCAAAGCTTTTGATACGTTTAAACCCTGACTTTCTCCACGTAAAATTTTCCCACTATGGTATAAGGGGGCACTCCCTCAAAACCTCAATCAACCTCAGCAACAGAAGCCAATAGTGTTGCAAATGGGGGAAACTCTTTGCACAACCATTACATTGGTGTCCCAAGGGGAATGCCTTGCCCTCTTCTCTTCTCCTATACATAAAAACCTACCAAATGCTTTGCAATTACTCAAACCCACACTATTTGCAGATGACACTACAACGTCTTCCCCCACCCGAGCCCTCACGCTAGCCAATACTGTAAAAAACCGAATACAGAAATATCTACCTGGATGAACAAAACAAACTTACACTAAACATTGACAAAACCACTTCATTCTTTTTTGGTAACAGAGCTACAGAGTCCCCTTAACAAATATAAACGATCACCTATCCAAAGCTAAAAAGGGGGAAAAATTCTTAGGAATCCACCTTGAAATAGACCAAATTTCTACACATATACAACAATTTCTAAAAAATTTCCAAGACGTAGGCATACTATCGAAATACGGTACATGTTCCACATCGCCCCTGGCCCAAAAACACCTTTTATTACCCCTTTTCCCATCTATGGAATTTGTGCATGGGCTCAACAACAAAAAAACCATCTCAACCACAATTTACCCAAAAAAAGGGCTGCATTAGAATGATAACAAATTCTCACTATAGGCGCACCTCCACCAATATTCAATACACTAAACCCACTCACCCTAAAAAAATCCATACTTATTTTCTGCACCTATTCATACTGAACACTTTAAACCGATATAACCCTCCCCCAACATCTCCTTCCAAATCAACAGAACCATGACCATAACACAAGGCACAGATCACTCTTTTTAGTTCCTCGGTCCACTCACCTATGCAAAAACTCAATGCACATAAAAGGGCCCTAAATCTGGAATTTATTACCTGTAAATAAAAAAAAACACACCTGTTTATAAAATCAAGTCTCTTCTCAAAAATCACTGCCCATTACAAAAGGGAAAAACAAAATCCCTTTCCCGAAGCTTTTTTCACCCGAACTGGTACCTCTTCAGTAAGGAAAGACTGTGCTATAACTTAAATTTCCAGCATACCCTCTAAAGGGGACAAAAAGAACAAAACTCCAGGCCCTGGGGGAAAACCCGGGTAGCCGCACCACTCAAGGGGGGGGAAGGTTTTAGTGCCCGGGAAAGGAAAAAAAAAGGGGGGAAAACAGAAATCACACCAAACCTCTTCCTGGATGGAACCACAGTCTTTTCCTCCACTCCAAACCAACAGATAAAGATGCTAATGCCCGGAAAAAAAAAATTTCCCCCCCCCCCCTTTCCAACAATACCCCAGTCCGATAACATTCTTTTTTGCAAATATAAAAGGTCAAAGCCAGCAAAAACAACAAAAAAACCCTTTTATCCGTGGGCTGCTTGCAAGGCAAAGGCAATGTTGCGGCTTTCACTAACCCCCAAAAGGATCACTTGGGCAAAAAAAATGGGCCCAGGTACAACCTATACAATGTGACAGGTGAACGGCAAAAGGGGGGGTTGGCCGTACTTTCAGAGTCACTTGTTTGCACAGAACTGCTAAAGCCTCAAAGATGTAGGGAAGTTTTAGCAGTAAAGGCGAGAACCAAACCTAGTCCCTTGTGATATCCCACAAGCCTCCGGGTGCAACATCCCAGCAATTCCCGAAAAAAGCTGTTAAAAAATTTACCCCCGTCTGGAAAACCCCTTTCCCCCGCACCCAAAATCTTCTCCTGGGGATTTCAACTTAAGGGACCTAAAAGGGGAATATAGCAAATAATATTGTTTTAGTAAAACACCAGGGGCAGCTCTGATGAAAACTCACACTCACGCGAGCTTTTAAATCTCTGCACAAAATTCAATTTAAACCACAAAAAAATAGAGCCTACTAGCTGGAGAAAACCCTAACCTCACTTCACTAACAAAAAAAGATCTGATAAGAAAAATCACCATTCAAAAACAATATACCAGATCACAACATAATTTAGGTTTAGTCAGTTGCGCGGACCCCAGACCCACATAAGAGATTAGTCACGAGGGAGCATTCACCAAATCAACTTCAAAAAACAAAAACATAAAATGGGACCAAATAAACCAAATCCTAACCGATATAAGCTGGGAAGATTTAAAAGCAAAACAGACCCCAAACTTTTGCCTAGAAAAGATTAAAATCGGGGCACTCGATGTATGCCAAGGCTTATTCCCCTAAGAAAAAGGGGGATAGATTAAAACAAAAGAGACAGGGGCTCCCTTTTCAGCGACGGAAAAAAAAAACAAACGCTAAAAGGAGGTCAATATATCTGAAATCGTAGGGAGACCTGGGCAGAGAAAAAGCAACTCAACTTAAGCAAAAAATCCTTAGGAGTAGGAACGCGGGAAGAACTAAAAGCCATAAATGAAATCGAAAGAAACCCCAAAAAGTATTTTTTCTCCTAGCCAAATCAAAATGGGAAAAACAATCCATTTTGGGCCCCTACTTAAACAAATGGGTCCTACACAATGACAGCAAGGAAATGATGGCTACCAAGTCCCAATAGACTCATTTTTTTAGCAACCGCAAACCCGACTGAAGTCGAAATCAAAATGAATTTTTTTAGAAGAGCCCCCAAAATTTGTTAACACAAGCCTATCCGATGTTATCCTGACCCAAATACTTCGAACAGGGATAAATACATGCCCATGCCTCTGCCCCAGGGGCCGACTCATGGAACCGTGTTCATCAAAACGCAAGAACCCCTATCACGAGCCTTTTCCATCCTATGGAGAGGGGGCATGGACACGGGGGTCCCCACAGTTACAAAAACAACAACAAGCCCCACTCCACAAAGGGGGGAGTAAAGCAACGCAAAGAACTACAACCAAAAGCCTAACATCCCATATCATAAAAATCTTTTAAAGGGCCTAAAAGCAAGATCACCACGCATCAGAAACCCTAGTTAACAACCCCCGGGCAAAAGGGTTAGAAAGGTCGCTCCGGCTTCTCCTATTTGGGCCACTACACAAGGCCAAATGCACAAAGACAAAAAGAATGCAGATGTAATATATACAGACTTGCAAAAGCCTTCGAAAGTTGGGCCATGGCGAATAGCGCACAAATGCGGCTAAAGGAATAACGGAAAACGGCGAGGGACCCTATTTTCCCACTAACAGAAACAGAGAGTATCGTCAACGAGAAAAGTCCGAGCAGCTACGGTAAAAAGCTCTTTTCCACAAGGCACAACCCCCCATCTTGTTCCTCACCCTTTATATCCGACATAGAAAAGGGTTTTCACCACGCCCGTGTCTTCCTTTGCAGAGACCCCCCGAATCTGCATGACAGTGTTTTCCCTTGCAGACAGAAAGCTCCAGGCAGACATAACCCAAAATTCTTTCAGGGTTGCAAAAACAAATAAGTTCAACGATGAAAAAATTCAATTACCAATATGGTAAACATGGGGAAATTAAATTTCATCAGAGTCAAAAAAATTCTGGCCAAAAAATAGAGCGAAACACCAACTCAAGCCCTGGGAGGATCTGTGGGGAGGATCTCACCTTCAAAGGGCCATAACATTTTATCAATCCATCTGCAGAAAAATGACAGGTGGTAATGAGAACCTCAAAAATAGGGAGGGCCAAGCCCCTGAACACTCTTCAGGTTACTTGTTCTATCTAGGCTGGAAAATTTGCTGCACACTAAAAACACCTTTCAAAGGGGGGAAATTGCCGACCTAGAAAAAGCAAAACTTTCACGCGCGCATACGAGATAAAACACCTCAATTATTGGACGCTTGGGTTCCTAAACCTGTATTTTCCCCGGAAAAGCAGAGGGAGAGATCATGATTAAATACACCGGAAAAACCTAGAGGGACTATCCGAACTTGCACACGAAAATCACTCACGTATTTTATGGGCCGTTAAGGACCATACAATAATGTCGGGGGCCCGAACTTTTTCAACTGCCTCCCAGCACACATAAGGGGGATTCCCAACGACCCCGGCGTCTTCAAGCGGGCACTGGCAAGCACCTAAATCAGTTCCGGATCACCCGGGGCTTGGCCGTATGTTGGTTTTCGTCACCAGCAGCAACACCCTTTGGTTGATCAGGCTCTGATCCACCAGGAGGCCTGGTCTCAGACCGGGCCGCGAGGGGTTGACCCCCGGAAACTCTCTCCAGGTAAACTCCGGTAAACTCCCCCAAAAAACCAAAAAAACTGAATAACGAACCTTAAATTTTGTTTATCTTAAATGTTTCCAAATTAATCACAAAAATTTTTTAAACCAAAACCCAATCTAACTTTATTTTTTTTTAAATCACTACCTAACAGAAAACTCCATTCTACTGAATGACAACAATGCATACAACCATATGCCTGTCTTTGTAATACTTTTTAAAATTTTATCACTGATTTCATCATTGTTTAGTTAATCTTAAGAATTTTAAGCCAGCCCGTAATGCTATGCATAGTAAAGTGGCTTTGGAATGCTGCTCTTATCTGTATTTTTTGTACCTCTGATGTGTGCTCAAATTTTTAAATAAAAAAAATAAATAAACTTTCCTAAAAAACTAAAAAAATCACGAATAAAAGGGGTTGGTTGCCATGGCTAAACCCGCAGCTTCTGAAATCCATTGATAAGAAACACCAATATAAAAGCAAAATAGACAGGGCTTAATACACAAAGATATTCTTTTAAAAATATTTTCAGTTCTCACCAAATTAAAAAGAAAGCCAAAAAACTGTACCACTCCATCAGATTTCCACACAAGAGGAATAAAAAAAACCGGAAAACCTTTTTCCCGATTCTGGGGACCCACAAACTAAAAAAAAACCCAAAATATTGTTTTTTAACTAAACCTAAGAAACCCACGCATCCCACTGATACAGCTAACAAGATAAACACTTCTTCTCAACTAGGGTCAATCTCGCCAGTAAAATCCCACATACCAATGCCCATGCCGGGGACTACCTGGATGGGAATTTCCCAAATTCCTTGTATCTTGTACCAACTGAGCCCACAGAAGTCACTGCGATCATGAAGTCACTTAAAAATAACTTGGGGAATCTGTCTCACATCCCACCATTATTGTACAAGCGAGCGGCCCATGTCCTTTCGCATGCTATTACATTACTTTTTAACAAGTCACTAGAAACTAGCACTTTTCCGACACTACTCAAGACAGCAAGGGTTACACCAATACAGACATAAACAGCTATAGGCCAATATCAAACTTACCATTGCTATCCAAAATCTTCGAGAAACTCGTGCACAGGAGACTATAATCATTTATAACATCACAAAACATACTCAACCCCTGCCAATTTGGATTCAGGAAAAATAAAAGCACTAATGATGCAGTTATAAAAATGCTAGACCTGCTTTACACAGCATTGGAAAATAAGGAATATCCGCTAGGAATTTTTATTGACCTAAGAAAAGCGTTTGACACAGTAGACCACAACATCCTACTCCACAAACTGACCACTAGGTATAAGAGGCCATGCGCTTGCATATTTTAAATCCTACCTTTCTAATAGGTATCAGTATGTCATCATTAAAGACACAGCCTCATCAATACGGCCACTTGATACTGGAGTTCCACAGGGAAGTGTCCTTGGACCCCTGCTCTTCCTCATTTACAATCAATGATCTTCCAAACATATCCCAACACCTGAAACCCATTCTCTTTGCTGACGACACGACTTATGTCATCTCCCACCCTAATCTTGCTACCCTCAACACCATTGTTAATGAGGAGCTGCTCAAAATATCGACTTGGATGACAGCCAATAAACTTACACTTAACACTGGCAAAACCTACTATATTATGTTTGGTAGCAGAGCAGGTGTTGTGCAACTTAACATTAAGATCGACAACACTCTAATTGCCAAACATAATGAGGGCAAATTCCTTGGCCTATACCTCGACAACAAGCTAAATTTCAGCACCCATATCCAACACATAACAAAAAAGTATCCAAAACGGTGGGGATCCTCTCCAAGATACGATACTACGTGCTGCAAACTACCCTTCTCACACTATACCATTCACTTATATATCCATACCTCACCTATGCTATGTGTGCTTGGGGTTCAACTGCAGCAACACACCTAAAGCCAATAATAACCCAACAAAAAGCCACAGTAAGAATAATCACTAAATCCCATCCCTGGCAACCCCCCCCCCTCACTCTTCATTGATCTAAACTTACTCCCTGTTCAGAACATCCACACTTACTAATGTGCAATCTATATCTACAGGACCTTAAATTCCAATATTAACCTTGACCTAAAACGCTTTCTTGTTAGTTGTGACAGGATCCACAGGCATAACACCAGACACAAACATCTCTATGACATTCCTCATGTTTGACTAAACCTTTACAAAAATTCAATGTATTTCAAAGGACCTAAAATCTGGAACACCCTATCTAAAACTCTAGAACGCAGACACATTCATCACTTTCAAAACTACAGTTTTGAAAAACTTATTTCCCCGAACCCCCAAAAACTAACTAC
>NC_069399.1:53730267-53780652 GCF_026875155.1 Cherax quadricarinatus | reverse complement strand
CATCGTCCCCCAAAAGTCTTTTGCTTTCGTAGTGAGTGATTTTCGTGTGCAAGTTCGGTACTAGTCCCTCTAGGATTTTCCCAGGTGTATATAATCATGTATCTCTCCCGCCTGCGTTCCAGGGAATACAGGTTCAGGAACCTCAAGCGCTCATACTTCCTAGGTTTTCACTAAAACGGCTAATGTTTGACTGTGGTACTCTGTAGATGTTTATCACGGGTTGAGGGGTTTTTGTAGGTATTTGGTTTTGAATTTAGCTATTTATATTTTCCCCCATGTTCATCCCTTGTGCATATTTAGTGATACATTCTAGTTGGTCTGAGTAGTAATATAGCTTTTGCCCCCCCCTTGTTGGTCTGGCCTACAGTTGTGTATGGCTGTGTAACCAGGAATGGCATAGACATCTGTAGTATCAGGCTTTAGCCAGGTTTTGGTGAGAGTAATGATGGACATACTGGCATGCAGGGAATTTAGTAATGCTATGAGGTCATCGTAATGTTTGCTTAAAGATCTGATATTGTATTTAAAAGACAGTTATGTTGTTGTTGGCTCTGAGAAGTGCCTTGATTGTTCTGCTGTGTAATAATTACAGTTACTGTTTGATTCATTTAAGTCATTAGATAAGGGGGTTGGTATCAGGATCAATGCTAGTTATCATAAGATTTATAGTGAATCTATAGTTAGAATTAAGTATAAGACAAAGTAAATATTCTAAAGCTATAAAATAGCACCTGAATTATTTTAACAAATGTAAAAAATATGAGCTAAGGTAGCTCTTTAAAGCTAAAATAAATGAGGCAATATAAAAGGGACTAAAATAATTTGTGGTGAACAAAAAAGTGGTAATCAAATAAATGAATATAATGGCAGAATAATGAACGTATTACACTTTAGCACCTGAGAATAGCACCTTGATTATTTTAACAATTGTGAATATATGAACTAAGGTTGTTATATAAATCTAAAATAAAAGAGAAAATATATAAGGGACTAAATTAAGTAATGGTAGACAGATAGTCACTATGATATAATATTGATTTCGGAGTAAGATCTGATTTGTTATATATAATAAGTTGAGCAATATATTGTACTATAAAAAGTAAAAAAAATAATGTGAGGTAGCTGGTACTAGTTAGCAAAAGATAGTTTTTTTTTTATTTAAAACATTACAATACAAGGTGGAAATTATATTAAGGTACACAAATGAGGTAAATCACAAATTCCCAATTCACCCTTACAAAAATGATTACAACAAACAAAAGTGTTGTGACAACCTAACACCACACACCATATACACCCAGTTATACCAGAGTTATATACCTGTGAAGGCTGAAACTTCTGACACAATTTCACCCCCCCCCCTCCTCCCTCCCGCCAAATATAACCATCACCAACCTGATTGTATCTTAACTTAACATTAAAGGATACATAGGAATTACACTATCATGAGTGATGCAGTAACATCTTGGACACAAAAATATTAATAACAATTAAATGGGATACATGTCTTTACTTAACACAATGACACCTCAACCTGGTGAAAGAAAACCCGCAAAAGTTTAATTTTCTAAGAAGGTTGCAACAATGAATGTCAACTCCCAAAGGCAACTTATGTGCAATTATCTTAGCATGTAAATCCTATTCATTCAACACAGCATATAAATAAAAACTTAATATTATGAAAAACATCACAGAATACAAAGGTATAAAGTATAAACCGCAGCCAGGTAGCGGCTGCAAGCAAAAAATTCCACATACTTCCCTAACACAGATAAAACAAAACAAAATTTTGTAACAACTGCACCTAAACACAACTCACATTATATGACTTAAGACTGATGTGTACATAGATAACAACATAATAATATGACTTAAGACTACTATGTACATAGATAACAACATAATAATATGACTTAAGACTGCTATGTACATAGATAACAACATAATAATATGACTTTTAAGACTACTTGTACATAGATAACAACATAATTTAAAATGACTTAAGACTGATGTGTAATAGATAACAACTTAATAATATGGGCTTAAGACTACTATGTACATAGATAACAACATAATAATATGACTTAAGACTGCATGTACATAGATAACAACATAATTAATTGACTTAAGACTACTATGTACATAGATAACAAATAATAATATGACTTAAGACTACTATGTACATAGATAACACATATAATATGACTTAAGACTACTATGTACATAGATAACAACATAATAATATGACTTAAGACTGATGTGTACATAGATAACAACATAATAATATGACTTAAGACTGATGTGTACATAGATAACAACATAATAATATGACTTAAGACTACTATGTACATAGATAACAACATAATAATATGACTTAAGACTACTATGTACATAGATAACAACATAATAATATGACTTAAGACTGATGTGTACATAGATAACAACATAATAATATGACTTAAGACTGATGTGTACATAGATACAACATAATAATATGACTTAAGAATGATGTGTACATGTAACAACATAATAATATGACTTAAGACTGATGTGTACATAGATAACAACATAATAATATGACTTAAGACTGATGTGTACATAGATAACAACATAATAATATGACTTAAGACTGATGTGTACATAGATAACAACATAATAATATGACTTAAGACTGATGTGTACATAGATAACAAAATTTAAAAAATATGACTTTAAAACTGTGTGTACATAGATAAAAACATAATAATATGACTTAAGACTACTATGTACATAGATAACAACATAATAATTGACTTAAGACTGATGTTTTACATAGATAACAACATAATAATATGACTTAAGACTGTTGTGTACATAGAAAAAAAACATAATAATTTGACTTAAACTACTATGAAAACCATAGATAACAAAAATAATAAATGACTTAAAAAACTACTATGAAACATAGATAACAACATTTTTTAAAAATGACTTAAGACTGATGTGTACATAGAAAACCCAACATAATAATATGATTTTTAAGACTGATGTTTTTACATAGATAACAACATAAAAATATGATTTTGGGGACTACTTGTCCCTAGATAAAAACATAATAATATGATTTAAAAGACGGGATTTTACAAGATAACAAAATAATAATAAATTAAGACTACTATGTACATAAATAACAACTTAATAATTTATTTAAGACAAACTAGGTACATAAAATAACAACATAATAAAAATTATTTTAAAATTTACAAATTACATAAAATTAAAAACATAAAAAATACAAAGGGGACAAACAAAGGTACAAAGTTTTAAAAATTTTTAAAATTGCCCAAAACTACTATGTCATGAAAAAACAATTTAAAAAATAAAATCTAATTTGAAGGGATCACATTTGATCTTTCAGCCTTCACATATCGGGCTTTTTAGAGAGTAATTTCATAGTACAAGCCCAAAGGGCCAACGGGATGTAGTCTGGGAAAAATTTTTTTAAATTTTTCCGAAACTATAGTGCCAAATAGGTTTTTAAATTTGTTTTATATGGGTCAAAAATGTTTTGAAAAAAAGAGTAGAACCAAGAGCCCCCTTTTGCGCAGCGCGGATGTGGGGGGGGGAAAGTGGGGGTTTGTTTTGAAGGGGAGAGGGGGGGAAAAGGGCTTTGTAAACCAAAAAAATTTTTGGCATTCACGGGGGCCCAAAGGGATTAATATAGGCCCATTTCGTAATGGGAAAAGTGCCCCGGGACTTTTCCCTAGGGGGGAGTGGGGGGGGAAGTGTTTTTCGGGCCCACGTAATAGAGTGGTAAAAAGGGAAAATTACGGGAAGGACCGGGGGTGACAGACGCTGGGCCCTGGACTAAACCCCCGGGAAAAATTCCCCTTGGGTTTTAAATTCCTCACTAAACGGTCCAAACTTAAGGGGAGTGATCTCAAAAGTGTTAATAATTAGTCATTAAATCGTCTTGTAAAATTTTTTTTTGAAATTTAAAGGGATAAAAACGCTAATTTTTTAAGAGAATAGGTAAAGTAAATAAGTCGTTTGCTCCGTTTTAAAACACGTAGCCCTTTTTTTTGTTAACGAACGGGGAAAAGGGGAAAACCCCTTGGTCACGACGTAAAAAGCAGGACAACCAGCGGATCCCTCGCCCCCTGCTGGAATGAAAAAATCGTGTCGGTGTAGCAGGACACCCGAAAATGAAATGGTGAATCAAAAAAAGAGGAATATCAATCCCCCACAGTTAAGTAACCCTTTTTTTTATAGCAATTTTAAAATGGCCAGTGGTGGTATTTTAAAAAATTAAAATTTAGGTTATGAGTTTTTTTTTTTTCCAAAACCCCCTACATAAAAGTAAACCCCAAACCAAAAAACATCGGGGAAAAAGGGGATTATGTACAAATTTTTTCCCTTTGAGGATGTTTCCAGGGGTTTCCTACCCCCCCCCCCCTTCCCAATTCACCCTAAACTAATAAAATTTTTAAAAACAGCCCAATTAATTAGTAGAAACCGGGGTACTTTGGGTGTTCCCCAAAACCCCATATGGTCTCGGATGGGTATGGAAAGTTGGAGGTCGGGGGCCCAATTTGGGGTGCGCCCAGGGGGGGTTTAATTTTTCCCACATGCCCTACAGGGGGTTTGATACGGTAAAAAAATATGATTGTCCCCCAAGGGAAATTACTGGTATGTATATAATGGAGGAAACAAAAGGGGAAGCCCCCTAAAAAATTTTTTCCATATTTTCCCTTTGGGTCCTTCGAGAACCGGGGCAATCAGTGAAAAAATTAATTGAATTAAAAACTTAAAAATTAAGTGTTTTGTTTAAAGGGGAATTTGGGTTTGTAGGGTGCACAATTTTAATCGATCTTTTGTGATGGATGAAAATTTAAGCCCAATTAATTGTAGAAAATTTTGGGGTAGGATATACAAAGTAAAGTGGCAAGAATTACTTTAAAAGGCCCCCTATTTAAGTTGTATAATCAGTGTTTAAATAATTTTTAAACCCGGGGAACCCTGAACTAATGGAGTTAATGTGGCTGACAAGTCCTTTGAATTTTAGGGTAATGAAAACCCTCTTTAAACAGGCTTTTTAAAACCATGTGACGAAGGAAATTTTGTTTAGTGAATCAAAAAAAACCGGTGAACCCAAATAAATTTAAAATTTAAATTTAGATGCTTTAGAGAGAAAGATTTGATTGGTAAAAATTTGTGGTTTAAAGACTGTGAAAAAAAGGATCTGCTAGGGGAATTGTTTAAAAAAAAAAATGGAATGGAAAAGAATTTTTTTTAATTAAAACAACATTTCGAATTGGAAGAAAAACGTCATTGTAAAAGTAAGGCCTTTTTAAAAAAAAAAAATTAAAGGGTGTAAGGGCCCGGGAGTTGATCAAAACCCAAATTAAAAAAAAAGGGTGGTTTGCCAAAAAATCCATTGTACGGTTTTGGAGGAAATCAGACAGGTCGGCAAAAGGAAAATTAAAATTTTTTAATTGCAGACCAGTCAGCCAAACAGTTCTAAGGATATACACAAAAAAGACTCTGAATTTTCTGTCAAGTCCAAAAGGGGGAAAAAAAATCCCAGTGGGAAAAAACATAGTTAAGAGTTTTAAAAAAAGGGACATTCCCAAATCAGGGAAACAGTAAAAATGGTTTTTCCCCACATCAAGGTAAGAGGAATAAGTAATTTAAAGTGGGAAACCCCCCTTTTTTAAAAAAAGGTCAGGGAAGGAAAAGAGAGCGGCCCCTTTTTGCCAAAGGTTTTCATTTCCAAAAACTTGAAAAGCCTGAAATTTTATGGGGTATTAAAGTGGAAAGAATGAAAAAAATTGAAAATTTAACAGATGTCTAACAACAAATGTAAAGGGTTGTATACCAAATTGAACCGTTTTCTTTCAATGCAACCAAGGGGGAAAACACCATAAGTTTTTTTGCAAGGGGTTTTAAGTGATTTCCCTTTAAAAATGGTTTACAATAAAGAAATGTTAAAAACCCCGACACTACAGGGACTGATGTAAAAGGGTTTCAGCTAATGGCAATAAAGGAAAAAAGGGCCTTTGCGAGGGAGCCTTGCCCGGGGTTTTGGGTGTAAAAATTTAGGATAAAAAGGGCCCTAAATCCAAAACCAAAACGGCCCTCACCCCTCAACCTGGTACGGGCCCCGTAATTTTAGGGGAGGACTAAGCCTTGTAATAAAAGACTAGAGGAAGTAAATAAAAACGGGCACGGGGGTCTTACCCTGAAAGGTCAAACCCCGTAAAAAGTATTCTTCTATCGAAATGAGTTGAACCAGGTCTAAATTTTTGGAGGGTTTGGGAAACAAGGGATTAAAGTAAATGAGGGGAAAGGGCCCAAAAGATTCCTTTATCAGGGAAAAAAACCTGAAGGATTTTAAATGTGAAACTGGAAAATTTTTGGGTGCGACTTCCGTTTGGGAAACTTGACCCTCCAGAATTTCCCCACTAATTTTAGGGGTTGGGGTTAAAGGCAGTTAAAGGACCCCCCGCTCTGCGAAATGAGCAAGACACCAAAAAATTTTTACTGCTTTTTAATGAAAATTTTAAAAACAGTTAAATAATAAAATTTTTCTTACTTCAGGCACGATAAAAAGCCACCTTTTGTGCACAGGGGGTCACTGGGGGGAAGTTTAAATTTGGGGAAATTTAAATTTATGTGGACAATTTCCGGGGGTTTTTGACTCAACTGAAAAGGAAAAATAATGAGGGTTTTTTTAAGGGTTAATGAAATAAAGAAGAAAAAAAACTGGGGGCTGAATTTGGTTTCTGAGGGAAAATTGTTATTGTTAAAATCTCAAAATTTTTAGTATGCCCCAAAAAAAATTAAACCCGGGGGAATAGGTTTAAGCCCCGAGGAATGGGGAAAACCAATTGTCCCCCTTTTGAGGGATCCAAAAAATAAAGATGGCCATGGGGGTGGGGCCTGTATGCCCGTCTGTTTCCCGGGGCTGACTTGGGTAACCCGAAGACTTGTTTTTTTGGTAAAGTCTCAAAAAATTTCCCGTATGCCCAAAATTTAAATTAATCCAGGGAGCATAGGGTTATGCCCGAGAAAAATGGGAAAACCCCCTTTTTTCCTTTTGAGAGTTCAATAAATATGGGTGGCCCGGGAAAAAAATGGGAAAAAAATTTTTCCCAATTATGTAAAATCGTCTAGCAACGGGGCCTCCCCGCCCCCGCAGTGTGGGGAAAATTTTTTAATTTTCCGAAAAATATGTTTCCCCAAAAGGTGTTTAATGTTCCCAAAATGGGTCAAAAAAGTATTTTAAAAAAAAGAGTAGGGAACCCAAAACCCCCTTTGCGCATGCCGGGGGTGGGGGGGGGAAATGGCGGTTTTTTTTTTGAAGGTGGAGAGGAAGCGGAAAAGGGATGGTTTCCAAAGAAATTGGCATTTTACGGGGGGCCCAAGGATTAATATAGGCCTCATTTTGTAATAGGAAAGGGTCGTGACTGTTCCTGTGGAAGTGAGGGAACGAATTTTTCGGGGGCCACCGGTAAAGAGTGGTAAAAGGGGGTTACGGGGTAGGGCCCGGGGGGGGACTGGGCTCGTCCTGGATGACCCCGGGGGAAAATTTTTCCCCTTGGGTTTTAAACATCACCATCGGTCTCAGATTTTAATGGAGTGAACTTAATTTTGTATTTAAAAATTTGGGGTCATTAAAACGTTTTTGTGGGAAATTTTAATGTAATTAAGGGGTAAAAACCTAAGTTTAAAAAGAATATGTGAAGTGAAATTTAAATCGTTTGCCCCCCAGTGAAAACACCTAGACCTGTTTTTAAAGAGAAAGAGGAAAGGGAAATCCTTGAGTCCGACGTCTAAAAACAGGAAAAAACCCCGGATACCCCGTCCGCTGGAAATTTAATGTTTTCCCGGGGGTAGCAGGACACGAAAATGAGTTTTGGGGAAACAAAAAAATGAGGAAAATCAAAATTTACCCACATTAAGTAAACCCCTTTTAGTTATTTGCAACCTTTGACTTTGGGCCCGTTGGTGGTATGTTAAATTTTTGATAGGTTTTTTGGTGATTTCCCGCTACATCAAGTGACCACCAAGAACAAACTGGGAAATATGGGGTTATGTACAAATTTTTCCTTGACGGATGTATCCAGGGTATCCTACCCCCTCCCCTTCATTTTAGCTAAAAAATAATATAAAACAATAAAAGTTTCCCCAATTTAAATTTGTATCCCCCGTTTCTTTGGGGGGGCTCCCAAACCCCTACCCGGGGCTTGTAGAAATGGATTTAAAATTTTTGAGGTCGGGGACCACTTGGTGCGACCAAGGGGGGGGGTTTAAATTTTCTCACATGTCTACACGGGGGGTTGGACAATGGAAACAAAATTATTGTCTCCCCCAAAGAGGGTTACTGGTATGTAAATTTTAAATTTTAGGTACATACAGGTAAGGGAACCCCAGGGGAAAAAAATTTTTTATATATTTTCCCTCTTTCTAAAATTCAATAATATGCGAGTTTTCTACACAAAAACCACAAAAAAACTGGGGCAAGGAACCCGTCCCTCACTTCCAATCAAAAAATTTTGCCTACCCTCACTCTGCACAGTGATGAAAGGAAACCCCCCCCCCCCTTGAATACCCAATCCAAAAAATTCATACTACCCTTTAAGGGAAAATGGAAATACCCATGGAAATGGGTATAGTCCCCTGGGGAAACAAAAAAACTGGCCAGCTCCACAGGTGCTTGCACCCTGGGGCCATAATTATTTCCCCTACAAAAACCCCTCATCCAACAACACGCAAACATTTTTTTCCCCCCTTACCGGGGAGGCGACTTGTTTTCCCCCATGACTCCTGCCCCAGCAACATTTTCCAATCTACCCCCCCCCCTCGTATTTTTACAAGTCTAATAAAACTGTAACGTAAGTTCCTATATCCCTCTGAAAAATCCTCCCCACCTCCTCCCCAAAATTTCCTTATTTTCATACGTTTTTAGAACGTTACCGCAACACCCTCCTCTTCCCCCCTCACTGACCTGTTTCCCCGCAATCCCCACAATATATATATATTTTATATATATAATATAAACGCCCTAAGTACCCCCACTCTGATTCACTCTCCTCCCCAAACCCCCTAGTCGAGACTTAATTTCTCTCAAAACAGAAATTCCTTGACCTCCTACCTATATTCACCCCTTTTTAAAACCCTTGACACTCCCCATCCCTCAAAAAAAAATACTACATAAAAAACCCACTCCCCCCCCACCCCTATCCCCCACACCCCCCCCTAAGCCCGTCTTCCCGTAGAACCACACCCGACGGTAAAATGGTGCCAGAAAAAAATCATTTTCATCCCGAACACGAGGTTTTCACTCTTATCAACCTATTCCCTATACCCCCATGCAACATGGGGAAAATTCCTCTACAGGGGCTACAACCCCCCCCCGGGGTAACAATCTACCAACCTACCCATTTTTAACCCTTTTCCCCGGGTCTCATCCCACGCCAGGCCCCCAAAACAGTTTTTACACTATGCAACTCAACCCTGTATACATCCGTTGCAATCTGTTATGGATCCTGGCCAAACCCTACCCCCACCCACACTTTCCCTCATCACCTCCCTTTTAATGAAGACACATTTGACCCTCCGCTTTAAGTCCAGCAATCCCAACCCCCCCTTACTTACAGGTAACATTACCACGTCCCTTTTAATCCAATCACAGCTCGAACCCCACAAGATTTGTCCAGGTAGTCGGAAATTATACGCAGGAAGGAATGCATATAAATGACCTCATAGGGGACAGGAGCCGTAGTGGGGAAACAAGTGTAGTCAAAGATAAGATAAAACCAATATTGCAAACAAGAAATACAACAGGAAATAGCAAACAAGAGGACTCCACTAGCAATAGTGAGGATATATTACCAAAAACAACTGGTGGGAGCTCCATTGTTGGTGCTAGGGAAGATAGGAATAAGACAGGTAAACATGCACCAACAGGGAATACAGTCACAGAAACCCAAGGCAAACGGAAACCAAGCCTGTGCACATACTATGCACTTGGGGATCTGCAGACATGGGGAAAACTTGAAAAACAGATGGACGTGCAACTATGACCACCCTAGAAAATCCATGCCCATATGACAACAGAAAATGCAAACTCCCTTCCTGTAAGCCTTTTCACACTGAAATGTGTACCCTCTTCAGTACAGGAAAGACTGTGCTGTAACTTAAAATTTCCAGGCACACCATCTAAAGGGGGCAAAAAGGTACAAAACATCCAGGGCCCTGGAAAACCTGGGTAGCCACAGCCACTCAAGAGGGAGAGGTTTTTAAGTGCCAGGAAGGAAAAAAAAACTGGCAGGAAATGGCAGAAATTGTACACCAAATCCAGTCATTCCTGGAGTGGAACCACAGTCGATGGCCTCCACTCCAAACCAACAGATACAGATACTAATGCCGGAAAAAAAATCCCCAGCCAGTACCAACAATACCACCAGTCCGATGACATTCTTCTTTGCAAATATACAGGGTCTAAAGCCAGCAACAAACAACAAAATACCTTTCATCCGTGGACTGCTTGCAGAGGCAAAGGCAATGTTCGCGGCTTTCACTGAGACCCACATAAAGGATCACTTAGACAACGAAATAGGGAAATCCCAGGTTACAACCTATACAATGTGACAGAGTGAACAGGCAAAAGGGGGGGGGGGGTTGGCCTGTACATTGCAGAGTCACTTGTTTGCACAGAACTGCTTAATGCCTCAAATGATGTAGTGGAAGTTTTAGCAGTAAAGGTCGAGAACCAAAACCTATCATTGTGGTAGTCTACAAGCCTCCAATGCAACATCCAGCAATTCCGGGAATACTGTAAAAATTGACCACTGTCTGGAAAATCTTCTAGCTCCTGCACCCAACATCTTGCTCCCTGGGGGATTTCAACTTAAGGCACCTAAAATGGAGGAATATAGCAAATAATATTGTTGCAGTAATAACACCAGGAGGCAGCCCCTGATGAAAACTCACACTCACACGAGCTTTAAATCTCTGCACAAAATTCAATTTAAACCAGCAAATAATAGAGCCTACTAGAATGGAGAATACACTAACCTCATCTTCACTAACAATGATGATCTGATAAGAAATGTCACCATATCAAAAAAAAATATACTCAATCACAACAAAATTTGAGTTCAGACTGTAGGGCGCAGAGCCCCAGACCCGACAAAATAAATTAGCCCACAGGGAGCATTCACCAAAATTCAACTTCAATAACAAAAAAAATAAAGTGGGACCAATAAACCAAGTCCTAACCGATATAAGCTGGAAGATATACTAAGCAACACTGACCCCAACTTATGCCTAGAACAGATTAACTTGGTGGAAACTCGATGTATGCACAAGACTTATTCCTCTAAAAAAAGAGGAGTAGATGTAAAATAGAAAGAGACAGGCGTTCCCCTTTACAGGCGAGGGAAAAAATAACAGAGGGGGCAAAAGAGGTCAATCTACTGAAATGCGTAGGGAGAAAACTGTCAAGAAATAGCAAACATCGAACTTAAGCTAAAGGAATCTTATAGGGGTCAGGAATCGCGGAAGAACTAAAAGCCATAAATGAAATCGAAAGAAACCCAAAGTATTCTTCTCCTATGCCAAATCAAAGTCGAGAACAACGTCCAGTATTGGGCCCTTTCTTAAACAAGATGGGTCATACACAGATGACAGCAAGGAAATGAGTGAGCTACTCAAGTCCTAATATGACTCAGTTTTTAGCAAGCCACTAAAACCCGACGAGAGTCGAAGATCAAAATGAATTTTTTATGAGAGAGCCACAGAATTTGGTTAACACAAGCCTATCTGATGTTATCCTGACGCCAAATGACTTCGAACAGGCGATAAATGACATGCCCATGCACCCCCTGCCCCAGGGGTAGACTCATGGGAACTCATGTTCATCAAAGAACTGCAAGAAGCCCCTATCACGAGCCTTTTCCATCCTTTTTGGGGAGGGAGCATGGACAAGGGGTCGTCCCACAGTTTACTAAAAACAACAGACATAGCCCCACTCCCCCAAAAGGGGGGAGTAAAGCAACAGCAAAGAACTACAGACCGATAGCACTAACATCTCATATCATAAAAATCTTTGAAAGGTCCTAAGAAGCAAGATCAAACCCCCCATCTAGAAAAACCCATCAGTTACACAACCCAGGGCAACATGGGTTAGAACAGGTCGCTCCTGTCTGTCCCCAATATTGGATCCTACGACAAGGGCCTAGATGCACTAGAAAAAAAAGAATGCAGATGTAAAATATACAGACTTTGCAAAAGCCCTTTGACAAGTGTGACCATGGCATAATAGCGCACAAAATGCGTGCTAAAGGAATAACAGAAAAGTCGGGCGATGGATTTTATAATTTCCTCACTATCAAACACAGAGAGTAGTAGTCAACAGAGTAAGTCCGAGGCAGGCACGGTGAAAAGCTCTGTTCCACAAGGCACAGTAATCACTCCCATCTTGTTCCTCATCCTCATATCTGAATAGACAAGGATGTCAGCCACAGCACCGTGTCTTCCTTTGCAGATGACACCCGAATCTGCATGACAGTGCCTTTCCCTTGCAGACACGCAAGGCTCCAGGCGGGCCCTCAACCAAATCTTTCATGGGCTGCAGAAAACAATATGAAGTTCAACGATGAGAAATTTCAATTACTCAGATATGGTAAACACGAGAAAATTAAATCTTCATCAGAGTACAAAACAAATTCTGGCCACAAAATAGAGCGAAACACCAACGTCAAAGACCTGGGAGTGATCATGTCGGAGGATCTCACCTTCAAGAACCATAACATTGTATCGATCGCATCTGCTAGAAAAATGACAGGATGGATAATGAGAACCTTCAAACGAGGGAGGCCAAGCCATGATGACACTCTTCAGGTCACTTGTTCTATCTAGGCTGGAATATTGCTGCACACTAACAGCACCTTTCAAGGCAGGTGAAATTGCTGACCTAGAAAATGTACAGAGAACCTTCACGGCGTGCATAATGGAGATAAAACACCTCAATTACTGGGAGCGCTTGAGGTTCCTGAACCTGTATTCCCTGGAATGCAGGCGGGAGAGATACATGATTATATACACCTGGAAAATCCTAGAGGGACTAGTACCGAACTTGCACACGAAAATCACTCACTACGAAAGCAAAAGACTTGGCAGACGATGCAACATTCCCCCAATGAAAAGCAGGGGTGTCACTAGCACGTTAAGAGACCATACAATAAGTGTCAGGAGCCCGAGACTGTTCAACTGCCTCCCAGCATACATACGGGGGATTACCAACAGACCCCTGGCAGTCTTCAAGCTGGCACTGGACAAGCACCTAAAGTCGGTTCCTGATCAGCCGGGCTGTGGCTCGTACGTTGGTTTGCGTGCAGCCAGCAGTAACAGCCTGGTTGATCAGGCTCTGATCCACCAGGAGGCCTGGTCACAGACCGGGCCGCGGGGGCGTTGACCCCCGGAACTCTCTCCAGGTAAACTCCAGTATGTTGGTAATTGCTGGCCCAGTTAATGGGAACACGGCTGCCACGTGCAATACTTTGCTATCCAGTAAGATATTAATAACAATGGCACGCTGCACAAGGGTTAAATGATAAGGTCGCAATGCACCCAAGCGTCCCTGAATCCTTTCTACCATCCTAATCGAGTTTTCCATGCTGCCACAGTTAGATAGTCTGCATAAATGAGACCGCAAATTTTTAACGAATTCACCTGCCTCCTCACAACTGCACTACCCCAATCAACCCTACCCGCCCAAGCTCCTAACCCCATGACCATGGATTTATCTGAATTTACCCTCATATCATTTGCCCCTGCGAACATTTGTACTACCCCATCTAATGTGTCCATTGTCATCCCCTCCCTAATCAGAACAGTTGTATCATCCACATACCCAATTAAAACTGGCCAAACCCTCGCAACCTCACACCCTGGTCCCTCTACGTGACACATACGCTGCTCCAATCTATAAAAAGGATCCTGTACGCACGCAAACAATAATTGTGACATAGGACACCCTTGCCTAAGTCCCCTACCCATTACAATCTTCCCACCCAATCGACCATTAATCTGTACCCTCGCCATTGCACCTCCATACAACGCCTCAACCCAACCCATTATTTCTTCCCCAAACCCCTGACCCCTGAGGATGGCTTTCAATGCTTTCCGATCCACTCTATCGTATGCCCCTTGCCAATCGAGCACCACCAAACCTCCCCCCCCCCTTTTGCCTCCACGATATCCCTAAGTAACCCATGCCCCTCCACCATAGACCTCCCTGACAAACCAAACTGAGTTTTTGATACTACCCACCCCACCACACACTTGACCAGATTTCCCAAAATCTTCGCAAACAATTTATAATCTGCGCATACCAATGAGATCGCCCGGTAATCCCAAAGCGTATGCTGCCCCTTACCCTTCGGTACCAATACAACGACAGCCATTGCCTGCTTCTCACCCAGCTCACCTCTCTCCTTCATGCAATTGAATAACCTAACCAAAAAATGCCTCATTAATTCCCAATGCTGCTGATAAAACTCTGCCGGGAGTCCATCAATTCCCGGTGCTTTGCCCTTTCGCATTCCACTTAAAGCCCTCCATATTTCCCCCTCAGTTATTTCCCCACCCAGTGCTTCCCTATCACTGTTATGCAACTGACATACCACACTCCCACACACCTGTTCTAAAACCCCATCCTCTACCCCTTCTCGTTGCCAGTACTTCTCATACCACTTGTCAGCAAACGCCCCCATTCCTTCCGTAGCTTGTATGACCTGCCCCTCCCTGTACCCTCCTATCGAATCATGAACCTCCAACCATGGAATAGTCATTGCATGCCGTCTTTGTTTCTGCCTACGCAATACGCACGATGAAGGTCTATCTCCCCATAACACCTCTTCCACCCCCGCCTGTACCCGCACCGCTTGGAACCTCTCATCCTGTACCTCATGCAGCCTCCCTTTAATTGCCATAATAACATCCATTGGATAAGTGCCCGCCACCGCCCCCCTCGCATAACAACCCCGTAACCTATCCTCCAAATAGTTGGCAAGCCCATATTTTAAAGAATTGATACGTTTCCCCTCCCGTACGTGATATTGCTTAATCAGTTCTTTAGCCACACCATCCCACCACATCACCACATCCTCTACCCCATTTACCTCTGCACGTAACCCCTCCCACAGCGTTGCAAATCCCTCTATCCCCTCCTTATCGCCTAACACACTTGTATTTAACTTCCAATATCCCCTAGATATACCTGCTAGTGACTCCCACCCCACCTCTGCTACTACTGCCCGATGATCCGAATAAGCTACTTCGATTGTACGGAAAAATGTCAACCAAACCCCTTGAGATATATACAGCCTATCCAACCTAGCCGCATAACCCCTTCTTACAAAAGTGTGCTCTACCTCCCATGCCCCTCCTCCAACCGCATCCCGCAACGTGCAGGGGTGTCACTAGCACGTTAAGAGACCATACAATAAGTGTCAGGGGCCCAAGACTGTTCAACTGCCTCCCAGCACACATAAGGGGGATTACCAACAGACCCCTGGCAGTCTTCAAGCTGGCACTGGACAAGCACCTAAAGTCAGTTCCTGATCAGCCGGGCTGTGGCTCGTACTTTGGTTTGCGTGCAGCCAGCAGCAACAGCCTGGTTGATCAGGCTCTGATCCACCTGGAGGCCTGGTCACAGACCGGGCCGCGGAGGCGTTGACCCCCGGAACTCTCTCCAGGTAAACTCCAGGTAAACTGAATATCCCTCAAAAGATCTCGCAAGGCCACCAACACGTGCCCCGCTCCTTTTGGTTCTATGTCAGCCCTCCTAATAACGCAGTTCCAATCCCCACCAACGATGGCCACTGCAGGTAAACCACTTAAGAAGAAAACTAGTTCTTCACATACAAAATCCCTTTTTACTCTCACATCATTTTCTGCAGGGGCATACACACTTACAAAGGATACCCTCTGCCCCATCCACCACCCATCCATGCGCAATACTCTCCCCCCCTCCCCCCTCACTTCTTAGCAACACAAACGGGCTCGCCTCCCTGATCAATATACCCACACCACCTTTCAGACGTGCAGATGCAAAAGATAGTTAAGGGCCTTGAACAATGCTAGGTGTCCTAGTGGCCCCCTCTGTAATTAGTATTTTATTACATGTAAACCACACAATAACCAAAATCTGTAAACCCCGCATTGTAATCCTTATAGAGAATAAACTTTGATTTTATTTGATTTGAAAATATCTGGGAATCCCCTTTGACCCACGCATGTCAGGAGAATTGATAGGGAACAGTGTAGTAAAGAAAGCGAATGCCAGACTGAAGTTCCTGTATAGACAAGCACAGTGTCTACCTACTGAGGCTCGCAGGACCCTATGTCTAGCCCTTATACAATGCCATATGGATTACGCTTGCTCTCAGTGGTACTCTGCCTTGACAAAAAAAACTGAAAGACTGCAAATCACCCAGAACAAAATCCTAAGATTCATCCTGGGGCTGGGTCCAAGAGAACATGTAGGCCAGGATGAATTACAACAATTGGATATGCTGAATGTTGAAGACAGAGTAAAACAACTGAAGCTAAATCATGTTTATAAAATTGCTCACAAACAATGTCCAGAATATCTTTCTGTCAATTTTGTCAAGGTTGGGAACCAAAGCAATCATAGTACTAGGGGGAGAGAGCACAACTTTGTAGTACCCACAGTCATCGGCCAGGCGTCAAACACCTTTTATTGTACAGCAATATAGGAATGGAACAGACTGCCCGCACATGTCAAAGTCAGCCATAGCATGAACCAGTTCAAGAAGAGTGACAAAAGGTGTCTGATGAATGTAGCTACAGAAAGGGAGGGGAATGATTTTTTTTTTTTTTAGCTAATACACGTGTAATTTTACCTTATTGCTAGTAATGATCCTCGTATTGTAGTCTTAATGACCCTCGTGTAGTAGATAGTCTTAATGACCCTCGTGTAGTAGATAGTCTTAATGACCCTCGTGTAGTAGATAGTCTTAATGACCCTCGTGTAATAGATAGTCTTAATGACCCTCGTGTAATAGATAGTCTTAATGACCCTCGTGTAGTAGTCTTAATGTCCCTCGTGTAGTAGATAGTCTTAATGACCCTCGTGTAGTAGATAGTCTTAATGACCCTCGTGTAGTAGATAGTCTTAATGACCCTCGTGTAATAGATAGTCTTAATGACCCTCGTGTAGTAGTCTTAATGACCCTCGTGTAGTAGATAGTCTTAATGACCCTCGTGTAGTAGATAGTCTTAATGACTCTCGTGTAGTAGTCTTAATGACCCTCGTGTAGTAGATAGTCTTAATGACCCTCGTGTAGTAGATAGTCTTAATGACCCTCGTGTAGTAGATAGTCTTAATGACCCTCGTGTAGTAGATAGTCTTAATGACCCTCGTGTAGTAGTCTTAATGACCCTCGTGTAGTAGTCTTAATAACTCTCGTGTAGTAGTCTTAATGACCCTCGTGTAATAGATAGTCTTAATGACCCTCGTGTAGTAGATAGTCTTAATGACCCTCGTGTAGTAGGTAGTCTTAATGACCCTCGTGTAATAGTCTTAATGACCCTCGTGTAATAGTCTTAATGACCCTCTTGTGGAAATTATTTAATTTCCGAAGCTATAGTGCCTAATAAGTGTTTAATGTGTTGATTTGGGTCAAAATGTATTTGCATTTTTAATGGAACCAGCTGGGTTCCCGCTGCGCCTGCGCAGATGTGCGGAGGGGTGGGGGGGTTCGAGCTGGGGAAAACGGGGGGGCGGAGTGTTTTGAAGGGTTTAAGGAGGCCTGAGAAAACCGGGAATGGGGGAAAACTGGCTTTTCACGGGGCCTAAGGATAAATATGGGCCCCTAAATTCAAATGGGAAGTGTCTGACTGCCCTATTAAAAGAGTGAGGGAACGGATTTACGGAAACCACCGTAAAAAGGGGTAAAATCGTGAATAATGTTCAAACCGGGGTGTGACGGGGTGCCAGCCATGGTGTGTGTCCGGGGGAAATACCCGTGTTTTTAAACCTTTCGCTAAACGGCCTCAGATCAAAAATGGGTGACCACTAAGTGTATAATAGTTAGAAAACTTTAAAATCGTCTTGTGAATGGAAATTTAAAATCAGTGATAAAAACTTTAATTTTAAGAAATGGGGGATGTAAATAGATGCCCTGCTCCGAGTGAACGGTAAAACTCTCGTACCAAAGGATATTGAAGCTTTTTTGGAATCACGACTTCAAAACCCGGGGGAACAAACCCGGATACCTCCCTGCTGGAATAAAAAACCGTGTGGGTGTAGCAGGACATCGAAATGAGTTTGGGGAAATGGGGAAAAAAAGGGAAATAAAAATCACCCAAAAGTTAAGTAACCCTTCGGGAAATAGCAACTAAATGCGGCCAGTTATGTTTTGAAATTTGGATAGGTTATGAGTGACCCCGATACATCAAGTGACCACCAGAGAAACATCTGGTAAAGTGGGGATTATTACAAATTTTTTTCCTTTTTGGGATGTATCCATTGTATCCACCCCCCCCCCCCATTCATTCAGCTTAACTAATATAATCTATACAGCCCAAAAATTAATTAGTACCGCGTGTTTGAGGGTGCTCCCCAAATTTATTCGGGTCTCGGAAAATTTGTGGAAAAAGATTGTGAGGGTCGGGGGGCCCAACCTGAGTGACCAAAGGGGGGTTAATTTTTCTCACATGTCAACACGGGTGACTAGGGAAAACAATATGGTTTCCCCCCCAATGAGATTACTTGAAATTATATAATGTTGAGGACATACAAAAAAAGCACCCTAAAAAATTTTTCCCCACACCTCTTGTATTTAGTTTTAAATTTCCCCCTCGTGTAGTAGGTAGTCTTAATGACCCTCGTGTATTAGATAGACAAAATTGACCCTCTTAATAGATAGCCCAAAAAGACCCTCTTTTAAAAAAGTCATAATGACCCCCCGTGTTTCCCTTTGGAGTTTCCCTTTAAAAGGGGATTTTCCGGGGTGTCAACGCCCCCCCCGGCCCGGGCCTTTTGACCAGGCCCCTGGGGGGAAACAAGCCTGATAAACCGGGTTGTTACTACGGGCTGCACGAAAACCAACGAAAAAAAACCACAGCCCGGCTGGTCAGGAAACCGACTTTATTTTGCTTGTCCAGTGCCAGTTTGAAAACCCCCAAAGGGTCTTTTTGGTTAAAACCCCCCCTTTTTTAAAGCGGGGAGGCAGTTGAAAAACCCCGGCCCCTGACACTTATTGTATGGCCCTTTTAAACGTCCCAGTGACACCCCTCCCCCCCCTTTTCTTTGGGGGAGGGTTTTAAATCGTCTGCCAATCTTTTGCTTTCGAATTGAGTGATTTTCGTGTGAAAGCTGGGGTATTTAGTCCCTCTAGGTTTTTCCAGGTGTATATAATCATGTATCTCTCCCTCCTGCGTTCCAGGGAATACGGGTTTTTGGGAAAACCCTCAAGCCCTTCCCATAATTGAGGGTTTTTCTCCGTTATGCCGCCGAAAAGGGTTTCTCTGTACTTTTATGGGTTCAGAAAATTTCCCCCTCCTTAAAAGGGTGCTTTTTAGTGTCCCAAGCAAAAACCAGCCAAATAGAACAAGTGCCCCTGAAGAGTGTCATCATGGGTTTGGCCCCCTATTTTTAAAAGGACTCAAATCCATCCTGTCATTTTTCTAGCCGATCCCGATTGATACAATGTTATGGCCCTTTGGAAGTGAATCCCCCCGGGACATGACCACTCCCGGGTCTTTGACTTTGGGGTTTTTCGCTCTTTTTTGGGCCAAAATTTTTTTGTACCCCTAAATGAAGATTTTTTTTCCCCCTCGTTTTTAAACCATACTGAAAATTAAAAATTTTTCTCATCGTTAAAACTTCATTTTGTTTCTCCCGCCCACTGAGAGTTTTTGGTTGATGTCCCCCCTGGACCTTGCAGTGTTTTCAAGGGAAAAAACACTGTCATGCAAATTCGGGTGTCATCTGCAAAGGAAAACACCGTGCTTGGTGTAGAATTTTTTTTTAAAGAAATTAAATAAGATTTATCTTCATTATAGAATAAAAGAAAATTTTAAAAACCCTTTTAATATTAAAATAAAAAGGGGAAAAAGAACTCCAATGGAAATAAGTCCTATGTCGATTTTTGGGGGTTTACCCCAGGTTCTCAAACACATAACTGCAATGAAATGAAAATTCTATGAAACTGTATTTGTGTATAACTCAATAAACTTACTTGGGCTACGGGACACGTCAGTGTGCGAGGTGAGGGGCTTTTAGTGATGGAGCCCCGGGGACCCCTTTTTCCATACATCATGTAGAAGGTTTGGTATTTTTTAAGGGCGGGGTTCGTTGGTAGTCATCACCCAGGTAGAACTTTTTGGGAACTCATAAATTAACAGCGTCGCTGATAAGACCCAAATAAAAATTTTGTTCATATTTTTAACCCTGATATTTAAAGCACCCAGGTTTCCCCTAGTAAGTCAGTTTTCATCGGGGACTTCTTATTTCCATTTAAATATTCATTTTTGGGTTCCCCGGGATCCCAACCCCATGTCACCTTTTAAAAACAACCCCAGGAACCTACTTGATTGCTAGGTAAACAAACACAAAAAAAAGGAAACACCCCCCAATATTTCCCCCTTCCCGGGGATTGAACCATGGAAAACCCCGGGTAAAAGAACCCAAAGAGTTTTGCCTACCAGCCGGATTTGAGTGGGATGACGAAAGTCATGTCCCCTTTGCGAACGAACGGGTTTCAATAATAATAATAATAAATAATAAAATGTTTTATTTCAACTATACAAGGTAACCAGTCCAGGTGAAAAACAAGAAAATACTACTATATAAAAGGGGGGTTTTTAAGCTGAGCATTTGGGGGAAAATTAGGTAAATTTTGTCCCAGGAGGGCTACCCAACCAGCCCGACAAAAAACCTCCAGGTACCTTTTTTACTGATAGGTGAAGAGGGACGGGCGGGTTTGTCTCGGGGAAACACGTCGAAATTTTTTCCCCACGTACGGGGGATGGGCCCCCCCGGGGTAACATTATTGTGAGGAAAAAGTCCCCTTTCCCACCAGCCCAGGTCCCCGGAGACACTTGAGGGAGATTTTTTTGATGTACATAGGACGGGGCCATGACACTCCCTTCAGGTTTTTCCTACATCAACTTTTTTACAGAAGGTTTGGGGGGGGGACTTTAAAAAGGATGTAAATGGAAAATGAAAGTAGATCACATGAAACCCAGTTAATTTTCTTAGATTAAATTCTGCAAAATATACTGTGTTGGACAAGTATTCGATCTCGGGTGGGGTGGAAACATTAAGACGTTTTTTTCCTTAAGACACTTGCTGTATTACTCCCCTTTATTATTAAAATGGGTACTTGGTGTTAGTTGACGGGAAGGGGTCACCCCGGGCACAAACCCTGATCAAAAATTTTCCCAAAATACTAAAGCATAATAAGCGGTTTTATTCTAAGTAAAAGCTGTATATTTCCTTGTGCCTTAGCCTTTTTTTTTTGATTATAATAATAATAAATATAGTATGTCTTTGATTTCAGCTAGCCCTGTATCCCTTGTATTTGTAAAAAATTAGACACATCAACACCTGGGAAATTTTAAATTGAAGACTTTTTTTCCACCCCAGGGGCCTTTTTTTTTACTGTATCCCCATTCATTTACCCCTTTTTACTTTGTAAAAAAAAGATAATTATTATAACGGGTCTTTTTTCCACCCTAACACCACCCCAGGCTGGGGGTTTCACATATCTGGCTTTTGGGGCCCCCAGCAGTAACCCCCGGTTGATCAGATTGATTTTTCCCAGGGAGTCCTGGCCCTTGGACTGGGCTTGGGGGAACTTTGGGAACCTTTAAAACCATCCTTCAGATAACCCAACCCAACCTAACCTATGCAAACCCAACCATCGTAAAAAATAACCAACTTTTTATTTAAATTTTTTAAAGAAAACCCAAGCTTTTAAAATAGTTTAAATTAGTGTTCATCTTGCCATAAAAGAAAAGGTTTTAAAAGGGGTGGTTAAAAAAGAAAAAGTCCTTGAATTACCCGGGGAAGGATGGGAAAAACAATGTTTGTCTTCATGGTTAAAAAAAGAGTCCCAAATTTTTTTCATTTTAGCAAACAAGACTAAAAAACTATTTCTAAAATGAATGCAGTATATTATATAATTAGGGGACTGGGAAAATATAAATTTTAGAGAGCTCCCCCATACAAGGCCTTTTGGGGCATCTTAAAGCTAAATTATGATTATTATATATGAGAATAAAACTTAGTTTTATTATTTTGGAGGCAACAGTTAGTCCCATAAAAAATTATAAATTTAAATTTTCCTTTTCCTTTGGGTTTTTAAAACACTCACCTCACACACTGAGTGTCTGTGGGTTTGGGTTTTCCCCAAAACAGGGGGAAATGCTAGGCCCTTTTTCCTTTCACCGGGAAACCCTGTTCACCTAGCAGTAACAGTGTACAAGTTGGATTTTTAATTCAGCGGTGTGGGTTTTCAAAACTGGGGGGCAAAAATTAAGGGCCAAAGGAAAATAAGACGTCCCTTTGATGATGCACATTTTTTTTGGGGTTAAACCTAAAAAGCCCTTTTATTATCCTGAAACTAAATTTCACAAAATTTTTAAAGGGGAGGGAAAAAGAATTTTGGGCAAGCCTGTATTTTCACAGTTGTATAGTGAATTTTTATGTGTAATAATAAGTTTTAGATTATAAGGGTGGGGGAGTGTGTTGTCTGGGCAGTAGACTGATTTTGGGGGGTTTTATCCCGCCACTTTTGTTGATTATTATTTTCTGTCAGTAGACTGATGGCCCTTCCCAAATGCCACTTTTTTTTTGAGTTTTTTTAAAAAGTTTAGGGATTTACTGTAGTGAATCCCCAGACACATGTAAACTTATGAGGTAGGGATATATTAGAGAGTACAAAATGTAAAAATGCTGTTTTAGGGCAAAGTAACATATCTTGGGGAGGATTTCCAAATGATTTGGAATTTTTTTTTTTTAAAGCAAGCTGAATACTGAATATAAAACCCCGAATAGCCAGGCACAAAATTTTTTTTCTCCCTTATTTTTTCTCTCAAAAAAACTATTTTTTTTGGTTTTTATATTTTTCCATATTAAAAAATTTTTAAAAAAAAAAAACCATTTTTTTCCCCGGTAAAAGATAGCTTGCTTGTAATTTTTAAAAATAAAAATCATAGCTAAAATTCAGACCCTCCCCTAAACTAAATTTTTTCTTTCACAAACCAGCCATATCCCACTGAGGCAGGATGGCCCAAAAAAAAAAAAAAGTTTTTTTTTTTTAGCTTCATAATTTTATGCAGGGGGAAAGGGGGTTTCTAGTTCCTTTCTCCTGGATGTTTACCCCCTCTGACACCCTTTATAAATTTTTTGAGGAAGAATTCTGTTCCACTCCCCATGGGGGAAAAAAGGAAAAAAAACAAGAACAAGAAAAATTTAAAAAAATCGAAGAAAACCCAGAGGGATGTTAAATATGTTTGTACATGCCCAATTTTAGGGGATCTAAGGTAAGTAGAATCGCAAGACCTACCTGAAAAACCCTGCATATTTATGAGACAGAAAAAAGATACAGCAGCCCTACCTAAAAAAAAAAATTTTTCCCTAAAAAACTTACCCCAACTTTACTCAGTCATTGGTACTGGCCCATTGTTGCTTACTTTTGGGCCCGGTGCATGAAAATGAATTGGTACTTGGCTTTAGACATGCTTTCTCAGTAAAAAAATTTTGAGGGTATTTTTTCTAATATTTCCCCAAAATAACAAAATTTTTAAAAAAAGTACTACATACTTATTTAAAAGGGTGTACATAAGTTTTTTGTATTTTTAAAATGTAAACTAATACCCAGTTTCTAACCCGAAGGGTAGTAACCTTTACCAAAAAAAATAACTGTAAACAAATTTAAAATTGTACAATCCAAAAAAATTTAAATTTTAAAAAAAAAAGTTTTTTATATATTTAAAGCAGACCAATAATGTAATTACTTTAATAAAACCCTTGGTAAACAAAAAAAAATTAAAATGCAATGCATTTCAGGCAAAGTAATTTAAGAGGCTTAATGTTTTCCCTTTAAAAAACTAGAACTTTAAATATTAAATAGGGCTTCTTAAACATTTAAACAAAAATCAAAAGTACAATAAGAAAGGTAGCTAATGAACAAAAAGGTCAGTTACAAAAGAAAAACCTATTATTTTTAAACCGATTTTTTAAAGATCTTTTGATTTTGGATGATTGAGGGGAAAATTAAAATAAAAGCAAGTTTTCTAAGGGAAAAGTAAAAAAACAGTGGGAAAAAGATATGTTTCCAGTTACGATGGGAAGGGTTTAAGGAAGGGTGGGAAAACATTTACAGAAAAATTTGAAAGAAAGCTGGGTTAAAATGAAAAATAGCATATTGCTCCCCTCAGTTACTTAAGGAATGGGTTTGCTTTTTAACAATAGTCGGAGTTTTATTGTCAGATTGGGCTTTTCATGCTTCAGGCAGGGGGTTTCCCGATGTTAGCCCCTTTAAAAAAGGAAAATTTAGTTTTTTAAAAAAAGGTTAAAACCAGTTCCCAATTTAGTCTCATCTCCCCTCTCTCTCATTTTCTCCCCCCTCTATTTTCTCCCTCTCTGTCTCTCCCTTTTTCAGTCTTTCCCACTCTCAATCCCCTCCCTCTCTCTCTTCGGGGGGGGGGGGGGGGCTTTTTCTTTCTGTTTTGGGCTTTTCTGCTGTCTCTTTCTCTTTCTCTTTCCATCCTTTCCCCCAGTCTCTCATCCCCCTTTCAATTCTCCAGTCCTCTCTTTTCCCGTCTCTCCCCCCCTCTCAACCCCCCCCCTCTCAATCTCTCCCACTCTCATCCCCCTCTTTGCTGAAACCCCTGTCTTTCTCTCTCCTGTCCCCTGTCTGTTTTCCCTCTCTGTCTATTTCTCTCTATTTCTCCTCCTCTCTCTGTCTATTTCCCCTCTCTCTCACTCTCTCTTCTATTTCTCCTCTCTCTCTCTCTCTGTCTATTTTTTTCTCTCTCCTCTCCCCTCCTCTCTCTCTCTTTTTCCCTCTCTCCCTTTTCTCCCCTCTCTCCCCTCTCTCTCTATTCTCTCCTCTCCTCTCTCCTCTCTCCTCCAGTCCCCTCCTTTCTCAGTCTCTCTCCCCAGTCTCTTTCTCTCTCAGTTTTCTCTCTCTCTCTTAGTCTCTCTCCTCTCTCCTCTCTCCTCTCTCTTAGTCTCTTTTCTTTCCTCAGTCTCTCCTTTTTTCTCAGTCCCCTCTCTTTTTCAGCACTCTCTTTCCCCAGGGGCCTCTCTCCTTTTTCAGTCTCCCCCTCTGTCTCTCTGGCCCCCTGTCCCGTCCCGTCTCTGACTGTCTGTCTCTCTCTCTCTGTCCTCCTCTCTCTATCCTCCTTTTCTCCTCTTTTCTCCTCTCCCCCCCCTCTCTCTCCCCTCCCCTTTTTAAAATCAAAAAAAAAGGAAAAACTGCAGCAAGTCTACTGCCCATGCGGAGCAGGTCCATGTCCCCCCCCCCATTAGACCAATGACCCCCCCTGTCTGGCCACCTCCCCTTTAAGAAGGAGCCCCGGCACCAACCCACACATAAGCCCATCAAAGGGCAACCCACCCCCCATCCACACCACCAAATATTTATCTAACCATTTTTAAAACTACACAATGGGTTTTGCCCCAATAACGTACTCGGAGTTTTTTTCCACTCACCACAACTCTATTAAACCAAAACCCTTTCTTTCCTATATCACTTCCCAATCTAAATTTTTTCCAAAAATTGAAAAAACCCTTTCCGCGAGTCCTTTTCTTGGCTGGAAATTTTTTAGTACACTATTTTAAAATCCCCCTTTTTTTATTCCTGTTTTTTCCCTTTATAAAACCCGATCATAACCCCCAATTCTAACGCCTTTCGAGGAGTGCAGATTCCGAGCCCTCAGCCCCATCCCATAGGGAAGATTTTTTATACTGGGATCATCTTTTTCATCCTCCTCTGTAAGTTTTCCAGAGCTTTAATTCCAATTTTGAAACGGTGACCAGAAATGGAAGGGAGCATTTCAAAAAAGGGGCCAAAACCCAAAAAATATAAAGAAAGGAAGAACCCCTGAGGACTTCTTTAAAATTTTTACTTTTAGATATGAAACCAAGAATCTGTTAGCTTTAAATTTTGAACACTAATGCACTGTTGCCTTTGGGTTTTTAAATTTCTTTCTAACCAAACTCCCAATCCTTTTTGCAAACAGTAAAAATTAAGAACTAAAGTTATTTAGTTTATAGTATGTGGCATGGTTTTTTACCTGTCCAACATTTTTTAACTTTCATTTTTCAATATTAAAACTGCCCTCTGCCACTCTCCGACCCTTTCATCAGTCTATTCAAAATTTTTTCCCGGGAAAAAAATGCTCTAGTGTCCTCAATTTGAATGAATTGGATGGCCCATTTTTGGGGTCATCAGCCAAAAATTTTCTTATGTCGCTATTTAAATTTTTTCGTCCCAAGTCGTGAATGTAAAATTTTGAACAACAACGGGCCCAACACTGACCCCGAGAACACTGCTTGTGAAGTCCCCCAATCCCGAAATTTTTTCTCCCCATTTATGCAAACTCTCTGCTGCCTATTTGCCAGCCATGCCTCTACCCGGGAAAAAATTTCTCCTCCTATTCCATGTGCCTTAAATTTCCTCAATAGCCTCTGGTGTGGAACTTTATCGAAAGCCTTACTGAAGCCCATATACACAATATCATATTCATTACCATGATCCAGCTCCTCAAACACCTTAGTGAAAAAAGTTAGTAAATTTGTAAGACAGGAACGCCCCTTTGTAAAACCGTGTTGAGATTCATTAATCAATCTGTGCCTATCAAGATGGCTACGAATTGCTTCGGCAATTATTGATTCCATAAATTTTCCCACTATGGAGGTAAGGCTTATTGGTCTATAGTTCGAAGCCAAGAACCTGTCACTGGCCTTGTAAATAGGTATTACATTTGCCATTTTCCACTTATCAGGCACTATGCCAGTTTGTAGTGATATGTTAAGAATGATTAGCCAAAGGTATGCTAAGTTCCTCTTTACATTCCTTTAACACCCTTGCAAACATTTCATCAGGACCTGGGGATTTGTTAGGTTTTAGTTTCTCTATTTGTCTGAGGACTATGTCACTAGTTACCGCAATCATGCATAATTTATTATCATCCTTTTTCAAACATAATCTATTATTTCAGGAATATCGCTAGAAATTTTCCTGGGTGAAAACTGAGAGGAAGAAGGTATTGAGAATTTCCCCACTATCCTTATCACTGTCGTGATCTGACCAGAGTTACTCTTAAGTGGCCCAATCTTGTCTCTAATCTTACTTCTGTATACCTGAAAGAACCCTTTTGGGTTAGTCTTTGAATCCCTTGCAACCTTAGCCTCATAATCCCTTTTTGCTTTTCTTATTCCTTTCTATATTTCTCTCTTTAATTGAATATATTGATTTCTTAACTGCCCATCCCCTCTTTTGATATGCCTATATATGCCTCTCTTTTGACCCGTGAGATGTTTTTAATTTTATTGTTCATCCCTTTGGGGTCATTTTTGTTAGATCTAATTTCCCTACTCAGAACAAAAATTGTTTGGGCAGCTAGAACTATGCTCTGAAAAACGTCATATTGGCAACCAAGATCACCTACCTGACCCATAGTCAGGGTTTGACAAGGTTAAGGATCCCTAGCTTTATTGACAAGCTTTATTGACAAACTAGCTCCTCTCTCCTCTCTCTCTCTCTCTCTCTCTTTTCTTCTCTTTTGTCTTCTTTTCCCTCTCTCTTTTTCTTTTTCTTGTCTCTGTTTTTGTCGTCTGTCTGTCTGTCATCGTCTCTCTCTGTCTGTCTCTCTGTCTTCTCTTTTCTCTTCTCTCTCCTCTCTCTCTCTACTCTCTCTTCTTTCCCTTCTCTCTCTTCTCTCTCTGTCTCTCTCTAGTCTCTATCTGTGTGGTGTGTGTGTGTGTCTCTCTCTCTCTGTCTCAGTCTCTCAGTCTCTCTCTTTTTCTTCTTAGTCCCAAAACCAGTGAGGAGCAGTTGTTTTCTATTACCCATGGCTAATATACATATGTTAACTCCAGTTATTAAAGTACTTCAATAAATCAGTTGAAGCTAAAACTTTTCCTTACAGACTTAAACTAGCAAGAGGTGCACCAGTTTTAAAAAGTGGTGATCCAACAACAGTCAATAATTACAAGCCCATTTTAAACTTGCCTTTACTGTCTAAAATTGTATAAGCAAATGTATTACTTCATAATCAATCACAGTAACCTTAACCCATGTCATTTTGGGTTCAGGCTAGGACAAAGTACCAATGGGCTATTTTATCAACCTCAAAAAACCTCCACTACAGTAGACCACAATCTTCTACTGCTCAAATTAGAACATGCTCTCATACCTGAAACCTTACCAGAGTGACAGACACCAGCATGCAACCATTAATAACTATTCTTGAGCAGCCCAGCTGATCAATATAGCCCTCTGCTATTCCTGATCTACATCAGTGACCTTCCAAATGCTTCTCAGGAACTTTAACCAGTTCTTATTTGCTGATGATGCAACTTTTGCCATTTCAAGTCCTGATCTGGCTGCACTCAGCAACACAGTAAATGCTGTATATGCTAAACTGCATATCTACAGTAAACCCTCAGTATATTGGGCCTTAATATAATGGTCTTTTAAAATTTTGGACAAAGCTCACTGGTTAAATTTATTTTCAATTTTTATTGCAGTACATATGTAAATTTTTTTTTATTATTATCACACTGGCCGATTCCCACCAAGGCAGGGTGGCCCGAAAAAGAAAAACTTTCACCATCATTCACTCCATCACTGTCTTGCCAGAAGGGTGCTTTACACTACAGTTTTTAAACTGCAACATTAACACCCCTCCTTCAGAGTGCAGGCACTGTACTTCCCATCTCCAGGACTCAAGTCCGGCCTGCCGGTTTCCCTGAATCCCTTCATAAATGTTACTTTGCTCACACTCCAACAGCACGTCAAGTATTAAAAACCATTTGTCTCCATTCACTCCTATCAAACACGCTCACGCATGCCTGCTGGAAGTCCAAGCCCTCGCACACAAAACCTCCTTTAACCCCCTCCCTCCAACCCTTCCTAGGCCGACCCCTACCCCGCCTTCCTTCCACTACAGACTGATACACTCTTGAAGTCATTCTGTTTCGCTCCATTCTCTCTACATGTCCGAACCACCTCAACAACCCTTCCTCAGCCCTCTGGACAACAGTTTTGGTAATCCCGCACCTCCTCCTAACTTCCAAACTAACGAATTCTCTGCATTATATTCACACCACACATTGCCCTCAGACATGACATCTCCACTGCCTCCAGCCTTCTCCTCGCTGCAACATTCATCACCCACGCTTCACACCCATATAAGAGCGTTGGTAAAACTATACTCTCATACATTCCCCTCTTTGCTCCAAGGACAAAGTTCTTTGTCTCCACAGACTCCTAAGTGCACCACTCACTCTTTTTCCCTCATCAATTCTATGATTCACCTCATCTTTCATAGACCCATCCGCTGACACGTCCACTCCCAAATATCTGAATACGTTCACCTCCTCCATACTCTCTCCCTCCAATCTGATATTCAATCTTTCATCACCTAATCTTTTGTTATCCTCATAACCTTACTCTTTCCTGTATTCACCTTTAATTTTCTTCTTTTGCACACCCTAACCAAATTCATCCACCAATCTCTGCAACTTCTCTTCAGAATCTCCCAAGAGCACAGTGTCATCAGCAAAGAGCAGCTGTGACAACTCCCACTTTGTGTGTGATTCTTTATCTTTTAACTCCACGCCTCTTGCAAGACCCTCGCATTTACTTCTCTTACAACCCCATCTATAAATATATTAAACAACCACGGTGACATCACACATCCTTGTCTAAGGCCTACTTTTACTGGAAAAATTTCCCTCTTTCCTACATACTCTAACTTGAGCCTCACTATCCTCGTAAAAACTCTTCACTGCTTTCAGTAACCTACCTCCTACACCATACACTTGCAACATCTGCCACAATTGCCCCCCCTATCCACCCTGTCATACGCCTTTTCCAAATCCATAAATGCCACAAAGACCTCTTTAGCCTTATCTAAATACTGTTCACTTATATGTTTCACTGTAAACACCTGGTCCACACACCCCCTACCTTTCCTAAAGCCTCCTTGTTCATCTGCTATCCTATTCTCCGTCTTACTCTTAATTCTTTCAATTATAACTCTACCATACACCTTACCAGGTACACTCAACAGACTTATCCCCTATAATTTTTGCACTCTCTTTTATCCCCTTTGCCTTTATACAAAGGAACTATGCATGCTCTCTGCCAATCCCTAGGTACCTTACCCTCTTCCATACATTTATTAAATAATTGCACCAACCACTCCAAAACTATATCCCCACCTGCTTTTAACATTTCTATCTTTATCCCATCAATCCCGGCTGCCTTACCCCCTTTCATTTTACCTACTGCCTCACGAACTTCCCCCACACTCACAACTGGCTCTTCCTCACTCCTACAAGATGTTATTCCTCCTTGCCCTATACACGAAATCACAGCTTCCCTATCTTCATCAACATTTAACAATTCCTCAAAATATTCCCTCCATCTTCCCAATACCTCTAACTCTCCATTTAATAACTCTCCTCTCCTATTTTTAACTGACAAATCCATTTGTTCTCTAGGCTTTCTTAACTTGTTAATCTCACTACAAAACTTTTTCTTATTTTCAACAAAATTTGTTGATAACATCTCACCCACTCTCTCATTTGCTCTCTTTTTACATTGCTTCACCACTCTCTTAACTTCTCTCTTTTTCTCCATATACTCTTCCCTCCTTGCATCACTTCTACTTTGTAAAAACTTCTCATATGCTAACTTTTTCTCCCTTACTACTCTCTTTACATCATCATTCCACCAATCGCTCCTCTTCCCTCCTGCACCCACTTTCCTGTAACCACAAACTTCTGCTGAACACTCTAACACTACATTTTTAAACCTAGCCCATACCTCTTCGACCCCATTGCCTATGCTCTCATTAGCCCATCTATCCTCCAATAGCTGTTTATATCTTACCCTAACTGCCTCCTCTTTTAGTTTATAAACCTTCACCTCTCTCTTCCCTGATGCTTCTATTCTCCTTGTATCCCATCTACCTTTTACTCTCAGTGTAGCTACAACTAGAAAGTGATCTGATATATCTGTGGCCCCTCTATAAACATGTACATCCTGAAGTCTACTCAACAGTCTTTTATCTACCAATACATAATCCAACAAACTACTGTCATTTCGCCCTACATCATATCGTGTATACTTATTTATCCTCTTTTTCTTAAAATATGTATTACCTATAACTAAACCCCTTTCTATACAAAGTTCAATCAAAGGGCTCCCATTATCATTTACACCTGGCACCCCAAACTTACCTACCACACCCTCTCTAAAAGTTTCTCCTACTTTAGCATTCAGGTCCCCTACCACAATTACTCTCTCATTTGGTTCAAAGGCTCCTATACATTCACTTAACATCTCCCAAAATCTCTCTCTCTCTCTCTGCATTCCTCTCTTCTCCAGGTGCATACACGCTTATTATGACCCACTTCTCGCATCCAACCTTTACTTTAATCCACATAATTCTTGAATTTACACATTCATATTCTCTTTTCTCCTTCCATAACTGATCATTTAACATTACTGCTACCCCTTCCTTTGCTCTAACTCTCTCAGATACTCCAGATTTAATCCCATTTATTTCCCCCACCTGAAACTCTCCTACCCCCTTCAGCTTTGTTTCGCTTAGGGCCAGGACATCCAACTTCTTTTCATTCATAACATCAGCAATCATCTGTTTCTTGTCATCCGCACTACATCCACGCACATTTAAGCAACCCAGTTTTATAAAGTTTTTCTTCTTCTCTTTTTTAGTAAATGTATACAGGAGAAGGGGTTACTAGCCCATTGCTCCCGGCATTTTAGTCGCCTCATACGACACGCATGGCTTACGGAGGAAAGATTCTTTTCCACTTCCCCATGGACAATAGAAGAAATAAAAAAGAACAAGAGCTATTTAGAAAAAGGAGAAAAACCTAGATGTATGTATATATATATATGCATGTGCGTGTCTGTGAAGTGTGACCAAAGTGTAAGTAGGAGTAGCAAGATATCCCTGTTATCTTAGCGTGTTTATGAGACAGAAAAAGAAAACCAGCAATCCTACCATCATGTAAAACAGTTACAGGTTTCTGTTTCACAGTCATCTGGCAGGACGGTAGTACTTCCCTGGGTGGTTTTTTATTATTTTTTAACATTCTGCTATAACAGATACAGGGACAGCTCCTCTGTTAGTCCATTATATCGAGCGTTTACTGTACTTGGATCACATCTAAAGAATGCACTCAATATTGATAAGACCTTCTATATCATGTTTGGGAACAAAGCAAGAGATGTTCATTTGAACACGAAGATAAACAGTACACCAAATAATAGGCAGGACAAGGGTAAATGCTTGGTTAGTCTGCCCGAAATGCCCCAGCATGATAGTGGCTTTCTGTGTACGTAACAAATCAGAATTGTAATTACACATTGTAATCTTTGCAAAGAAATAAAATCTTTATCTTTAATACACCTGGAAAGCAAACTAAAATTCAACATACACATCCAGACCATTCCTAAAAAAAAAAAAAAATAGCGGGTATTCTCTCAGAAATACACTATGACCCCCAAACATCCCTGCTCACTTTCTAATGCTCTCTAATCTGTACATAACTCACCTGTGGTATCTGTGAATGGGGATCAACAACAGTTAATATCCAAATAAAATCCTCTTCTTCAGATTCAGGGAGGCAATTTAACCCCTAAACGGTCCAAACATATATATACGTTCTCTCGCCCAGTGCCCCGAATATTTTGAAAAATAAAAAAATTGTTTTTTATAGAAATAAAGAGAAAAATTTTCTAAGTGTTATAGGATTCAAATAAAAATATTAAGGTCAGTACTTACCGAGATATGAGGCTGCAAAGTTTACACTTAACCCCTTCAGGGTCCAAGGCCCAAATCTGAAGTGGTGCCCCAGTGTCCAAGAATTTAAAAAAAAAAAAATTTGTTATTTTTTCTTATGAAATGGTAGAGAATCTTTTTGTGAAGGTAATAAAACAAAAAGTACGAAATTTGATGGAAAATTGACGAAATTATGCTCTCGCGAATTTTGATGTGTCAGCGATATTTACGAATCGGCAATTTTGCCGACTTTGACTCCCATTTTAGGCCAATTACATTATTCCAGTCAACCAAATTCTTAGCTATTTCACTAGTATTACTTCTATTCTATCAATTGAGCACAAGAAATCGCCAAGTCAACTGTTTCAACTACAAATTAAAGTGATCGGAAATTGTTAATTTGGTCAATTTAACACACAGTTCAAAATACAGTATTCCAATTTCAAAATAGGGTCCAGAATAAACAATGTAGGTATTCCTGGAACTAAACTAACATTTCCTCTGTTCATTAGTTACATTTTGAGGCTTTACAAATAAATTCCATTTTGATTTTTTATTCACATAATGAATTTTTATTCACACCAAAAAATAGAAGAGTTACTGTTATGCAACTCTGTAATGTATTGTTATGCAATACTTTAATAATTGTATAAATATCATCACCATATTTGTGAATGCATATTAGACCCACCAGCTGGCGTGTATTAGACGTGTGAGGTCGTTTGTTTACTCTTGAATATCGGCAAAAATTTAACATTTCTGCTACTTTGAGCTCAGTTTCAAGCCATTTCCAGTGCTAAAACCAATCAAAATCATCTCTATTTCTGTAATATGTCTTCCATTCTATCAAATGAGACCAAGAAATCGCAAATAGAACTATAAAAAACATACGAAAAAACACTGCATAGTCGCTGTTTTAATCGAAAAATCATGATTTTCAGTTTTTTTCTCTCATTATACACAGTGTGCTGCAGGATCTGTTTTATGTGGTGCACACGTACCACATAGATGTATTCTGTCATATCTAGGCCCAAATGTACCACTCACAGTTTATCAGAGTGAGCTGAGCTCATGACGTAGATCTACGGTTTGGACCCTGAACGTAAAGCCGTAGATCTACGGGACGGACCCTCAAAGGGTTAATGCTCACCTGACGGCATCATCGAGTCCTGCCGCTTGCCGAAGTGTTGCCGATATACCTTTTCTTCTCATTTTTATAATATTTTATATAATTTTTATGTTTTGATAATTACAATTTATAGTACATGTACATGTAGTTCTTTTCATTTCATAACCAATCTTTTGTTCTGACACTAATATTAGGTACTGAAATTGTACTCAAATTGTCACAAACACATTGACAGGTGGACTTTTACACCTCTCTTGGTCAGATATTATTGTCTAGGAATATATACAAAGTATTTGTAGGTCCCAGCAATGTTTTGGATACACTGGAGTATATAATAATAATAATAATAATAATAATAAGTTGTTCCCTTGAAGCATGATATAAGACAAGTGTCAGTGACAAGCATCTGGGAGGGTGAAGTGATAAGATAAGGGGTGACATTTGATGAGTGTCAGCATCTCTGTCTCTGCTTATCTGTCTGTCTGCTTGTCTCTCTTACTGTCTCTCTGCTTGTCTCTCTCTCTGTCTCAGAGAGAGCCACTGTGAACCAACAGGTATTCTTATGCATTATATCTACAAGCACAGTATAGCACTTCAGATTTTTTAAGCTATCCTAGGTAATTTACACTATGTATAATTGTATTTATGTGTACCTGTGAGACAGAGATAGAAAGACAAAGACAGAAACAGATAGACAGAGACAGATAGAGACAGACAGAGACAGAGATAGACAGACCCTAAACTTGGGGTCAACATCACTTTCGTCTTAACCCTTAAACTGTCCGAATGTAGATCGTTTTATTTTTCATTCCTTCAAATTTGGCGCAATAGGCCCTAGTCTCCTAGACACGAGAGAATGGGTCTGCGCCCTAAGTGTGCGCAGTATGAAAAAATTCGCTGACGCTGGGGTACTGCGTGGTAGCACCACTTAGTTTCAGCTCCATCTTGGGTTAACATCATGGCAAACCCCCATGATTCACTCATGCCTTGCCATATTAATACTCTACTATTCTCAGAAAGTGTAACAGAATGTGAAGTTAGTGAATTTGACACCGATATAGCCACTAATGTTCAAGGAATTAGTGAAACTGTTGATGATAACCCAGATGACCCTCAGCCAAGTACCTCTGGGGTTGCTAGTGTTACTACCCAAAGGCAACTCCACAAGAGGAAATTATCATTTTCCAAGCGTTATGGTGATGACGATAGTGAAAGTGATATAAGTGACGATGATGAAATTGATTTTATGCCCATAGAAGATTCTTCAAGTGGCAGTGATTATCATTATTCCCCAGTGAAACGTACTTTTAGGCGTCGTAACCTACGTTCAGGCAGTGTGCCATATGTAGTCGGCGGCAAGGGTCATGGCAGGTCACGATCCAAAACCCCAGCTAGTGTTAGTGATAGTGATCATGAAGGTGAATATGCTGGGATGGAGGAAGAGGAGGTTGATGGCATAGTGCCTGGACCTCGTGGCGCAGTGGGTGGGCAGACAAAGGACCGCCCGGCATCCTCTCAACCATGTGCTGCCTCCACTCCCTTCCCCCCTCCTGCTCCCTCAATCACCATGCCACAGGCTCACCCTGCACCATCTGATTGCAAATGGAAATGGACAGAGAGTACACCATTCATGCCACATTCTTTCAGTTTTGATGCCAGTGGAAGTGGTATCATGCCACACTGTCCCATCACAAATGAGTCTACAGAGTTAGACTATTTTCAACTATACTTTGATGAACCGATGATGAACCTGATTGTTACCCAGACCAACATGTACTGCCAGTATACAGTGGACCACACAGAAGTTTCAGAATCATCACGGCTGTGCAGGTGGAAACATACAACTGTGGCTGAAATGTATTTATTCCTTGGCACAATCATGCTTATGTCACACCTCTATAAGAACAATATAGCACACTAGTGGTCCACAGACCACTTCATTAGAACTCCAGTCTTCCGTGATCTCCTCCCCTGCAACAGATTCACTTTGTTGCTACGAATGTTGCACTGAAATGACCTCCTATACAAAATCAGGGAATTTGTTTATGTATCTGAAGCAAAAATTCAGTGCTTACTTTTATCCATTCAAGAATATTGTTGTTGACGAGGCCTTGATTCTGTTCAAGGGATGACTGTCATTCAAACAATATATACCAAGCAAACGTAATCACTTTGGTATAAAACTCTTTGTAGTCTCTGACTGTGAGACTGGTCTTGTGTTGGAAGTCATTATCTACACGGAAAAACACACTCGATGATACCAGGCGCATGTTGGGCATTTCTGGGAATGTTGTTTGCAAGATGATGCAGCCATACCTTGGCAAGGGTCATACATTGTTCACAGACAACTGGTATACAAGCCTTATGCTTGCTGATTTCCTACATGTGAACAATACTGATATACAGTGGACCCCCGGTATTCGATATTAATCCATTCCTGAGAGCTCATCGAATACCGATAATATCGAAAACCGAATCAATTTTCCTCATAAGAAATAATGAAAATCAAATTAATCCGTGCAAGGCACCCAAAAGTATGAAAAAAAAATTTACTACATGAAATATTAAGTTTAATGCAATAGAATAATTACAATAACAATAAAATAATTGACACTTACCTTTAATAAAGATCTGGTGATGATTGATGGGATGGAAGGAGAGGAGAGGTGTTAGTGTTTAGAAGGGGAATCCCCTTCCATTAGGACTTGAGGTAGCAAGTCCTTTTCCAGGGTTACTTCCCTTCTTCTTTTAATGCCACTAGGACCAGCTTGAGAGTCACTGGACCTCTGTCGCACAACAAATCTGTCCATAGAGCTCTGTACCTCCCGTTCCTTTACGATTTGTCTAAAATGGGCCACAACATTGTCATTGTAATAGCTGTGTTAGGGTGATTTCCATCCATAAAGGTTTGCACTTCAACCCATTGTGCACACATTTCCTTAATTTTTGAAGTAGGCACAATGTATTCCACAACTGGTATAGGCTTCTCAGGGTTAGCCCCAAACCCTTCAAAATCTTTCTTAATTTCCATACTAATTCTCACCCTTTTTACCACAGGGTTGGTACTAGAAGCTTTCTTGGGGCCCATGGTGACTTATTTTGCAGAAACAAGCACCAAACATAGTGATAATATGGATAATATGGAATGTACCGAATGTATCCTTAGATGCGCGCACACTGGCTGGCTTGTAAACACTGGCACACAAGGGGCAGTTCAGGCCACATGTGGACAGGTCTCGTACAAATTGTATCGAATACCGGGTTTTCAATCGAATACTGAGGAAATTTTTTTGCGATATAATGCATCGAATACCGGATTTATCGAATACCGATGCCATCAAATACCGGGGGTCCACTGTATGTGGAACAGTGATAAAAGTAGAAAACACATGCCAAGGTTCACTGGAGGAAGTGTAGTGAAAGCGTTTCATGCCAATGACATCATGGCACTGACGTGGCATGACAAACGGGATGTGAAATTGCTGTCAATCATCCACAGAAGCGAGATGGTACAAACAGACAGACTGAGCAAGTAAAACAATGAACCTATTATAAAGCCAGCTGCTGTCATCGACTATACGAACAATATGCGACTAGTCGACAAGTGTGACATGATGATTGGGTTTGTTGACTATGTGCGTAGAAGTCGCAAGTGGTATATATAAAAGTATTTTTTCACCTTGTAGACATTGCAATGCTCATTGCCTTCAACATGTACGAAATTAAGACAGGGAAGCAACAATGATATGTGGAATTCACCCTCAATGTCATCAAGCAGATAGTGAAAAAGTATGGTACCACACCTATACCTGTCACTCCACAGTGACCTCTCACCCCACAACAGTGACCTGTCACTCCACAAGAAGAGGGGGGAAGTGCCCGACCGAATAATCCCTAACTGTCAGTGCCTGATACCATTACCATCTACTCCAAAGAAGAAGTACTCTCAGAAAAAGTGTATTGTGTGTGCTTACACTACACAGCGACCCCAAATGCAAAAAGACACACAATTCACGTGTCAGCAATGTGGGGTGGCACTCTGTATAAATCCATGCTTCTTGGAGTATCATACAGTGGTGGACTTCTAGAAACATAAATGGGACCTGTAAATACCTTGTATGTAATTGAACCAGGTGTACAAATTCATCTATCAGTGTGAATGTGTGTGTTTGTGACAGTATGATTACTAATTCAGTACCAAATATTTGTGTCTCAACAAGAATTGACTATGAAATCTGTGACAAAACATTATTATCATAACATGAAAACAACAAAAAATAGAAAAGAATTGGAAAAAAAATGATAAATGTTTATTGTTTCTGCGAGCGGCAGTGCTCCATGTTGCCAACACCTCATCATTTAGCAAGAACATTGTGGGCTTATATCTTGGTAAGTATTGGTCCTAAATTTTTTTTTGTCCTATAACATTTCTAAAAATGCACTCTTCATTTAAAAAAAAAATGATTTTTCAAAATATTCGAAGTGCTGCGCAAGTGAACGTAGTTCTACATTTGGACAGTTTAAGGGTTAAAAGGGGAGTGTTAACATGACATTACATCAGTGAATCCTTGCTGTTTGCTGCACATTTTCTCTAATTGGCGCTCAATTTAACTGGCACTCCCACAAGGTATTAACCCTTTCAGGGTCCAAGGCCCAAATCTGGAGTCACGCACCAGTGTCCAAGAATTTAAAAAAAAAAAATTTGTTATTTTTTCTTATGAAATCGTAGAGAATCTTTTTGTGAAGGTAATAAAACAAAAAGTACGAAATTTGGTGGAAAATTGACGAAATTATGCTCTCGCGAATTTTGATGTGTCAGCGATATTTACGAATCGGCAATTTTGCCGACTTTGACTCCCATTTTAGGCCAATTACATTATTCCAGTCAACCAAATTCTTAGCTATTTCACTAGTATTACTTCTATTCTATCGATTGAGCACAAGAAATCGCCAAGTCAACTGTTTCAACTACAAAATAAAGTGATCGGAAATTGTTAATTTGGCCAATTTAACACAAAGTTCAAAATATTCCAATTTCAAAATAGGGTCTAGAATGAACAATGTAGGCATTCCTGGCACTAAACTAACATTTCCTCTGTTCATTAGTTATGTTTTGAGGCTTTACAAATAAATTCCATTTTGATTTTTTATTCACATAATGAATTTTTATTCACACCAAAAAATAGAAGATTTACTGTTATGCAATACTGTAATAATTGTATAACTATCATCACCATATTTGTGAATGTATATTAGACCCACCAGCTGACGTGTATTAGACGTGTGAGGTCGTTTGTTTACTCTTGAATATCGGCAAAAATTTAACATTTCTGCTATTTTGAGCTCAGTTTCAAGCCATTTCCAGTGCTAAAACCAATCAAAACCATCTCTATTTCTGTAATATGTCTTCCATTCTATCAAATGAGACCAAGAAATCGCAAATACAACTATAAAAAACATACGAAAAAACACTGCAAAGTTGCTGTTTTAATCGAAAAATCATGATTTCATTTTTTTTCTCTCATTATACACAGTGTGCTGCAGGATCTGTTTTATGTGGTGCACACATACCACATAGGTGTATTCTCTCATATCTAGGCCCAAATGTACCACTCACAGTTTATCAGAGTGAGCTGAGCTCATGGCGTAGATCTACGGTTTGGACCCTGAACGTAAAGCCGTAGATCTACGGGACGGACCCTGAAAGGGTTAAGTGGTCCCAGATTTTTTAATATGACACACACTGAGTGTGAAGACCCATTCTATGCTGCCCAGGCATCTCAGGCCAATTGTGCCAAATTTGGAGGCAGGAAAAATAAAACATATACATATACAGTGGTCCCTCGCTTTTCGTAGTTCCCGGCAATCGTAAATTTCGCCAATCATAGGGTTATTTTCATATAAACATGGACTTGCTTTTCATAAGTTGACTCGCGAGTCGTAATTCGTCCCGGACGCGTACCCATGGCGTGAGCCGTGGCAGCAGCCAGTCTGGCATTGTTTACCAGTGAGCGAAGGTCCCCTCACGTGCTCCAGTGAAATATTTCATAATATTCCATTTATTTTAGTGCTTGCAAGTACTAAATAAGCTACCATGGCTCCAAAGAAAGCTCCTAGTGCCAAGCCTGTGGTAAAGAAGGTGAGAAATACGATTGAATTCAAGAAAACCATCATTGAACAATATGAAAGTGGTACAAGTGTGGCCGAACTGTCCAGGATGTATAAGAAACCCTGCACAACCTTATGTTCCATAGTGGCCAAGAAAAAGGAAATCAAGGACGCTGTTGTTGCAAAGGGGGTAACTATGCTGACAAAAATGAGATCACCAGTACTCGAAGAGGTTGAGAAGTTATTATTGGTGTGGATAAATGAGAAACAATTAGCAGGAGATACTCTTATGACTTCGATTATTTGTGAAAAGGCTAGGCAGTTGCAAGAAGTTTGGTAAAGAAATTGCCTGCAAATAGTGGTGATGTGAGTGAATTTAAGGCCAGCAAAGGCTGGTTTGAGAGAATTTAAAAACCGTGCTGGCATACCCCAGTGTGGAAAGGGCTGGTGAGGCTGCCAGTTCGGACCACAAGGCGGGTTTGAAAAATATGTGCATGAATTCCAGAGTACATAAGGCTGAAGGACTGAACCTGAACAAGTGTTCAATTGTGACAAAACAGGCCTCTTTTGGAAGAAAAGGCCAAAGAGACCTTCATTACACAAGAGGAAAAGGCAATGCCGGACACAAGCCTATGAAAGACAGGCTGACGCTCATGTTCTGTGCTAAATGCTAGTGGGGATTTCAAAGTGAAGCCATTACTAGTTTTACCATTCTGAAAACCCCAGAGGGGTTCAGGAAAAACAATGTTATGAAGAGTAAATTTGTGTGTGTTTTGGAAATCTAATAGTAAGGCATGGTCACAGGGAAATTTTCGTCGAGTGGTTCAGTGAAGTTTTTGGCCCTAGCGTGAAGGAGTATCTCCTGGAAAAGAAATTGGATCTCAAGTGCTGCTAGTAATGGACAAAGCACACCTTCATCCCCAAACTTGGATGGCCTAATTTTCGAGGAGTTTGGATTCATCACAGAAAAAGTTCTTGCCCCAAATACCACTCCTCCAGCCCATGGACCAGCAGGCCCATTGCAAACTTTAAAAACTCTACACAAAAGCAATGTTTCACGGGTTGCTTGCCCTGTGACCACAGACACTCACTTGACCCTAGGGAATTTTGGAGAGAACACTTCAGCATCCTCCATTGCATAACCCTTATAGGTTTGGCTTGGGAGGGAGTGACAAACCAGGACTTGAACTCTGCCTGGAGAAAATTGTGGCCAGATTGTGTCGACAAGAGGGATTTTGAAGGGTTTGGGACTGACCCTGATGAGCCTATGTCTGTTGTAATATCAGTTGTGGCACTGGGGAGTTCCATGGGATTGGATGTGAGTTTGGAGGATGTGGAAGAATTGGTGGAAGACCACAACGAAGAGCTCACCACTGAGGAGCTGCAAGAGCTTCAACAGGAAGAGCACACAATCGCAGCTCAGAATCTTGCTGCAGAGGAGGAGGGAAGAGAGATGGAAGAAGGTGCCTTCTTCGAAATTAAAGAGATTTTTACTATGTGGGGTAAGATGGAAAGCTTTATGGAGAAACATCACCCTGACAAGGTTGTTGCAAGCCATATTGGCAACATGTACAGTGACAAAGTCTTAGGCCATTTTAGGGAAGTGTTAAAGAGACGCCAGAAACAGAGCTCTCTCCACAGTTATTTTGCGAGACAGGACTCCATTGACTCTCAAGGTGGTCCTAGTGGCATTAAGAAACAGAGAAGACAAGCAACCCCAGAAAAGCAATTGGTACCTGAGGTGTTGCTGGAAGGGGATTCCCCTTCCAAACTATAAACAATCCACTCTCTCTCCTCCTCCAGTCTCCCATACACTAAGAAGAATCTCCAGTAAAGGTAAGTGTTATGCTGTTAATGTTTCATTCATCATTTCCCATTGTATTGTTTATGTACTACATGTATATTTCATGTAAAAAAATTTTTTGTTTTAATACTTCTGGGTGTCAGGAACGGATTAATTGTATTTACATTATTTCTTATGGGGAAAATTGATTCGTAAATCGTAAATTTCGTTTATAGTAACGGCTCCAGGAACGGATTAATTACGAAAAACGAGGGACCACTGTATACATTTGGGGCTCTAGCGGTAAGAACATGTATAGTATACGTTTGGACCGTTTAGGGGTTAAAAGAAACTATAATTGACTGTGTGCCTTAAAACACAAATTTTTGTTTCTACTACACAGCAGTGAAGTGTGATATTCTTTTTTGGGAAGCTAAGTCACAAAGCACCATTCATGTAAATAATTCTTTATGGTTCAGTAGCCTCTATTCTTCATACGATGCACATGAAAGGCCCGAAGATCTGGAACTCGCTACTGGAACAAGTCAAGGATCCCCTGACAACTTATAAATTTAGGACTTTGCTGAAAAATCATCTTATCTCATAATATTAACCAAATCAACCAAACATCTGCTAACTAGTTTTATTATGTGACCTCTAGGCTCTTAACCCTTTGACTGTTTTGGTCGTATATATACGTCTTACGAGTCACCGTTTTTGACGTATATTTACTCATAAATTCTAGCGGCTTCCAATCAAGCAGGAGAAAGCTGGTAGGCCCACATGTGAGAAAATGGGTCTGTGTGGTCAGTCTGCACCATATAAAGAAATCCTGCAGCACACAGTGCATAATGAGAAAAAAAAACTGACCGTTTTTTTTTAATTAAAATGCCAAATTTGTGGTCTATTTTCGTATAGTATTTATGATTGTATTCTCGTTTTCTTGGTCTCATTTGATAGAATGGAAAACATATTATAGAAATAGAGGTGATTTTGATTGGTTTTACTATGAAGAGAACCTTGAAATGGAGCTCAAAGTAGGGGAAATGTTTGATTTTTTCCGATGTTCAAAAATAAACAAATGATGTCATTTTCTAATAAATGTCCAAGTAGCCATTCTAATATGCAGTCATGAATGGGTTGACATTATTTATACAATTATTGCAATATTGCAGTAGTCTGCATAATTGTAAAATTTTTTATTTTTTTTATTTATTATTTATTTAAATTTTTTATTTATTTATTTATTTATTTATTATTTATTTTTTAAACAATTTGAGCACACATACAGAGGTACAAAAAAAATACAGATAAGAGCAGCATGCCAAAGCCACTTATACTATGCATAGCATTACGGGCTGGCTTAAAATTAACTTAAGATTAACTAAGCAATGATGAAATCAGTGATAAAACATTAATGGGAAACAGATTACTATAAAGCACAAGTGAGATTCAAAGACAGGTCATATGGTTGCATGCATTGTTGTACATTCAGTGTGTGGAGTATCTGTTTTTGGTAGTGTATTTAAAAATAATAAAGTTAGATTGGGTTTTAGGTTTAACATTATGGATATAATTGTGAGAAACATTTAAGATATACAATTTATAAGGTTTAGTTATTCAGTATTTATTTGGTTTTGGGTGAGTAAGTGATCTTTTAGAAGAGACTTGAATTTATAAACAGGGAGTGTTTCTTTTATATTTACAGGTAAATGAATCCAGATTTTAGGGCCTTTTATGTGCATTTAGTTTTTGCTAGGTGAGATGGACACGAGGAACCCTCAAAGAGTGACTGTGCCTTGTGTTATGGTCAAGTGTTCTGTTGAGGTTGACAAGGATGTTTGAGGGGAGGGTTAATATCAGAGTTAAGTGTTCTAGTTAAATTAATAGTGGCAGTATAAAGTATGAAAGTTTGTATGGTGAGTAGGTTTTGTGTATTGAATATTGGTGGAGTGTGCCTGCCTGTAGTGAGAATTTGTTATCATTCTAACTGCAGCCTTTTGTTGGGTAATTAGTGGTCTGAGATGGTTAATTGTTGTTGAGCCCCATGCAAAAATTCCCATAGGTGAGATAGGGGTAAATAAAGAGAGTGATATAGGGCCAGGAGGGCTGACTGTGGAGCATAGTACCGTATCTTCGATAGTATGCCTACAGTCTGGAAATTTTCTTAGAAATTTGTTGTATATTGTTTTGAAATTTGAGTCTATTATCAAGGTGGTTTCCCTAAGAATTTTCCCTCTGTTAGTTTTGTGATTGGTGATCCTTTATCATTATGTTAATGGGACATCTGTAGCTCTGTTCCCAAAACTGAATGAAGTAGGTTTTGTCAATGTTTAGTGTAAGTTTGTTAGTCCTCATCCAGGTAGGTATTTTCTGTATTCGGTATTTACAGTATTGGCTAGGGGTGACTGGGCTCGGGGGGGAGAAGACGTATGTAGTGTCATCTGCAATAGTGTGGTTTGAGTAATTGCGAAGCATTTGGTAGGTCATTTATGTATAGGAGAAAGAGAAGAGGGCCAAGGACACTTCCCTGTGGGACACCAACTGTAATTTGGGGTTTTTGCAGAAGAGTTTGCCCATTTTTCGTACACATATTGGCTTCTGTTGCGAGGTATGACTTGAGGTAGTTGAGGGAGTGCCCTCTTATACCCTAGTGGACAATTTTATGTTGGAGCAAGTCATGGTCAGCTGTATCAAAAGCTTTTACGTAAGTCAATGAAGATCCCCAGTGGGACTTCTTTTTTCTCTATTGCAGTGTATATATGTTCTAGCATGTGTATAATAGCATCATTAGTATTTTTTATTAGGCCTGAATCCAAATTGGCAGGGGTTTGAGTATGTTTTGGGAGATAAGTAGGAGTAGATCGTTTATGAATTAATTTTTCGAAGATTTTTGAGAGAGGGTGTAAGTTGGATATTGGCCTATAGTTATCAACTCTGTTTGGTCTCCTCCTTTGTGGATCGGGGTGACCCTTGCTATTTTGAGAACTGTAGGGAAGGTGGAGGATTCAGTGGATTTGTTAAAGAGTGTTGCAATGATTGGTGATAGCACTTGTGACACTTTTTTGTATATAAAGGGTGGTAAGGTATTAAATCTCCTGCCTTGTTTTTTAGTGCGTTGATAATAAGGGAGACTTTCGTATGGGTTAGTCGGAGCTAGGAACAGTGTGTTCGGGTAGTTGCCGCGAGAGGTAGTCATTTGGTGGGGTATCTGAGCTTGGGATTTTATTGGCAAGGTTTTGTCCTATAGTGGAGAAGAAATCAATGAGTCTGTTTGCTGTTTCTGTTGGTGGGAGTTGGGGTTCATCTGATTTTGCTAATTTTTATTTTCGCTATTTCGTGATATGTTTTTTGTTCCCAGAATTTCTGATAGGGTTTTCCAGGTCTTTTTTATATCACCTCGTAAGTTGGATAATCTGTTCTCATAATACAATTTTTTTGCCCTTCTTATCAGGCTGGTTAGGATTGACGAGTAACGTTTTGTTTGGACCCATTCTGTACTGTTTTTCATATTAGTGTTTTGTATTTATGGATTTGAGAATGATGGGTGTTAGCCAGGGACTGTTCAGTCTCTTAGCTGTCATCTTTTTTAGTTTTTTTAGGGCAGTGCTTGTTATAGAGGTATTGGGTCTTTTTTAGAAAATTATTAATACATTCGTCAATATCTGTATAGATTTCTAGCTCAGTGTGCCAGTCAATGTTTGCTACTGCTGTTGTGAAATTATTAATGGCTGCCTCATTGTGAAGTCTGAAGGTGACTTTAGTAGTGTCTTGGGGTAGTTTACCAAGAGTTGTTATGAGGAAAGTAGGGTAGTGGTCTGTGGTATTATCTGTAATTATGCCTGATTTTAAAGGGGATATGGTGTTGGTCCAGATGTGGTCAAGTAGGGAAACACTAGTCTCTGTAACTCTTGTAGGTTTTGTTACTGTTGGTAACAACATACAGTTACTCATTGTGTTTGTGAATTCAGTAACGTGTGGGTCCTGGTCTTGCAGGAGATTTATATTGAAGTCACCTGAGAGTAGTAAGTGATCTTTGTTCATGCGTGCATCAGTTATCATACTTCCTAGGTTTTGACTAAATTGGCTAATGTTTGACTGTGGAACTCTGTAGATGTTTATCAATGTGAGAGGTTTTTGTAGGTATTTGGATTTGAATTTGGCTATTATATATTCCCCATGTTCATCCCTTGTGCAAGTATTAGTGATACATTCTAGTTGGTCTGAGTAGTATATGGCTGTGCCACCCCCTTGTTGGTCTGGCCTACAGTTGTACATGTATATGGCTGTGTAACCAGGAATGGCATAGATATCTGTACTATCAGGCTTTAGCCAGGTTTCAGTTAGTGTAATGATGGACATATTGGCATGTAAGGAATTTAGTAATGCTATGAGGTCATCGTAATGTTTGCTTAAAGATCTGATATTGTAGTTAAAGATAGTTATGTTGTTGTTGGCTCTGAGAAATGCCTTTGATTGTTCTGCAGTGTAGTAATTACAGTAACTGTTTGATTCATTTAAGTCATTAAATAAGAGGTTGGTATCAGGATCAATTTTTGTAATCACAAGATTTGTAGTGAATCTATAGTTAGAATTAAGTATAAAACAAAGTAAATAGTCTTAAAGGGCTAAAAAATAGCACCTGAATTATTTAACAAATGTAAAATAATGAGCTAAGGTAGTTTTTTTTTTTTTTTTTTTTTTTTTTTTTTTTTTTTTTGAAAGCTAAAGGAGACAATATAAAAGGGACTAATACAAATAAAGTCATGATCAAATAATGGAGCTTGGGAATATGATAGTAGGTAGTACTATAAAGGTAATTTTTTTAAAGTTAAAATTTTATAGTATAAAAATTATAATATAAAAAGGGACTAATAAAGTTGTGGTGAACAATAAGTGGTAATCAAATAAATGAGCTTTGGAATTTTAATGGCAAAATTGTGAATTTAAATTCTACTTTAGCCCCTTTGAGAATAGCACCTTGATTATTTTAACAATTGTGAATATAAAACAGGTAGTTATATAAAGCTAAAATAAAGGAAAAAAATATATAAGGGACTAAAATTAAGTAATGGTAAACAAAGTTAAATGGACAGATGGTCACTATGAAATAATATTGGTTTAGGAGTAAGATCTGATTTTTTAATATTAAATAAATTGAGCAGTTTATTGCACAATAAAAAGTAAAAAAAATGGGGTTTAGTTGGTACAAAGCTAGCAAAAGATAGTTTTGGGTACTTGCAAAAAAGAAATTTGGAAATATACACTAATTGCATCCCACAATGAAAAGTGACTAAAAAACAAGTAGTGATAAACAAAATTAAAAATGGACAGGAAAGAATAATGAATATTATTAATTTGGAGTAAGATTTGACTTGAAATTTTAAAATTATAGCAATTAATAGCAGTAGAAAGAAGTATAGAGTATTGGAGGTAGTTGGTATTAGCTAGTGATGAAAAATAAAAAAAATAATAAATGCACAATACAGTGGACCCCGCATAGCGAACGCCTTGCATAGCGAACAATCCGCATAGCGAACGCTTTGTTCGCTAAAATTTTGCCCCGCATAGTGGACAAAAACCGCTCAGCGACCTTCGTCCGAGACGCTTTCCAATGTGGGCCCCTCAGCCAGCCTCACATGTCCGCCCGTCCCATTGTTACCAGCTAGCCTCCGGGGTAACATTCAAGCATACACTGGGAAAATATTTCGTATTATTACAGTGTTTTCGGTGCTGTTTGTGGAAAATAAGTGACCATGGGCCCAAGAAAGGCTTCTAGTGCCAACCCTACACCTCAAAGGGTAAGAATTAAACCCCTTGAAATTAAGAAAGAGATCATTGATAAGTATGAAAGTGGAGTACGTATCACCGACCTGGTCAGGTTGTTTCAAGAAACCAAAATCAACCATCGCTTCTATTGTGGGCAAGAAAACGGCAATAAGGAAGCGTTGTTGCCAAGGTTTAACTGTGTTTTTGAAACAAAGATCGCAAGTGATGGAAGATGTTGAGAGACTGTTATTGGTGTGGATAAATGAAAACAGCTAGCAGGAGATAGCGTCTCTCAAGCGATCATATGTGAAAAGGCTAGGAAGTTGCATGACGATTTAATTAAAAAATGCCTGCAATTAGTGATGATGTGAGTGAATTTAAAGGGCCCGCAAAGGTTGGTTTGAGAGATTTAAGAAGCGTAGTGGCATCCATAGTGTGATACGGGGATGGGTGGGTGCCAGTTCGGGCCACAAAGTGGCTGAAAAATATGTGCATGAATTCAAGGAGTACATAGAAACTGAAGGACTGGAACCTGAACAAGTGTTTAATTGTTTATGAAACAGGCCTGTTCTGGAAGAAAATGCCAAGCAGGGCCTAACATTACTCAGGAGGAAAAGGCACTCCCAGGACATAAGCCTATGAAAGACAGGCTTACTTTGTTGATGTGTGCCAATGCTAGTGGTGATTGCAAAGTTAAGCCTTTATTAGTGTATCACTCTGAAACTCCCAGAGCGTTCAGGCAAAAAAATGTCCTCAAGGGTAATTTGTGTGTGCTGTGGAGGGGAAACAGTAAGGCATGGGTCACTAGGGAATTTTTCTATAACTGGTTACACCATGCATTTGCCCCCAATGTGAAAGATTACCTAACTGAAAAGAAATTAGACCTTAAGTGCCTCCTGGTGTTAGACAATGCCCTGGTCATCCTACAGACGTGGCAGAGCGACTTTTTTGGGACATGAGCTTCATTAAGGTGAATTTTTTGTCTCCTAATACCACTCCTCTCCTGCACCCCATGGACCGCAGGTCATTTCCAACTTCAAAAACTGTACACAAAAGCTCTGTTTCAAAATTTGCTTTGAAGTGACCACAGACACTGGATTGACTCTAAAAGAGTTTTGGAAGGATCACTTTAATATCCTCAGTTGTGTAAACCTTATGGGTAAGGCTTGGGAGGGAGTGACTAAGAGAACCTTGAACTCTGCTTGGGAAGAACTTGGCCAGAATGTGTAGACAAAAGGGATTTTGAAGGGTTTGAGGGTAACCCTGAGAGGAGTGTATACCAGTTTGAGGAATCAATTGGGGAAATTTGGGGGAAGTCCTTGGGGTTGGAGGTTAGTGGGGAGGATGTGGAAGAGTTGGTGGAGGAGGACAATGAAGAACTAACCACTGATGAGCTGTTTAAGATAAACTTCAAGAGCAAGAGGCCAGACCTGGGAAACTGGTTCAAAGGAGGGGAGAGAGAAATTGAAGGAATTGCCTATTTCAAAGATTAAGGAAATGTGTGCAGAATGGCTTGAAGTGCAAACCTTTTTTGATGAAAATCACCCTCACACAGCATTGCAAGCCGTGCTGGTGACTGTTACAATGACACTGTTGTGAACCACTTTAGACAAATCATAAAGGAACGAGAGGTACAAAGGGCCCCTATGGACAGATATGTTGTGCGAAAGAAGTCCAGTGACTCTGAAGCTGGTCCTAGTGGCATTAAAAAAAAGAAGGGAAGTAACCCCGGAAAAGGACTTGCTACCTCAAAGTCCTAATGGAAGGGGATTCCCTTCTAAACACTAACACTCTCTCTCCCCTCCTCCCATCCCATCAATCATCACCAGATCTTCAATAAAAGTAAGTGTCATGTAATTGTGCATGCCTTTTTCAGTTTGTGTGTACTAAAATTAACATTTTTTTGTGGTAAAAAAATTTTTTTTTCATACTTTTGGGTGTCTTGCACGGATTAATTTTATTTCCATTATTTCTTATGGGGAAAATTAATTCGCATAGCGAACATTTCGCATAACGACCAGCCCTCTTGCACGGATTAAGTTCGCTATGCGGGGGTCCACTGTATAATAGTAACGTACACTATATGCACCACACGTATATATGTACAGTGGACCCCTGCGTAACGATTACCTCCAAATGTGACCAATTATGTAAATGTATTTATGTAAGTGCGTTTGTACGTGTATGTTTGGCAGTCTGAAATGGACTAATCTACTTCACGATATTTCTTATGGGAACAAATTCGGTCAGTACTGGCACCTGAACATACTTCTGGATTGAAAAAATATCGTTAACCGGGGGTCCACTGTATTAAGGGCACTTATCTAATCTGTTACAGAAATGTCAGCTTGAATAAAAATTCAAAATAGAAAGCAAGAGTAATATCAGAGGGGCCTGGAGACGTGACTGATGAATAAAGAAAATGTTATTTTAAGCCGGAAAGTCTGCTTGTTCATTTTGGACCCTGTTTTGAAATTGTCAATTTTTTAATTTTTGTGAAATGGGCCCAAAATTGCAA
>NC_069399.1:53702167-53729767 GCF_026875155.1 Cherax quadricarinatus | reverse complement strand
AATTTTTAGGGGACTGTACCGAACCACACAAAAATCTCTCACAACAAAAGCAAAAGACTCGGCAGACGATGCAACATTCCCCAATGGAAAGCAGGGGTGTCACTAGCACGTTAAGAGACAATACAATAAGTGTCAGGGGCCCGAGACTGTTCAACTGCCTCCCAGCATACATACGGGGGATTACCAAAAGACCCCTGGCTGTCTTCAAGCAGGCACTGGACAAGCACCTAAAGTCGGTACCTGACCAGCCGGGCTATGGCTCGTACGTTGGATTGTGTGCAGCCAGCAGTAACAGCCCGATTGATCAGGCTTTGATCCACCATGAGGCCTGGTCACAGACCGGGTCGTGGGGGCGTTGACCCCCGGAACTCTCTCCAGGTACTCCAGGTAAACTCTGTCCCAGGGTCAGACTCATAGAACTCCGTGTTCATCAAGAACTGCAAGAAGCCCCTATCACGTGCTTTTAACATCCTATGGAGAGGGAGCATGGACATGGGGGTCGTCCCACAGCTACTAAAAACAACAGACATAGCCCCACTCCACAAAGGGGGCAGTAAAGCAATAGCAAAGAACTACAGACCGATAGCACTAACACCCCATATCATAAAAAACTTTGAAAGGGTCCTAAGAAGCAAGATCGCCACCCATCTAGATACCCATAAATTACACAACCCAGGGCAACATGAGTTTAGAGCAGGTCACTCCTGTCTGTCCCAACTAGTGGATCACTACGACAAGGTCGTAGATGCAGTAGAAGGCAAAAGAATGCAGATGTAATATACCTTTGCAAAAGCCTTCGACAAGTGTGACCATGGCGTAATAGCGCACAAAATGCGTGATAAAGGAATAACAGGAAAAGTTGGTAGATGGATCTATAATTTCCTAACAAACAGAACACAATGAGTAGTAGTCAACAGAGTAAAGTCTGAGGTGGCTTCGGTGAAAAACTCTGTTCTGCAAGGCACAGTACTTGCTCTCATCTTGTTTCTTATCCTCATATCTGACATAGACAAGGATGTCAGCCACAGCACCGTGTCTTCCTTTGCAGATGACACCCGAATCTGCATGACAGTGTCTTCCACTGCAAGGCCCCAGGCGGACATCAACCATATTTATTTATTTATTTATGTCTTTGCATATAGCACATTGAGATTTTGTATTTACAATAATGGGTTGCAATGCAAAGCGAGCCTCTATTATGCCTATGCATTATGGGCCAACTTAACATTATTGGCGTACAGTCTACTTAACACTAAGGATTATATCATAGTTGTACAGTAGATTATTAATTATAAACGAATCTAATTTGTATAAGACAAAAGATATATTCATATATTGAAAAATGCTTTTTGTGAAACAGTGGGCTGCAGCAAAGAATATGAAGTTCAACGATGAGAAATTTCAGTTACTCCGATATGGTAAGCATGAGGAAATTTAAACTTCATCATGGTATAAAGCAAATACCAGCCACAAAATTGAGCGAAAAATTAAAGTCAAAGACCAGGGAATGATCATATCGGAGGACATGATCACCTTCAAGAACCTTAACATTGTATCAATCGCATCTGCTAGAAAAATGACAGGATGGATAATGAGAACCTTCAAAACTAGGGAGGCCAAGCCCATGATGACACTCTTCAGGTCACTTGTTCTATCTAGGCTGGAATATTGCTGCCCTAACAGACCTTTCAAGGGCGGAAATTGCAAACCAAAAAATTTGTACAGAGAACCTTCCGGCGCGCTAACGGAGAAAAAACACCTCAATTACGGAGCCTTGAGGTTCCTAAACCTTACCCCCGGGAATCAGGGGGGGAGAGAACATGATTATATATCCCTGGAAAACCCTAAAAAAGGACTGTACCAAACTTGCCACGAAAATCACCACTACGAAAGCAAAAATTGCGAAATGAAAATCCCCCTATGAAAAGGGGGTCACTAGACGTTAAAGACAAACAATAAGGTGAGGGGCCAAGACTTTTCATCGCCTCCCGCATACATAAGGGGGGATTCCCAAATAGACCCTTGGCTTCTTCAAGCGGCACGGGACAAGCACCTAAAGTAGGTATCTGACCAGCCAGGCTGTGGCTCGTACGTTGGATTGCGTGCAGCCAGCAGTAACAGCCTTGTTGATCAGGGCCCGATCCACATGAGGCCTGGGCACAGACCGGGTGCAGGGGGATTGGCCCCCGGAACCCTTTCCAGGTAAACTCCAGGTAAACTCCAGGTGTCCCGTAGCTTGATCACTAGAGCACTCAGCTCACACACTGAGGTGTCCCATAGCTCGATCACTAGCGCACTCAATTCACACGCTGAGGGATTCTCTGCTGGTCTGTTGGTGTGAGCAGACATGCGCCTGCTGCCCTCTCTCGGCGATTGGAAGACTTCCTGTTTTTTTCCAATATGGGGCAGGGTGTGAGGAAGAGGGTAAATACAGTGGGCATCAAGCTGGTTTGCATGGCGATTTTGCCGCAAGCTGCTCCCGTGCTGTTGCCATTAATCATCCATGATACGTATGGTATACAGGATGCAGAATTATATGGTGTAGCACTTAATGGCACATACAGGGTGTTTGTCAAGTTGTTGAACACCGGCGTCTATGAGAGGCTGGTAGAGAAATACCAGGATGTGCGAGTGGACGTCAATTCTATGGTGAGTGTCCGCCTTCATGACATCTCCAGGCATTATACTTGGGTTAGAGTGCGAAATGTACCGTTTGAGGCAGATGAAACTTACATACACAATGTTTTTCAAGGACTATGGACCGTTCACTGGCCGGGCGGCAAGTGGGTAGAAGGTGCATATTTTTGGATTCCCGGAGGGCATGTTCCCCGCTTTAAAATGACGATACGGCACCCCATACCGTCTATGTTAGTTGGAGGCCTTCAGACTCAGTTCATGGTGTCCTATGCTGGGCAACGTAGGACCTGCAGGCGTTGTGGTGGTTTTAAACACATTGCTGCATATTGGGGAACGACTGACTCGACTTCATGGTCTAGAATGTATTCCCGGCAGGGGAATCTGGCAGGGTTGGACGTGCTCTGGAGCTACAGGGAAGGACGTGGGCCTGGTCGTCTGTGGAGTGAGGAGGTGGAAACGAGCAGAGGCAATGGCGGGGCGGACCTGATGGCCTCTGTTGGGTTGGGGGCCTGTGGGACCCATTATGCCCATGGTGGGGGACGACATGGTTCGGGGAGGAAGCCATCGTGAGGTCCTAGAGACGGTGCTCACCTCGCTGTTTCCCCAGTCAGATGGGGAGGGGGAGTCGGTGACAAGGGCTGGGGTGAGGAATGCTGCAGACCTGTGTGGCACAAAATGAAACCCCGTGTGTGTGAGTGTGTGTGTGTTGTTGTGTGTGTGTGTGTGTGTGCGTGTGTGTGTGTGTGTGTGTGTGTGTGTGTATGGTGTGTGTGTGTGCGTGCGTGTGAATGCATATATTTGTATGCTCGTGTGCATATGTCTGTGCGTGTGCCCTCGTGTGTGTATGTGTGCGTGCGCGTGCGCTAGTGTGGGTGTAGGGCCCATTTAATATTTGTATTTATAACTCATTACAATTGTGACCAGGTGTGGACGTATCAGTGGTTCATTACTTTGTAATTTATTCATGACTGTAACCATGTATAGGAGTGAGGCTGATTCATTACCTTCGTAACTTGTCATGATTGTGACCAGATCTACCAGGAGCTCATTACCTTTGTAACTAGTTCAGCTATCATAACTTTGGGGTCCAGTCCCTGGACCCATTATGTACCTTTGTAATCTTTTGACTACCGCCCACAGGATGGGTATGGGGTGCATAATAAAGATATTAAACTAACTGACTTGGTGGTGTCTCATGGGGAAATGTGCCCAGATGGTGGGAAGGTTGGACATGTGGTGGAGGTGGAGGTTCACCGTGAGGTATCACAGGAGGTGGAGATGGAAGTGGGTGGAGTCATGCGCAAGTGTGAGGCTGTGACATCAGATTCGGATGATGTCCTGACTCCAGCACAGAGGTCTGGCAAGGTAGTGGTGGTGATGAAGATGGTGGTGGTCCCTTGGGGACTTCAGACCCGGAGCTGGACCGGGGAGGGGTTAGGGCTGTCAGTAGAGACATGCATAAAGGAGGTCCGAAAGGACATGGTGGTGTTAAGAAGAAGGTGTCAAAGCACAGGGAGAAGAAACCACTGCTGGCCTAAGGTGTATGACAGTTAACATTAATGGTTTGTGTCAGGATGTGAAGTGTGCGTGGTTTTCAAGTTTCTTGTGCCGGCATAGAGTGGACGTCATATTTGTGCAAGAGCACAATATCAAGGTGGGGCGTGTATTGGAGGTGGATGGATATAGGGTTTTTGTGATGCAGATGGGATGCTTAAAAGGAGGGGTGGGAGTCCTACTCTGGGAGGCGAGCCCATTTGTGGTTAGTAGAAGTGAAGGGGGGGTGAGGGACGTATTATAAGAGTGGATGGATGGCGGATGGGCGAGCGAGTGGCATTGGTGTGTGTGTATGCACCCGCGGAGAGTGATGTACATCTGAAAGCGGATTTCGTGAGGGATGAGCTCGTTTATTATTTCTGTTCTTTACCACCTGTTGCTATCGTGGGAGGGGATTGGAATTGTGTTATTCACAGGGCAGACATTGAGCTGTGTGGGCTGGGGCATTTTTCAACTATCCTAGGTGATCTTCTGAGAGATGTGTGTCTACGTGATGTATCTGGGAGTGGGGCTTGGGTGGTGGAGCACACTTTTGTTAGACATGGATATGCGGCAAGGCTAGATCGGGTATACATCACAAAGCAGGTAAGAGTGGAGTCCTTGCATACGGTGGAGGTGGAATATTCTGATCATAGGGCGGTTGTGGTCGACCTGGAATGGGATGGGCTGGCCAGGAGGTGTAAGAGCTATTGGAAACTAAATACCAGGATTTTGGGTGATGAGGAGGGGCAGGGAGGATTCGAGACGTTGTGGGCAGAGCTCAGTGAGGAAAGGCGGGGTGTAGAGGATTTGCTGGGGTGGTGGGATGGGGTGGCTAAGGGACGAATACGTCAGTTTTATGTGAGGGAGGGGAAACGCATAATGCAACAATCGTATGGGCTCCTTCAGTACCTAGAGGGTAGGTTGAGGGATTGCTATGGAAGAGGTGGACACAGGGGAGTATATCCTGTGGAGGAGATAGAAACGTTGAAGGGAAGGATTCATGAGCTGCAAAATGAATGTTTTAATGTGGTGCATGTGCAGGGGGGGGGTTGAGGAGGTGTTGTGGGGCAATCAACCATCGGCGTGTGTTTTACAGGGCCAGCAGCGCCATCGGAAAGCCACTGAGGTTGGTAGGTTAGTCGTCCACTCTGAAGTGGGAGGTTATCATGAGGGGCAAGTGTTGCGGATGACAGAGGGGATGAGTGGTTATGTGGATGCATGGTATGAGCAGTATTTGGGGAGTAGTGGAGTGGGAGGTGAGGCTTTGCATAGCATCTGCGAGCTAGTGCCATGTTCATTGGGGCATAGTGATCGAGTAGCACTGGGTGGGGAGATAGATGAGGGTGAGGTTTGGCGAGCACTGGTGAGTATGCATACGGGAAAGGCTCTGGGGATAGATGAATTGCCCTGTGAATTTTACCTGCAGAATTGGACGTTAATGCATGGATTCCTGGTGGAGTTAATGAATATCACAAAGGAGAACAGGGTATTGGGGGAGATACAAGCCACAGCGGTAGTTGTTCTGGTCCCGAAGGGAGAGGTCCAGTATACCCTAAAGGATTATCGGGAGATATCTTTACTACATGTGGATTATAAATTGTTTGCAAAAATACTGAGGAATCACCTGAAATCCGTTGTGGGGCGTGTCGTATCGGGAGGGCAATACGGGTTGCCTGGCCGATCTATGGTCGAGGGCCACGGATGTCTTAAGGGGTTTGTGGAAGGTTTGGGGGGAAAGGGGGGCTTACTTGCTTTGGATTGGCAAAGTTTATTCTCTATAAGGATTACAATGCTGAGTTTACAGAAATTTGGTTATTGTTTGGTTTACATGTAGTAAAATTGTGATTACAGAGTGTACCACTAGAATGCTTAGCATGGCTAGGCATTTCGGGCATACTTAGTTTTATTCTTAATTGTAAAATATTACAAATTATGAGGTAAGCTGGTATTATGGCTAAGTGACTAAATACTAGTTTGTGAGTTTAGCAATGTGAATGCTTTTGTTTTGGCACAGTACATAGTTTCAGTATTGGAGTATCACAGGATTCATTATTTTAAGATTGAGATTAATATTTCTGTTTATGGTCAAATGAGTGAGTGAGTGTAAGTGTGAACCACCAGGTGGTATTCGTGTAGTTAGTTGACTGGGTGTATCAGGGAGATAAGATGTTTTCTAATGGTAGTTTTGAAGGTGATGAATGTGTCTGCAGTTCTAGAGTTCTCAGGTAGGGTATTCCAGATTTTAGGGCCTTTGACATACATTGAATTTTTGTAAAGGTTTAGTCAGACATGGGGAATGTCGTAGAGATGTTTGTGTCTGGTGTTATGCCTGTGGGTTCTGTCACAACTATCAAGAAAGTGTTTTAGGTCAAGGTTGATATTAGAGTTTAAGGCCCTGTAGATATAGATTGCACAGTAGTAAGTGTGGATGTACTGAACTGGGAGTAAGTTTAGATCTATGAAGAGTGGGGGGGGTGTGTTGCCAGGGATGGGATTTAGTGATTATTCTTACTGCAGCTTTTTGTTGGGTTATTATTGGCTTTAGGTGTGTTGCTGCAGTTGATCCCCAAGCACAAATAGCATAGGTGAGGTATGGATAAATAAGTGAGTGGTATAGTGTGAGAAGGGCAGTTTGCGGCACGTAGTATCGTATCTTGGAGAGGATCCCAACCGTTTTGGATACTTTTTTGGCTATATGCTGGATATGGGTGCTGAAAATTCAGGTTGTTGTCAAGGTATAAGCCTAGGAATTTTCCCCCATTATTTCTGGTAATTAGAGTGTTGTCAATCTTAATGTTAATTTGTGCATCTCCTGCTCTGCTACCAAACATAATATAGTAGGTTTTGTCAGTGTTAAGCGTAAGTTTATTGGCTGTCATCCAAGTCGATATTTTAATCAGTTCCTCATTCACAATGGTGTTGAGGGTGGCAAGATTAGGGTGAGAGATGACATAAGTCGTGTCATCAGCAAAGAGAATGGGTTTCAGGTGTTGGGATACGTTTGGAAGGTCATTGATGTATATGAGGAAGAGCAGGGGACCAAGGACACTTCCCTGCGGAACTCCAGTATCAAGTGGCCGTGTTGCTGATGCTGTGTCTTTAATGGTGACGTACTGATACCTATTAGTAATGCAAGATTTGAAATAAGCAAGCGCATGGAGCAGGGAGCATATGACCGTGTGGAATGGGAGGCATTGCGGCAGATCCTTCTAAAGCAGGGATTTGGGGAGGAATTTGTGGAGTGGGTGGAGACATTGTATCGAGGGGTGCGGGTATGTGTGCAAATCAATGGTCACATAGGGGAAGTGGTATGTATGGGGCGGGGCCTCAGGCAAGGATGTCCACTTTCTCAAATCCTGTTTGCCTGTGTTCAGGACCCATTTTACAGACTCATTGAGGCATGTGTCTGTGGGAGGGTGGGGACAGGGGAGGTGGGGTGTGGGCTGGGGATTGTAGGATATGTCGATGACATGACGGTACTCGTGTGGGAGGGAAAGAGTTTGAGAGGGGTGGGGGAGGTCATTCGTACTTTTGGGGAGGCTACAGGGATGAGGGTCAATGTGGAGAAATCATGCTTATTAAGGCTGGGAAATTGGAACTGGCAGGGAGATTGGGATGCTGGTGTGGAGTGGAGGGTGGTGGATAGCTTGAAGATATGTGGAATAGTGTTTATGGAGGATCAAGTGCAGTCGAGAGAGGAGAACTCCGAGCATATTGTGGAACGGGTGCAGCATAGATTGGGGAGTTTGCGACCGTACCATTTGACATTGTTGCAGAGGGCCATCGTGGTAAACACATTATTACCTGGAGTTTACCTGGAGAGAGTTTCGGGGGTCAACGCCCCCGCGGCCCGGTCTGTGACCAGGCCTCCTGGTGGATCAGCGCCTGATCAACCAGGCTGTTGCTGCTGGCTGCACGCAAACCAACGTACGAGCCACAGCCCGGCTGATCAGGAACTGACTTTAGGTGCTTGTCCAGTGCCAGCTTGAAGACTGCCAGGGGTCTGTTGGTAATCCCCCTTATGTGTGCTGGGAGGCAGTTGAACAGTCTCGGGCCCCTGACACTTATTGTATGGTCTCTTAACGTGCTAGTGACACCCCTGCTTTTCATTGGGGGGATGGTGCATCGTCTGCCAAGTCTTTTGCTTTCGTAGTGAGTGATTTTCGTGTGCAAGTTCGGTACTAGTCCCTCTAGGATTTTCCAGGTGTATATAATCATGTATCTCTCCCTCCTGCGTTCCAGGGAATACAGGTTTAGAAACCTCAAGCGCTCCCAGTAATTGAGGTGTTTTATCTCCGTTATGCGCGCCGTGAAAGTTCTCTGTACATTTTCTAGGTCGGCAATTTCACCTGCCTTGAAAGGTGCTGTTAGAGTGCAGCAATATTCCAGCCTAGATAGAACAAGTGACCTGAAGAGTGTCATCATGGGCTTGGCCTCCCTAGTTTTGAAGGTTCTCATTATCCATCCTGTCATTTTTCTAGCAGATGCGATTGATACAATGTTATGGTCCTTGAAGGTGAGATCCTCCGACATAATCACTCCCAGGTCTTTGACGTTGGTGTTTCGCTCTATTTCGTGGCCAGAATTTGTTTTGTACTCTGATGAAGATTTAATTTCCTCATGTTTACCATATCTGAGTAATTGAAATTTCTCATCGTTGAACTTCATATTGTTTTCTGCAGCCCACTGAAAGATTTGGTTGATGTCCGCCTGGAGCCTTGCAGTGTCTGCAATGGAAGACACTGTCATGCAGATTCGGGTGTCATCTGCAAAGGAAGACACGGTGCTGTGGCTGACATCCTTGTCTATGTTGGATATGAGGATGAGGAACAAGATGGGAGCTAGTACTGTGCCTTGTGGAACAGAGCTTTTCACCGTAGCTGCCTCGGACTTTACTCTGTTGACGACTACTCTCTGTGTTCTGTTAGTGAGGAAATTATAGATCCATCGACCGACTTTTCCTGTTATTCCTTTAGCGCGCATTTTGTGCGCTATTACGCCATGGTCACACTTGTCGAAGGCTTTTGCAAAGTCTGTATATATTACATCTGCATTCGTTTTGTCTTCTAGTGCATTTAGGACCTTGTCGTAGTGATCCAGTAGCTGAGACAGACAGGAGCGACCTGTTCTAAACCCATGTTGCCCTGGGTTGTGTAAGGTTTGGCATGTGGCGGCAGTTTACCCCATAATGGGGCAAGGAATTACGAGAATCTTAAAGAGGGTGTTTAAGTTTATATGGGGTTCCAGGTGTGATTGGCTGAAGAGGGAGGTGGTAATGCTGCCGGAATGTCACGAGGGGTTAGGGTTATTGCATCTGCGGCGTTGGGTAAAATGTGTTTACTTATGAAGGGAGTATGTAGGAGTCGGGGGGTGTGGGGGGTAAAACTTCTGTATGAGGGAGTGAAGAGGTGGTATGTGGGTGCAGAGTTGAGGGAATGTGAGGAGGTGCTGTGTACCCTCATGGTCCTATGGGAGCCTGGCAAGATCTGCGTGGAGGTGCTGGCGAGAGTGATTGGGAGCCGGGTGGTGGTGCCGGTGGAGGGAATATACCCCATGTATGGATGGGGAGATATCTGGTGTTGTTTTCGTAAGTTGAAGCTCAGGCCTCGAGTGCGGGGGGTTATGTTCCGTTTCCTGCATGGCATTTTGCCATCAGGAGCAGTTCTACGGGCAAGACGAGTAGTGGAGGAGAGTGGGTGTGGGGTGTGTGGTGGAGAGGATACGGCATATCATGCGGTGTATTTTTGTGAATGTTTGGGGAATGTTCGGGATTGGATGAGTAGGATAGTGAGGCGAGTGGGAGGGGGGAGCATACCGGTGTTGAGAGCGCTTGTTTTGGATGTGGGAGGGGTGCCAGAGAGTACACAACGAGCATTGGCATATTTAATGGTAGATTTTGTGTACGTGTCGTGGGGTATGCATGGGAATGGGGATTGGGTTGCGAGGAAACGGGTATTGGCAGCTACTTTCTATAGGACGGTTTGCAGGAATAGGGAAATAGTATATGGATCGCGGTGGGAGGGAGCCTTCCCCGCAGGTTATCGTGGTTTAACTGTTGGGATCTTACTAGCTTTGTAGTAGGGGGGGGTTGTCATGGCTGGGGCAAGGATTGGGAATGTCATCCGGGGTTCCAATGGGCTCGCCGTCGGGAGTGTACTCACCTATTTGTGGTTGCAGGGGTCGAGTCCTAGCTCCTGGCCCCGCCTCTTCACCGGTTGCTACTAGACCCTCTCTCTCCCCGCTCCATGAGCTTTATCAAACCTCGTCTTAAAACTGTGTATGGTTCCTGCCTCCACTACGTCATTTTCTAGGCTATTCCACTGCCTTACAACTCTATGACTGAAGAAATACTTCCTACTATCTCTCTGACTCATTTGTGTCTTCAACTTCCAATTGTGGCCTCTTGTTTCTGTGTCCCCTCCCTGGAACATCCTGTCCTTGTCCACCTTGTCTATTCCACGCAGTATTTTATATGTCGTTATCATGTCTCCACTGACCCTCCTGTCCTCCAGTGTCGTCAGGCCGATTTCCCTTAATCTTTCTTCATAGGACATTCCCCTTAGCTCTGGAACTAACCTTGTTGCAAACCTTTGTACTTTCTCTAGTTTCTTGACGTGCTTTATCAAGTGCGGGTTCCAAACAGGTGCTGCATACTCCAGTATGGGCCTGACATACACGGTGTACAGTGTCTTGAATGATTCCTTACTAAGGTGTCGGAATGCTGTTCTCAGGTTTGCCAGGCGCCCATATGCTGCAGCAGTTATCTGATTGATGTGTGCTTCCGGAGACATGCTCGGTGTTATACTCACCCCAAGATCTTTCTCCTTGAGTGAGGTTTGCAGTCTTTGGCCACCTAGCCTATACTCTGTCTGTGGTCTTCTGTGCCCTTCCCCTATCTTCATGACTTTGCATTTGGCAGGATTAAATTCGAGAAGCCATTTGCTGGACCAGGTGTCCAGTCTGTCCAGGTCTCTTTGAAGTCCTGCCTGGTCCTCATCAGATTTAATTCTCCTCATTAACTTCACATCATCTGCAAACAGGGACACTTCTGAGTCTAACCCTTCCGTCATGTCGTTCACATATACCAAAAATAGCACTGGTCCTAGGACCGACCCCTGTGGGACCCCGCTCGTCACAGGTGCCCACTGTGATACATCATTACGTACCATGACTCGTTGTTGCCTCCCTGTCAGGTATTCTCTGATCCATTGCAGTGCCCTTCCTGTTATATGCGCCTGATGCTCTAGCTTCTGCACTAATCTCTTGTGAGGAACTGTGTCAAAGGCCTTCTTGCAGTCCAAGAAGATGCAATCAACCCACCCCTCTCTCTCTTGTCTTACTTCTGTTATTTTATCATAAAACTCCAGAAGGTTTGTGACACAGGATTTGCCTTCCGTGAATCCGTGCTGGTTGGCATTTATACTCCTGTTCCGTTCCAGGTGCTCCACCACTCTCCTCCTGATAATCTTCTCCATAATTTTGCATACTATACACGTCAATGACACAGGTCTATAGTTTAGTGCCTCTTTTCTGTCTCCTTTTTTGAAAATGGGAACTACATTTGCTGTCTTCCATACCTCAGGTAGTTGCCCAGTTTCCAGGGATGTGTTGAAGATTGTGGTAAGTGGTACGCACAACATATCTGCTCCCTCTCTAAGGACCCATGGAGAGATGTTGTCCGGTCCCATTGCCTTTGAGGTATCGATGTCCCTTAGCAGTTTCTTCACCTCCTCATCATCTGTATGTATGTCGTCCAACACTTGTTGGTGTATTCCTTGTTGGTGTCCCCATCTGGTCTGTCCCCCCAGAGTCCTTCCTGTCTCTACTGTAAATACTTCCTTAAATCTCGTGTTGAGCTCCTCACATACCTCTTGATCGTTTCTTGTGAGTTCCCCACCTTCTTTCCTCAGCCTTATCACCTGGTCCTTGACTGTTGTCTTCTTCCTAATGTGGCTATACAGCAGTTTCGGGTCAGATTTGACTTTCGATGCTATGTCGTTTTCATACTGTCTCTGGGCCTCCCTCCTTATCTGCGCATACTCGTTTCTGGCTCTTCTACTAATCTCCTTGTTTTCCTGGGTCCTATGCCTCCTGTACCTTTTCCATTCTCTGTTGCACTTAGCTTTTGCCTCCCTACACCTTCGGGTAAACCAAGGACTCGTCTTGGTCTTCCTATTATTTCTGTTTCCCTTGGGAACAAAACTTTCCTCTGCCTCCTTGCACTTTGTTGCCACATATGTGTGTGTGTGTGTGTGTGTGTGTGTGTGTGTGTGTGTGTGTGTGTGTGTGTGTGTGTGTGTGTGTGTGTGTGTGTGTGTGTGTGTGTGTGTGTGTGTGTATGTGTGTGGTATGGGCGTATGGCTTAGGCGTAAACAACGGATGGTTCAGTGTGGTTAGTAGGTGTTAGGATGTAAGTGTGATGACAGCTGGAAAAGTGCGATCCAGTTTGGCTGTGGGAATTTTCGGTTTATACTTTTGCGTACGTGTCCCACTGGATGATGACTGCATTACTCTCTATGTATATATAGCCTTGCACATGCTTGGTCACTTACCATCACAACTATATTAGTGGATGGAGGTATATATATATATTTTTTTAGAGGTATTGTACGCATGTATGCTGTAAGGATGCTTGGGTGAGGCTCGTAGTGATTGTGATACTGTCGCACTGTGACAGGTCATATGCTCATGTACGGCTAGAAGAATGTGTGACAGGGTCAACAGGGTCATGTGTAATGACGAGAGAAAGTGGGCGGCTGCCCGAAGGGGGGGGGGAAGAGGGGGGAGTAAGGAGTGTCGGAGAGGTGCAGAGGAACATAATTGGTCCAGGGACTGGACTCCAAAGTTTTGATAGCTGAGCAAGTTACAGAGGTAATGAACTCAAAATTTACAGAGGTAATGAACTCACAATTTACAAAGGTAATGAACTGCAGGTAGGTCTAGTCACAATCATGACAAGTTACAAAGGTATTTACAGATTACAGAGGTACGTAATGGGTCCAGGGACTGGGCCCCCAAAGTTTTGATAGATGAACTAGGTACAATGGTAATGAACTCACAAGTTACAAAGGTAATGAATCCTGTAAGAATGGTTACTTACGTTTATACATGGCTACAATCATGAACAGGAGTGTCGGAGAGACTGAATTTGCAACTTGATAGTGTCTCTTGTATACACCTTTGTTTTGCACATTGACTTTTGTGCCGTGAATAGGTTGTGATAGAGTAATTTTTATTTATGTGTTCGCATTAGGTTATGGAAGCCTGTGCTGTGAAATTGATTTTGTTGATAGCCTTTACTTTACATGATGATATATCAATGTATGTGTACAACAATATGATAATTTAGTAATTGTGGCCAGTGTATTTGGCAGAGGTGTGTGTACCTCAGGCGGAGGTGTGTGTACCTCAGGCGGAGGTGTGTGTACCTCAGGCGGAGGTGTGTGTACCTCAGGCGGAGGTGTGTGCACCTCAGGCGGAGGTGTGTGTACCTCAGGCGGAGGTGTGTGTACCTCAGGCGGAGGTGTGTGTACCTCAGGCGGAGGTGTGTGTACCTCAGGCGGAGGTGTGTGCACCTCAGGCGGAGGTGTGTGTACCTCAGGCGGAGATGTGTGTACCTCAGGCGGAGGTGTGTGTACCTCAGGCGGAGGTGTGTGTACCTCAGGCGGAGGTGTGTGCACCTCAGGCGGAGGTGTGTGCACCTCAGGCGGAGGTGTGTGCACCTCAGGCGGAGGTGTGTGTACCTCAGGCGGAGGTGTGTGTACCTCAGGCGGAGGTGTGTGCACCTCAGGCGGAGGTGTGTGCACCTCAGGCGGAGGTGTGTGCACCTCAGGCGGAGGTGTGTGTACCTCAGGCAGAGGTGTGTGTACCTCAGGCGGAGGTGTGTGCACCTCAGGCGGAGGTGTGTGCACCTCAGGCGGAGGTGTGTGTACCTCAGGCGGAGGTGTGTGTACCTCAGGCGGAGGTGTGTGCACCCCAGGCGGAGGTGTGTGTACCTCAGGCGGAGGTGTGTGTACCTCAGGCGGAGGTGTGTGCACCTCAGGCGGAGGTGTGTGCACCTCAGGCGGAGGTAGTGTGTACCTCAGGCGGAGGTGTGTGTACCTCAGGCGGAGGTGTGTGCACCTCAGGCGGAGTGTGTGGCACCTCAGGCGGAGGTGTGTGCACCTCAGGCGGAGGTGTGTGTACCTCAGGCAGAGGTGTGTGTACCTCAGGCGGAGGTGTGTGCACCTCAGGCGGAGGTGTGTGCACCTCAGGCGGAGGTTGTGTGCACCTCAGGCAGAGGTTGTGTGTTACCTCAGGCAGAAGGGTGTGTGTACCTCAGGCGGAGGTGTGTGCACCTCAGGCGGAGGTGTGTGCACCTCAGGCGGAGGTGTGTGTACCTCAGGCGGAGGTGTGTGCACCTCAGGCGGAGGTGTGTGCACCTCAGGCGGAGGTGTGTGCACCTCAGGCGGATACACATATTTTGTATTACCTGGAGTTTACCTGGAGAGAGTTCCAGGGGTCAACGCCCCCGCGGCCCGGTCTGTGACCAGGCCTCCTGGTGGATCAGCGCCTGATCAACCAGGCTGTTGCTGCTGGCTGCACGCAAACCAACGTACGAGCCACAGCCCGGCTGATCAGGAACTGACTTTAGGTGCTTGTCCAGTGCCAGCTTGAAGACTGCCAGGGGTCTGTTGGTAATCCCCCTTGTGTGTGCTGGGAGGCAGTTGAACAGTCTCGGGCCCCTGACACTTATTGTATGGTCTCTTAACGTGCTAGTGACACCCCTGCTTTTCATTGGGGGGATGGTGCCTCGTCTGTATGACTTACTCCCAAGAAAGGTTTTTTTTATTAGGAATGTGCGTTTCTTTTACAATAATATATATGTGTAATTTTTTTTTGTACTTACACCTACATGAGTATGTTTGTTTTTTGTTTTTTTTTTGTCAGCTGTACGTCACACCTATGTAGAAGTGAGACCTGATAATTTCAAGTGTTTTTCTTATATATATTGTTAGGTGGCTTGAGTGATGTACAGTGTGCTTGATGGTCTTTCTTTTTTGTTTTGTCTGTGACGGGTTTCTTCTCCTGTGTCCAACAACGTGTGTGTGTGATAATTATGTATGTACTTATTGTTCTCAACAGTGTTATACTATATATATATATATATAATATTTTTATATATATATATATATATATATATATATATATAAATATATATATATATATATATATATATTATATATATTTATATATATATATATATATATATATAATTTATATATATATATATATATATATATATATATTTTTTATATGGGTTTAGAACAGGTCGCTCATGTCTGTCTCAACTATTGGATCACTACGACAAGGTCCTAAATGCACTAGAAGACAAAAAGAATGCAGATGTAATATATACAGACTTTGCAAAAGCCTTCGACAAGTGTGACCATGGCTTTAATAGCGCACAAAATGCGTGCTAAAGGAATAACAGGAAAAGTCGGTCGATGGATCTATAATTTCCTCACTAACAGAACACAGAGAGTAGTCGTCAACAGAGTAAAGTCCGAGGCAGCTACGGTGAAAAGCTCTGTTCCACAAGGCACAGTTCTCGCTCCCATCTTGTTTCTCATCCTCATATCTGACATAGACAAGGATGTCAGCCACAGCACCGTGTCTTCCTTTGCAGATGACACCCGAATCTGCATGACAGTGTCTTCCATTGCAGACACTGCAAAGCTCCAGGCAGACATCAACCAAATCTTTCAGTGGGCTGCAGAAAACAATATGAAGTTCAACGATGAGAAATTTCAATTACTCAGATATCGTAAACATGAGGAAATTAAATCTTCATCAGAGTACAAAACAAATTCTGGCCACAAAATAGAGCAAAAACACCAACGTCAAAGACCTGGGAGTGATCATGTCGGAGGATCTCACCTTCAAGGTCCATACATTGTATCAATCGCATCTGCTAGAAAAATGACAGGTATGGATAATGAGAACCTTCAAAACTAGGGAGGCCAAGCCCATGATGACACTCTTCAGGTCACTTGTTCTATCTAGGCTGGAATATTGCTGCACACTAACAGCACCTTCAAGGCAGGTGAAATTGCCGCCCTAGAAAATGTACAGAGAACTTTCACGGCGCGCATAACGGAGATAAAACACCTCAATTACTGGGAGAGCTTGATGTTCCTAAACCTGTATTCCCGGGAAAACGCAGGAGGGAGAGATACATGATTATATACACCTGGGAAAATCCTAGAGGGACTAGTACCGAACTTGCACACGAAAATCACTCACTACGAAAGCAAAAGACTTGGTAGACGATGCACCATCCCCCAATGAAAAGCAGGGGTGTCACTAGCACGTTAAGAGCCCATACAATAAGTGTCAGGGGCCCGAGACTGTTCAACTGCCTCCCAGCACACATAAGGGAGATTACCAACAGACCCCTGGCAGTCTTCAAGCTGGCACTGGACAAGCACCTAAAGTCAGTTCCTGATCAGCCGGGCTGTGGCTCGTACGTTGGTTTGCGTGCAGCCAGCAGCAACAGCCTGGTTGATCAGGCTCTGATCCACCAGGAGGCCTGGTCACAGACCGGGCCGCGGGGGCGTTGACCCCCGGAACTCTTTCCAGGTAAAACTCCAGGTACAAGATGTGCTCTCAATAAAATATAAAAAAAAGCTCGCACACTGAGGTGTCACATAGCTAGATCACTAGCACACTCAGCTCACACACTGAGGTGTCACATAGCTAGATCACTACCACACTCAGCTCACACACTGAGGTGTCACATAGCTAGATCACTAGCCCACTCAGCTCACACACTGAGGTGTCACATAGCTAGATCACTACCACACTCAGCTCACACACTGAGGTGTCACATAGCTAGATCACTACCACACTCAGCTCACACACTGAGGTGTCCCATAGCTAGATCACTAGCACACTCATCTCACACACTGAGGTGTCTCATAGCTAGATCACTAGCACACTCATCTCACACACTGAGGTGTCTCATAGCTAGATCACTAGCACACTCATCTCACACACTGAGGTGTCTCATAGCTAGATCACTAGCACACTCAGCTCACACACTGAGGTGTCACATAGCTAGATCACTACCACACTCAGCTCCACACACTGAGGTGTCACATAGCTAGATCACTACCACATCAGCTCACACACTGAGGTTTTCACATAGCTAGATCACTACCCACTCAGCTCACACACTGAGGTGTCACATAGCTAGATCACTACCACACTCAGCTCACACACTGAGGTGTCACATAGCTAGTCATACCACACTCAGCTCACACACTGAGGTGTCACATAGCTAGATCACTACCTCACTCAAGCTCACACACTGAGGTGTCACATAACTAGATCACTAGCACACTCATCTCACACACTGAGGTGTCTCATAGCTAGATCACTAGCACACTCAGCTCAAACACTGAGGTGTCACATAGCTATCACTACCACACTCAGCTCACACACTGAGGTGTCACATAGCTAGATCACTACCACACTCAGCTCACACACTGAGGTGTCACATAGCTAGATCACTACCACACTCAGCTCACACACTGAGGTGTCACATAGCTAGATCACTACCACACTCATCTACACATGAGGTGTCACATAGCTAGATCACTACCACACTCATCTCACACACTGAGGTGTCTCATAGCTAGATCACTAGCACACTCAGCTCACACACTGAGGTGTCTCATAGCTAGATCACTAGCACACTCATCTCACACACTGAGGTGTCTCATAGCTAGATCACTAGCACACTCATCTCACACACTGAGGTGTCACATAGCTAGATCACTAGCACACTCAGCTCACACACTGAGGTGTCACATAGCTAGATCACTAGCACACTCAGCTCACACACTGAGGTGTCACATAGCTAGATCACTACCACACTCAGCTCACACACTGAGGTGTCACATAGCTAGATCACTACCACACTCAGCTCACACACTGAGGTCTGGAGTTCGAATCTCGGGTACGACTGGAAAACATTAGGGACGTATTTCCATAAGACACCTGCTGACCCTGTTCACTCATCAGTATAAAATGTGTACCTGGGTGATAGTTGCATCCTGAGAGAAAACTGATCTAATTTGCCCGAAATGCTCTGCATAACAAGGGGCTTTCTACTATGCCATTGATGTTAGCTAGGACTGTATACCTTGTATATGTACATGTAGAAATAACGGTATTATATTATGAAACATAACGATCGACAGTTCTCCCATTACAAGACACACTGAAAACAAATTCCTAGGTTTAAACCTGGGCTTAAACTTGAAATTTAATACCCACCACCAATACAGCCAAAGTCTCCAAAACAGTAGGCATCTTCTCCAAGACACAAGATACGTAAAACAACACTACTTCCATTGTCCGTGGTCTCGCGGCGGATCAGAGCCTGGTCAACCAGGCTGTTAATGCTTGCCCATAGCCTGGTAGGCAACGCTCTCCCTTCAATCCCCTTCAATCCCCGGGAAGGATGGAAAACATTGGGCGTGTTTTCTTACACCAGTTGTCCCGTTCACCCAGCAAGCAAATAGGTACCTGGGTTAGTTGATTGGTGTGCGTCGCATCCTGGACGACAAGTTTGAAGGACCACAATGGAAATCAGACAGTCCCGTCTCTTCTAGAATATGTAAGCAGATACAGGTATCTAGGCTTTGAGGTTCCACTACTTGGACCTGTTGTAACGAGACTTTGTCGCCAATACAAAGAAAGGCTGAGAGCACTTAGAGTTGTGGCAGGTTTTCATCCCAGGTATGGTGCTAATGTTAAAATTGTGAAAATGATGTATCTTGCTTATATTAGATCATTGGTTGATTATGCTGCGCCACTACTTGCTCTTGTGTCTGACTGGAAGCTTGGAGGGCTGGAAAAACTGCAAAACGAAGCAATGAGGATCATCCTAGGATGCCCTCGTACTGCCAAAATTTTAAATATGCGGAAAGAAACTTAATATTCCAAGCATTAGAGATCGTGTTACTGAAAGAAATATCCTTATTGGGGTCAATATGCTTAGGCTAGCCCATTCAAACCCCTGCACAGAAGCCCTCCAAACTTTCCTCAGCACTGGTGAACATCCTTCCAGATGGATCGAAAAAACTGGAACCGACCTCCGCATGAACAGCTACATGATCTATATCAAGTTGGACAACAGAGACATTTCCCTGCTCCATGGGATATTACCCCATTCCAAACTACCATTCCTCCATTTCCCCCCAAAACTCTTCTTAAATCACAACCAAAGCTTCGTCTTGAAGCCAAACATGATGCCTTAAGCTGTATTGATAACTTAGTCACACAGAACAATCTTTCACAAATTATTTACGTCGATGGTTCTGTTCACCAGTCCATGGTGCAGCTGGTAGTGCTGCTGTTGTCACACAGAGTGATGGCTCTCATAAAGAAATTGGAGCACGCATCAATAAACTGGGCCTCTACCCTTCAAACAGAACTGTTTGCCATACTCCTTGCACTCAAATGTGTCCATGTATCTAAGGTTGACACTTTAATTGTAACTGATTCTCTGTCATCCATAAATGCTCTCAACTCATTAAGTATAAATTGTGGCATGCTTTTGTCAGAAGCCAGACATAGATATGGTAAGATTGTGGACAGTGGAGTCAGAGTGCACATGCTGTGGATTCCATCTCATATTGGTCTTCAGATGCATGATAGAACTGATAAATTGGCTAAGCTGTATGCTTTCAAAGAGGGGGTAGATTACAATCTTGGGTTGTCATTTAGCAGTTTGAGAACAATAATACGAAAAGAACTTCAAATGAACTTTATTGACTTAAGACTTAGGGAGATTGACACAAGTCAGTCCATCTATCATCATTCCATCATGCAGGAGGAGCCACATGTCTATGGTGCATCCAACAAGATAAGCAGACTCTTGGATGTCACTACTGCCCGGCTCCGGCTGGGTTACAAGTATCTTTGGCAGGTTAAAATCACCACCACCAGATGTAGACCAAACGAAATGTAAACTTTGCCAGATGGACTATTGTCACACATTGCGTCATTATGTACTGGAGTGTGATAAAATTAATGAATTTAGAAACAACTCACTCAGAAGTGTTCAAGAAATGGCTAAGTATTTTATCCACAGTGGTATATTGCAGACCATTCTGGAGAAATACCCTGACTTTGCTAGCTGTATATAAAGCATTACCACATGTGTGCATGTGTGCATGTGTGTGTGTGGTGTTGTGTGTGTGTGTGTGTGTGTGGTGTGTGTGTGTGTGTGTGTGTGTGGGTGTTGTGTGAGGGTGTGTGTGCGGGTGTGTGTGAGGTGTGTGTGTGTGTGTGTGCGTGTGGTGTGTGTGTGTGTGTGCGTGTGTGGGTGTGTGTGTGCATGTGTGGGTGTGGGTGTGTGTGTGTGTGTGTGGGTGTGTGTGTGTGTGGGTGTGTGTGAGGGTGTGTGTGTGGGTGTGTGTGAGGGTGTGTGTGTGTGGGTGTTGGTGTGTGTGTGTGTGGGTGTGTGTGTGTGGGTGTGGCGTCTTGTGTGTATGCATATATTTGTACGCTCGTGTGCACATGTCCGTGCGTGCGCCCTCGTGTGTGTATGTGCGCGCGCGCGCTAGTGTGGGTGTATGATCCACTTAATATTTGTATTTATAAACTCATTACAATTGTGACCAGGTGTGGACGTATCAGTGGTTCATTACTTTGTAATTTGTTCATGAATGTAACCATGTATAGGAGTGAAGCTGATCATTACTCTGTAACTTGCCATGATTAGTGACCAGATCTACCTGGAGTTCATTACCTTTGTAACTAGTTCAGCTATCATAACTTTGGGGTCCAGTCACTGGACCCATTATGTACCTTTGTAATCTTTTGACTACCGCCCACAGGATGGGTATGGGGTGCATAAAGATATTAAACTAAAGTGTGTGTGTGTTGTGTGTGTGTGTGTGTGTGTGTGTGTGTGTGTGTGTGTGTGTGTGTGTGTGTGTGTGTGTGTGTGTGTGTGTGTGTGTGGTGTGTGTGACTCAACAATCAATATTTGCACCAATAACTCATTACAGTTGTGACCGGGTGTGGAAGTGTGGAATTGCTCATTACTCTATAATTTGTTCATGATTGTAGCCAAAGTATAAACGTAAGTAACCATTCTACAGAATTCATTACCTTTGTAACTTCTGAGCTCATTACCTTTGTACCTAGTTCAGCTATCAAAACTTTGGGGGCCCAGTCCCTGGACCCATTACGTACCTCTGTAATCTGTAAATACCTTTGTAACTTGTCATGATTGTGACCAGACTTACCTGGAGTTCATTACCTTTGTAAATTGTGAGTTCATTACCTTTGTAAATTGTGAGTTCATTACCTTTGTAAATTGTGAGTTCATTGCCTCTGTAACTTGCTCAGCTATCAAAACTTTGGAGTCCAGTCCCTGGACCAATTATGTACCTCTGTAATCTTTTGACTACCGCCCACAGGATGGGTATGGGGTGCATAATAAACATATTAAACTAAACAACTAACCTTGACACACTGCCTTCCTTGGGTCATCCTGGGTAGCTAACCCTCCGGGGTTAAAATACGAACAAAACCTTATATTATCACTTTAATCTACCCCTACTTCACCTATGATGTTTGTACCTAAGGATCTACAACACCAAGGCACCTAAAACTATTAATAATGCAACAAAAACCCGCTGTGCAGCCTATCACCCACTCCACTGCCAGACAACACACTCCCTTACTCTTGAAAAGCATGAATTTGCTTTCTCTATACATGTGTCCCCTCAAGGAAGGTTCCTTGATGTTGGTGAGGGGCTCTTGATTTAGGGAATTGGATCTGTGCTCCAGTTCCCCGAATTAAGCCTGAATGCCTTCCACATCCCCCCCCCAGGCGCTGTATAATCCTCCGGGTTTAGCGCTTCCCCCTTGATTATAATAATAATCTATACATGTGTATATATATATATATATATATATATATATATTATATATATATATATATATATATATATATATATATATATATATATGCAATAAGATCACAGTAAACAGGTGATTTCAGAATATGCAAAACAACCACTCTGAAAGAATAGAGAAATTCCTAATCCGAATTTCTCTATTCTTTCAGAGTGGTTGTTTTGCATATATATATATATATATATATATATATATATATATTATATATATATATATATATTATATATATATATGTATTATATATATATATATATATATATATATATATTATATATATATATATATATATATTATATATATAAATACCTGAAGGATGTTTCAGGGGACTATGACCTAGAGTATACCTGGAGAAGGTTTCGGGAGTCAACGCCCCCGCAGCCCGGTGTGTGACCAGGCCTTACTGTGGAATATGGCCTGATCAACCAGGCTGTTACTATTAGCCGCACGTAGACTGACGTACGAAATACAGCCTGGCTGGTTCTGTAGTTTACCTGTAGGTGGCAGTCCAGCGTCTTCTTGAAGATAGCCAGGGGTCTATTTTATGTATGCTGGGAGGCAGTTGAATAGTCTTGGGGCCCTTGACACTTACTGTGTTGTGTTTCAGTGTACTTGTGGCGCTCCACTTTTCACTGGGGAATTGTTGCATCTCCTGCCGAGTCTTTTGCTTTCATAGGGAGTGATTTTTGTGTGCGAGTTTGGTACTAATCCCTCTATGATTTTCCAAGTGTATATTATCATGAATCTCTCGCCTGCATTCCAGAGAATAAAAATCAAGGAACTTCAACCGTTCCCAGTAATTTAGGTACTTTATCGCTATTATGTGTGCCGTGAAAGTTCTTTGTACACTCTCCATGTCAGAAATTTCGCCTGCCCTGAAGGAGACAGTCAATGTACAGCAGTATTCCAGCATAGAACAAGCAATTTGAAGAGAATTATCATGGGCTTGGCATCCCTAGTTTTGAAGGTTCTCATTAGCCATCCAATCATTTTTCTAGCAGATTCGGTAGATACATTGTTGTGGTCTTTGAAGGCGAGATCCTCTGACATTATCACTCCCAGGTCCTTCACATTACTTTTTCGCTCTATTGTATGTTTAGAATTTGTTGTATACCCTGATACAGTTTTAATTTCCCCAAGTTTTCCATATGAGTAGTTGAAATTTCTTTTCCTTGAACTTTATATTGTTTTGATTGGTCCATATGAAGATTTGGTTGATGTCCGCTTGGAGTCTTGCGGTGTCTTCAATGGAGGTCACTAATATGACAATTCGGGTGCCATCCGCGAAGGAAGACGTGGAGCTATGGCTTAAATCTGTGTCAGATATGAGGATGACGAATAGGATGGGAGCGAGTACTGTACCTTGTGGAACAGAGTTTTTCACTGTAGCTGCCTCATCTTTACTCTATTTGCTATTACTCTTTGTGTTCTGTTTGTCAGGAAGTTATAGATCTATCTACCAACTTTTCCTGTTATTCCTTTATCACGAATTTACACCATGGTCACACATGTGGTAGGCTTTTATAAAGTCTGTGGATACTACATCGACATTTTGTTTATTTTCTACAGTATCTAGGATCTTGTCCTAGTTCCTAGGCTTTTTGTGTATCCATATGCTCTTGCGCTACCGTCCACAGGATGGATATGGGGTGCACAATAAGCTAGCCACTTCGGTGGCAAAATCTAATCTAATCTAAATCATAGTGGTCCAGTAGCTGAGAAAGGCAGCAGCGACATGCTCTAAACCCGTGTTGCCCTGGGTTGTGTAACTGATGGGTATCTAGGTGCTTGGCGATCTAGCTTCTTAGAACTCTTTCAAAGATTTTTATGATGTGGGATGTTAGTGCTATCAGTCTGTAGTTCTTTGCAATTGCTTTACTGCCACCTTTGTGGAGTGGACCCGTGTCTGTTGTTTTTAGTGAGTGTGGGATACCCCTGTGTCCATGCTCCCTCTCCAACGAATACTGAAGGCACATGACGGGCTTCTTGCAGTTCTTGGTGAACACAGAATTCCGTGAGACTGGGCCTGGGGCAGAGTGCATGGGCATGTCATTTATTGCCTTTTTCAAAGTCTTGTGGTGTTAGGATAATATCAGAGATTTTTTGAGATGAACAAATTTTGGGTCTTATTGATAAAGAATTCATTTGGATTGTCAACCCTTAGTCTGGGTAACAGTTCACTGAACACTGAGTCATATTGGGACCTTAGTATCTAACTCATTCCTTTGCTGTCATTTGTATATGTCCCATCTTGCCTAAGCAGGGGCCCAATGCTGGATGTTGTTTTTCCCTTAGATTTGGCATAAGAGAAGAAGTTTTTTTTTTTTCAATTTCCTTTATGGCTTTTAGTTCTTCCTGCAATTCATGTCTCCTATAAGATTCCTTCAACTTAAGTTCGATATTTTCACTTTCTTTAACCAGTGCCTCCCATCATATTTCAGATGTATTGGCCCCTCTCAGCAGCTCTGTGACTCTTCACCTTCGCCAGTATAGGGAGCATCTCTCTCTAGTTTACATCTTCTCTTTCTTTTTCCTTAATGAAATGTGCCTTGAGCAGATCTCAAGAACCACAGAGTTTATTTTTTCTAGGCAAAAGTTCGGATGTTTAGGTTTATCTTTCCAGCTTTTTTCATTTAGGACATGGTTGACTTGTTCCCATTGTATGCTTTTGCTATTGAAGTTGAATTTTGTAAAAACACCCTCATGACTGATCACATTTTGCTGGTCAGGAGCCCTGTGCATACATGTCTGTACCTTTATTATGTTGTGATCTGAGTGAATTGTCTTTGATACAGTTATATTACGTATCAGATCATCATTGTTAGTGAAGATGAGGTCCAGCATATTTTCTAGTCTTGTAGGCTCTAATATTTACTGGTGTAAGGTGAATTTGTGTGAAATTTCACCTGAGTTGCCTCACGGGGTGATCTCTGCTAAAATAATAGTTGCTACTCTCTTTCATTTAGGTGTCACATGTTGAAATCTCCCAATAGCAAGATGTTTGGGGTAAGAGTTGGGAGATTTTCCAGACAGTGGTCAGTTTTCAAAAGCTGTTCCTGGTATTACTAGGAAGTTGCATCCAGAGGCTTGTATACAACCGCAATGACAAGGTTTTGGTTTTCAGTCTTTACCGCCAAAACTTCAACTACATCATTTGAAGTGTTTAGTAGTTCTGGACAAATGAGCGACTCTGTGATGTACAAGCCAACCTTTCCCTTGTTGCCTGTTTAGTCTGTCACATCGGACTAGGTTATAACCTGGGATCCATGTTTCGTTGTCGAAATGATCCTTTATGTGGGTCTCTGTGAAAGTTGCAAACATTGCATTTGATGTAAAAAAAATTGTTGTTTGTCGACGGCTTTAGACCCTGTATGTTTGCAAAGACAAATGCCATTATATTGATTGAATTTAGGGGGGTTTTATTTGCTGGCTGTAATGTCTGTTGTTCTAAAGTGGAGGCCAATGACTGAGCCTCTGCTCCAGAAGTGTTTTCAGTTTGTGTAAGATTTCTGTCATTTCTTGCCAGTCTTTTATCCTTCCTGGCACTGGAAAACCTCTTTCTATGGAGAGGTTATGACTCCCCTCTTTTGTTTCCCATAGTCTGGCTGGTCTGTGTCTTCTTGTCCCCTTAAGATGATGTGCCTGGCAGTATAGTAGTTTGATATATATGGTGTATACTGTAATTTGATATATATGGATTTTATGTATTATAGTATCAGTCCCATACAACAGTCTTTCCTCCTGGCACACTTCAACAGTTCTCTTAGGTAGGCTGGCTAGGTAAGCCTATAAAATATTTTGTTTTATATATTCAATCAAATCAAATCAAAGTTTATTCTCTATAAGGATTACAATGCAGGGTTTACAGATTTTGGTTACTGTGTGGCTTACATGTAGTAAAATACTAATTACAGAGGGGGCCACTAGAACACCTAGCATGGCTAGGCATTTCGGGCAAACTTAGATTAATTCTTAGCCCTAAATTATAACAATTTGTGGAGTAAGTTGACTAAATACTGAATGGCTAAATACTAAGTGACAAATACTAGTTTGTGAGTTTAGCAATGTGAATGCTTTTGTTTTGGCACAATACATAGTTTCTATATTGGAGTATCACAGGCAAACTTATGACTAGTTAGAAATCATTATTTTAAGATTAGGGTACGTATTTCTGTGCTTATAGTCAAATGGGTGAGTGAGTGAGTGTAAATGTGGACCACCAGGTGGTTTTTATGTAGTTAGTTGATGGGGTGTATCAGGGAGATAAGATGTTTTCTAACAGAAGTTTTGAAGGTGATGAATGTGTCTGCTGTTCTAGAGTTTTCAGGTAGAGTGTTCCAGATTTCAGGGCCTTTGACATACATTGAGTTTTCGTAAAGGTTTAGTCGGACACGGGGAATGTCGTAGAGATGTTTGTGTCTGGTGTTATGCCTGTGGGTCCTGTCACAACTATCAAGAAAACATTTTAGGTCAAGGTTAATATTGGAATTTAAGGCCCTGTATATGTAGATTGCACAGTAGTAAGTGTGGATGTTCTGAACAGGGAGTAAGTTTAGATCTATGAAGAGTGGGGGGGGGGGGTGTTGCCAGGGATGGGAATTAGTGATTATTCCTATTGCAGCTTTTTGTTGAGTTATTATTGACTTTAGGTGTATTGCTGCAGTTGATCCCCATGCGCAAATAGCATAGGTGAGGTATGGATAAATGAGTGAATGGTATAGTGTGAGAAGGGCAGTTTTTGGCACGTAGTATCGTATCTTGGAGAGGATCCCAACTGTTTTGGATACTTTTTTTGATATGTGTTGGATATGGGTGCTGAAATTCAGGTTGTTGTCGAGGTATAGGCCTAGGAATTTGCCCTCATTATGTCTGGCAATTAGAGTGCTGTCGATCTTAATGTTAAGTTGTGCAGCACCTGCTCTGCTACCAAACATAATATAGTAGGTTTTGTCAGTGTTAGGTGTATGTTTATTGGCTGTCATCCAAGTTGATATTTTGAGCAGCTCCTCATTAACAATGGTCTTGAGGGTGGCAAGATAGGGTGAGAGATGACGTAAGTCGTGTCGTCAGCAAAGAGAATGGGTTTCAGGTGTTGGGATACGTTTGGAAGATCACTGATGTAAATGAGGAAGAGCAGGGGTCCAAGGACACTTTCCTGCGGAACTCCAGTATCAAGTGGCCGTGTTGATGAGGCTGTGTCTTTAATGGTGACATACTGATACCTATTAGTAAGGTAGGATTTGAAATATGCAAGCCATGGCCTCTTATACCATAATGGTCAAGTTTGTGGAGTAGGATGCCGTGGTCAACTGTGTCAAAAGCTTTTCTTAGGTCAATAAAAATTCCTAGTGGATATTCTTTATTTTCCAATGCTGTGTAAAGCAGATCTAGCATTTTTACAACTGCATCATTATGCTTTTATTTTTCCTGAATCCAAATTGGCGGGGT
>NC_069399.1:53550156-53701667 GCF_026875155.1 Cherax quadricarinatus | reverse complement strand
CAAACGGTAAACTGATGGGAAAATTTTTTTTTGGGACTAAAACAATCAGAAAAATAATCTTAACATTTCATAAGAAAAAATAATTTTTTTTTTTTTCGAATATTTTGCGACACCAGGAGACACTTCAGGATTGGGCCTTCGACAGTCTCAAAGGTAAGACTATCTACAATACGGGGGTCACTGTCTACAATACGAGTGACATACTACTATAGAAAGGCACTTGTTATGCTGAGTATTTCAAGAAATTAGGTCAGTGTCCCAGGATAACACCCACACTAGTCAACTAACACCCAGGTACCCATTTACTGATGGGTAAACATAGACAACAGGTGTAAAGAAACATGCCTAATGTTTCTACCCTGGCTGGGAATCGAATATTTATCAAAAATCGTATACATATGGCTAATCCAAGCCAGGTACTAAAAATAAGCCACGTTGGCTTTTTTGGGGTTATCCTAGGTTCTCTACACTATGCTGCTATGTGTGATAATCTATAGAGAGAAAATAACTTTTTTGTTTCATGTTTATGGTGGAGTATGAGTGTATGTCATAGTTAACCCTGTGCTATACTCTGTTTCTCTAATATAAGCCCTCAAGACAGGGATAGGAGAATGGTATTTGTTTACCATATCCTCTTCATAACTCTTTCGAACTGCTCGGTGTTATGTCAAATATTATTCATTCTGGAGTATTTAACATGTTTTATGTTATTTATATTGTTTCTTATGTCATATTAGATCAATTGTGATAGGCAAATAAGCTGTAGTGTTGATATTAGCGTAATTAATAAAGCATATTCTCCTGCTTCTTGAGACTGAGCTCATGACAACCGACAGTGGCTTCAAAGCCACCTTATCTTTAATGGATAATGTACTGTGTAGGTGCTTTACATAATGAGAAGCATTTCTTTATTCATTGGAACATGGCTAGGGCTAAAAGTAAGCAGGTTTAAAACAATAATGGAGAAAAAGAAATTGGAATGACTTATGCAGCAAGTAGCGCCACCAAACAGTCCCAGCAGGTTGGTGTGGCGACCCTGGAAATTTGAAATAATGCTAGCCAAAATTGTGGCGAATAACTGAAGGAACTGAATAACTGATTGCCGGATTTGTGATGGCAGGCCTGTACCTACTTACTGAAAGGTGAACAAGGGCAACAGGTGTAAGAAAAAATGAACCTCAGTGTGCAAATTGAGACCATACCAAGTAAGACACGAGTATCACCACCACCACCCCAGTACTTCCCATATTTGGCTTTTTGTAACTTTTCTATCACATAATAAAAAAAATAGTAATAATAAAAATAGTATTTTATTTTGACATGATACATAGATGTACAGAGGAATATAATAGTAGAGTTGTACATGCCAAAAAGCCCCTTGTATACAGAGCATTTCATTCAAACTTGAAATTAACTTAAGATTAACTAGGCTTATAACATTAAATGGCCATTAGGTGATTTACAGTGAGTACAGAGACATAAGTATTAATAGGTAATGCTATATGGCTTTAATAGTCTAGTTGAGAGTTTAGTAGTTAATAATTACAGTTTTGAATTTTTTTATGAAAATTACAGTTTACAATTATTTTATAAAATTACAGTAATATTACAGTTACAGTATTACAGTAAAACATTTTAAACAGTTTACAATATGAAGTACAATTGAGTATTTAAAAATGTTTAAAAATTTGAACATTACAGTTTTGAAGCATTACAATTTTACAATACAGGCCCCTCTGTTTTCGTCGATCCGTTATCGCTGATTTCGGTTTTGGCTGACTTTTTTTTTTTGCTGATTTTTGCCTCCGTTTTCGTCGATGTACGGAATCTGTCTAGTGCCGAGTGTGCAGACAAGCTGCTTCCCACACCATTCTAAACCAGTGTAGCGTTTTTTTCGGTTTAGTGAATATATCCTGCCTGGTCATAAGAAATATTTTGTAATAATGCATTATTTTTGTCACTTGTTTATTGTGTGTGACTGCTAAATAAGCCACTTGGCCACAAGAAAGCTCGTAGTGCCAGTCCTTTTGGGAAAGAAAGTGAGGGAAAATCATAGAAAAGGAAAAAAGAAATCCTAAGAAAATATGATAATGGCATTCATTGCTGAACTCGGCAAGATGTACAGGAAGTCGCCATCAACAATCAGCTCCATTTGTGACAAAAGAAAAGAAATCATAGAAGTTGTGTTACGAAAGGGGAGAATGCGATAACCAAACAGGATCCCAAACAATTGAAGAAGTGGAGAAATTGTTGTTGGGTGTGGATCAGAGAGAAAGGTTAGCAGGAGATAGTGTTGTTTCAGTCAGTTATTTGTGGGAAAAGGCAAGGGCAGTTACTTTATGACCTCTTAAAGAAACTGCCTGAACAAGCGATGATGTAGGTGAATTTATACATAACACTGAATTCCCGCAAAAAATTTTTCAGCCGCTTGTTTGTCTGAACTGGTACTGTCACTGTGCCTTACAACACTGTGTATGCCACTTCGCTTCTTCAAAGAATAAGGGGATTTGTGCAATGTGGTCTAAAGTACATTCATTTTTGGAGGAACATCACCCTGAGGAAAACTGTTGCAATCCGTGCTGGTGAATTTTACAATGACAATGCCATGTCCCATTTAAGGCAAATCTTAGAGACGCCAAAAACAGACCTCTCTGGACAGATATTTTGTGCGACAAGGGTCCAGTGACTCTCAAGCTGGTCCTAGTTGTGGCAATAAAAAACAAAGGAGGGAAGTGAATTCAGTTAAGGAACTGGTAACTAGAGTCCTATGGAGGGGTATTCCCCTTCCAAACAATAACCTGTCTTCCTTCTCCCTCCTCCTTGTCATCCTTCCAGCAACTACTGCCTTCTTTAAAGGTAAGGTCATGTGTAATGTTCATTCTTTGTGACAATGTAACTATCTTTAAGGTATAAAAGAATTTTTTTGATGATATTTCTGGAGTGTTTGGAATGGTTAATTCCAGTTTATTATTTCTTATGGTGGAAAATAGTTTCGGTTTTGTACGGTTTTCAGTTTTGGCGTGCCTCAGGACGGATTACCCTTTCAGGGTCCGGTTCCCGTAGATCTACGGCTTTACGTCAGGGTCAAACGTAGATCTACGCCATTGAGCTCAGCTCACTCTGAGAAACTGTGAGTGGTACATTTGGGCCAGATATGAGAGCATTAATCATGTGGTATGTGATGCTCCACATTAAACTGTGATCCTGCAGCACACTGTGCATTAATGAGAGAAAAAAAAATGACAATCATGATTTTTTTCGATTTAAAACAGCAACTTTTCAGTGTTTTTTCGTATGTTTTTTATAGTTTGTATTGCGATTTTCTTGGTCTTATTGATAGAATGGAAGACATATTACAGGAAATAGAGATGATTTTTGATTGGTTTTTGCATTGGGAAATGGCTTGAAAGGAGCTCAAAGTAGCGGAAATGTTAAATTTTTGCGATATTCATGAGTAAACAAACAACCTCACCCGTCTAATAACATCAGCTGGTGGGTCTACTATACATCACAAATATGGTGAGAAATTTATACAATTATTACAGTATTGCATAAAAGTAAAAATCTTTATTTTTTGGTGGAATAAAAATTCATTATGTGAATAAAATATCAAAATGGAATTTATTTTGTAAAGCCTACAAACATAACTAATGAAAGAGGAAATGTAGTTTAGTGCAGGAAATGCTACATTGTTTCATTTCAGGACTATTTGAAAATTGGAATATTGAAAACTTTTGTTGTTAAAATTGCCAAGATTAACAATTTCCGATCACTTATTTTGTAGTAGAAAACAGTTGACTTGGGCGATTTCTTGTGCTCAATCGATAGAATAGAAGTAATACTTGTGAATTAGCTAAGAATTTGGTGATTGGAAAATGTAATTGGCCTAAAATGGGAGTCTAAGTCGGCAAATTCGCGATTCGTAAAATATCGTTACTCATCAAAATTCGCGAGAGCTTAATTTGTCAATTTTCCACCATTTTCGTACTTTTTGTTTTATTCTTTTCTCAAAAAGATTCTCTACGATTTCATAAGAAAAAATAACAATTTTTTTTTTTGAAATATCTTGGGACCACTGGTGCGTGACTCCAGATTTGGCTATGGACCCTGATGGGTTAAACATGAAAACTGAGGGTCCATTGTTAGAACATTTAAACAATTTACTATATGAAGTACAGTGAACCCTCAGTTAACGACCGTTCCGCTTATGGGCCAACTTGCTTTTTGGCTGGTTTTTCGGCTTCTGTTATTGGCCGTTTTTTTGCTTATCGACCGTATTGGATGCTTATGGGCCGCGACACTCACATGTTCCTGAGTCAGTGTTGCTGTGTCGCTCTGGGGAGCTACTGCTCTTCATCCAAACTTTTTGCTATAAATCAGTGTTTCTCTTTGTTATTTATTAAATGCAACTGCGAAGTAAGTAAGCATGGCCCCAAAGAAAGTTCCTAGTAAAGCTCCTGGGGTAAAGAGAGAAACATGATGGAATTTAAGAGAGAAGTGATTGAAAAAATTTGAGAGTAGTAAGCGAGTGTTGGAACGTGCCAGATGTATGGAAAAACAAATCTACCATCACTTCCATCCTGGCAAAGAAAGAACAAATCAAGGAAGCTGATATTGCGAAAGGAGTAAATGTGATAATGAAAAAAGGCCCACCAATAAGGAAGATATGGAAAAGTTTTTATTGTTGTGGATCAGGAAAAACAATTAGTAAGGAGATAGTGTTGGAGTCAGCGATTTGTGAGAAGGCAAAACAGTTGTATGGGGATCTTGTAAATAAAATGCCGGGAACAAGTGCTGCTGTTAGTGAATTTAGGGCCAGCAAAGGCTGGTTTCGAGATTTAAGAAGCAAACAGCAAACAGACTCAATGATTTCTTCACCATAGGAAAAAACCTTGCCAATAAAATCCCAAGCTCAAATACCCCACCCAATGACTGCCTCACTGGCAACTACCCGAACACACTGTCCTAGCTCCGACTAACCCAACAGAAGTCTCCCTTTTTATCAACATGCGAAAAAACAAGACAGGAGATTTAAATACCTTACCAAACCCATATATACAAAAAAGTGTTGCGAGTGCTGTCACCAACATTGGAACACACTTTAACAAATCCATCGAATCCTCTACCTTCCCTACAGTTCTCAAAATAGCGAGGGTCACCTCGATCCATAAAGGAGGAGACCAAACAGACTTTAATAAAATATAGGCCAATATCCTCTCTCAAAAAACTTCGAAAAATTTAATTCATAAGCGAATCTATTCCTACCTCATCTCCCACAGCATACTCAACCCCTGTCAGTTTGGTTCAGGCCTAATAAAAAAAGAATGATGCTAATATACACATACTAAAACAAATATACACTGCACTAGAGAAAAAAGAAGTCCCACGGGAGCTTCAGTGATTTACGTAAAGCTTTTGATACAGTTGACCATGATTTGCTCCACATAAAATTGTCACACTATTTATTTATTTATTTATTTATTATTAATTTGGACATGATACATAGAAGTACAAAGAAATACAGTGGTTAAGTGTAACTGCCAAAGCCCCTTTGTATGCAGAGCATTATGGGCAGGGTTTTAAAATTAACTTAAGATTAACTAAGAAATGATATATTCATGGTAAAAATTATAATAAACAAATAACAATTAAGCAAAAATGGGGTACAGTGGTCCCCTGCTTTTCGTAGTTCCCGGCAATCGTAAAATTCGCCAATCATAGAGGTATTTTCGTATAAACAGGACTTGTTTTTCATAGGTTGACTCGCGAGTCGTAGTTCGTCCGGGACGCGTACCCACGGCGTGACCCAGGGCGGCAGCCAGTCTGGCATTGTTACCAGTGAGCGAAGGTCCCTCACGGCTCCAGCGAAATATTTCATAATATTCCATTTATTTTAGTGCTTGCAAGTACTAATAAGCTACCATGGCTCCAAAGAAAGCTCCTAGTGCCAACCTGTGGTAAAGAAGGTGAGAAATACGTTTGGGAATTTTAAGAAAAACCATCATTGAACAATTGAAAGTGGTACAAGTGTGGCCGAACGCCGGGATGCATAAGAAACCCTACACAACCTTATGATGCAAGTGGCCAAGAAAATAAAAAAGGAGCTTGTTTGTTGCAAAGGGGAGTAACTATGCTGAAAAAAATGAGATCAGTACGTGGGGAGGTTAAAAGTTATTATTGGTGTGGATAAATAAAACAATTAGCAGGAGATACTCTTATGACTTCTTTTAAATTTGTGGAAAGGCTAGGCTTGCTTTGAAATTGGTAAAAATTGCCTGCAAATAGTGGTGAAGTGAGTGAATTTAAGGCCAGAAAAGGCTGGTTTGAGAGATTTAAAACCCGGGTTCTGGCATACCAGTGTGGTAAGGCATGGTGAGGCTGCCAGTTCGGACCACAAGGCAGCTGAAAAATATGTGCATAAATTCCAGGATACATAGAGGCTGAAGGACTGAAACCGAACAAGTGTTCAATTGTGACGAAACGGGCCTCTTTTGGAAGAAAATGCCAAAGAGGACCTTCATTACACAAGAGGAAAAGGCAATGCCAGACACAAGCCTATGAAAGACAGCTGACGCTAATGTTCTGTGCTAATGCTAGTGGGGATTTCAAAGTGAAGCCATTACTAGTGTACCATTCTGAAAATCCCAGAGTGTTCAGGAAAAACAATTTTATGAAGAGTAAATTGTGTGTGTTTTGGAAATCTAATAGTAAGCATGGGTCACGGGGGAAATTTTCGTCGAGGGGTTTCAATGAAGTGTTTGGCCCTAGTGTAAAGGGAGTATCTCCTGGAAAAGAAATTGGGATCTCAAGTGCCTGCAAAGTAATGGACAATGCACCTGCTCATCCTCCAAATTTGATACCCAATTTTCGAGGAGTTTGGGTTCATCACAGTAAAGTTCTTGCCCCCGAATACCACTTTCCCTCCTCCAACCCTGGACCAGCAGGTTATTGCAAACTTTAAAAAAATCTACACAAAAGCAATGTTTCACAGGTGCTTGACTGTGACCACAGACACTCACTTGACCCTAAGGGAATTTTTGGGGAGAACACTTCAGCATCCTCCACTGCTTAACCCTTATAGGGAGGCTTGGGAGGGAGTGACTACCAGGACTTTGAACTCTGCCTGGAGAAAATTGTTGCCAGATTGTGTCGACAAGAGGGATTTTGAAAATTTGGACTGACCCTAATTTAGCCTATGTCTGTTTTTAAAATCAATTGTGGCACTGGGGCGTTCCATGGGTTTTGGGTTTTGAGTTTGGAGAATGTGGAAGAATTGGTGGAAGACACAATGAAGAGCCACCACTGAGGACTGCAAGAGCTTCAGCAGGAAGAGCAACACATCACAGCTCAGAATCTTGCTGCAGGAGGAGGAAAGAGATGGAAGAGGTGCCTTCTTCAGAAAAAAAAGAGATTTTTACTATGTGGGGTAAGTGGAAAGCTTTATGGAGAAAAAATCACCCTAACAAGGTTGTTGCAGCCAGGTTGGCAACTTGTACAGTGACAAAGTCTTGGGCATTTTAGGAAGTGGGTTAAAGAGATGCCAGAAACAGAGCTCTCTCCACAGTATTTTGTGAGACAGGGCCCAGTGACTCTCAAGGTGGGCCTAATGGCATTAAGAAACAGAGAAGAGAAGCAACCCCAGAAAAAGCAATGGTACCTGAGGGGTTTGATGGAAGGGATTCCCCTTCCAAACTAAAAACAATCCACTCTCCTCCTCCAGGTCTCCATACACTAAGAAAAATCTCCAATAAAGGTAAGTGTTATGCTGTTAATGTTTCATTCATCATTTCCCATTGTATTTTTTATGTACTACATGCATATTTCATGTTAAAAATTTTTTTTTTAATACTTCTTGGTGTCAGAACGGATTAATTGTATTTACATTATTTCTTATGGGGAAAATTGATCGTAAATCGTAAATTTCGTTTCTAGTACCAGCTCCCGGAACGGATTTATTACGAACAACGAGGGACCCCCTGTATTTCAAAGACATGTCATATGGTCATTTACTGAGTTCTGTGCATTCAGTAGAATGGGGTATTCTGTTAGGTAATGTAATTAAAAAAACAAAACAAAAAGTTTGATGGGTCACAGGTTAAACATTTTTTGAAATACAATTATTCAGTACTTATTTAGTTGTGGGTGATTAAGGTGATTTTTAAGAAGAGACTGAATTTATAAACAGTGTTTCTTTTATATTCACAGTAATGAATTCCAGATATTAGGGCCTTTATGTTCATTGATTTTTTGCATAGTGTGAGATGGACACAGGAACATTCAAAGAGTGATTCTGATGCCTTGAGTTATGGTTCATGTGTTTACTGTTGAGAGTTGGTAAGGCACATTTGAGGGGAGGGTTAAATGATAGTTATTAAGAGGTCACTCCCTCAACTACCTACAGTCATACCTCAGCACCAGTATTCCATATGTGTACACAAATGGAGTCAAACTCTTCTGCACAGAAAATTACTGTTGGATGTCCCTCAGGGAATGTCCTTGACCCTCTTCTCTTTCTTGTTTTTTACATAATGACTTACCAATTCATCGCAACTACTCAAACCCACACTACATGCAGAGACACTAATATACGGTTCTTCTCACACCCAAGCCCAGTCACGCTAGCCAATACTGGAATACCGAATTCAGAAAATATCTACCTGATGATGACAACAGGCTTACTCTCAACCTTGACAAAACCTACTTCAATCAGTATGGAAAACAGAGCTACAGAATGTCCCTATTAACATACATGATAAATGAACACCTATCAAAAAGCTTACAGAGGGAAAATTCTTAGGAATACCCTTTGGATAATAGACTCAAATTCAAAAACGACATGTACAATCAAATTTCAAAAAAATTTCCAAGACCCGTAGGCAGTACTAATCGAAGATAACGGTAACTGATTTCCACGTCCAGCCCCTCCTGGCCCTCTATCACTCACTTATTTACGTCCTAACTCACCTTTGGAAATTTGTGCATGGGGCTCACAACAATAAACATCTCAAAACCATTAATTACCCAACAAAAGGCTTGCAGTCAGAATAACAAAAATCCCACTACAGGCAGCACACTCCATCCACCAATATTCAAAACTCTAAGCCTACTCAACCGTACAAAAACATCCAAACTAATTATTGTACCTACTACAACATATGAACACTTAACACGGCTATAAACACCCACCCCTCAAACGTCTCCTTACCAACCGTCAAACAGACACACCATGACCATAACGACATGCAACAGGGATCACTCTTTGATGTTTCCTCGTGGTCCATCTCACCCTATGCAAAAACCTCAATGCACATAAAATGCCCTAAAATCTGGAATTCATTACCTGTGAATATAAAAGACAAACACTGTCCTAGTTTATAAATTCAAGTCCCTTTTCCTTTAAAAAATCGCTTACTCACCCACACTAAATAAATACTGAATAATTGTATTTCCATAAATGTTTAACCTGAGACCCTATCAAACTTTTTTTTTTTTAATTACATTACCTAACAGAAATACTCCATTCTACTAAATGCACAGCAACTCAGTAATGACCATAAGCCTGTCTTTGAAATACAAATTTGTGCTTAATTGTTATTTGTTTACTAAAATGTTTTATACCACTGAATCTATCATTGCTAGTATAAATTTAAGCCAGCCATAATGCTCTGTCATACAAGGCATTTGGGCATAGTTACACTTAACCACTTGTATTTCTTTGTACATCTAGTGAATCATGTCCAAATTAATAATAAAATAATAAACTAAATAGGGTCAAACACAGTGGTGTAAGCAATGAGAGGCTACAATTCTGATAAATGGTGAGGCTGAAAAATTTGTGCGCAAGATTTCAAGGGGTATGTAGTGGCTAAAGGATTCCCCACGCCAACAAGTGTTTAGAGTTGTGACAAAACAGGGCCTGTCTTTGGAAGAAAATGCCAAGAAGATGCAGGAGGAAAAGGCCCTGCCTGGACACAAGCCTATGAAAGACTGCCTAACTCTTTTGTTCTTTGTGCTATTGCTACTAGGGATTTCAAAGTTAAGGCCCTACTATGTGGTATCACTCTGAAAATCCCATAGTGTTTCAAGAAACACAATGTTTTTCAAGAGTAAATTGTGTGTGATGGTGAGGGCTAACACTGCATTGGTGTAACAAGGCAAAATTTTCAGAGTGGGTAATTGATGTGTTTTAGGGGGCCGAGTGTGTGAAAATATACCTACTGGAACATAAATTTCACTCAAATGCCCTCCTGGTACCGGACAGTGCTCCTGTTCATCCTCAAACTTAGTAGACCCTATTTCCTGTGTAAAAGTCCATTATCATACACAGGGAAGTTCTTGCCTCCTAACACCACACCTCTCAGCTAGCCCATGAAACCCAGCCAGGTCGTTTCTTCTAAAGAGGGATTCTGCAGGTTCTGGGGCTGACCCTTAGGACCCAATGCCTGTTGTGGAATCCATTGTATCTCTGGGGCAAGTCCATGGGGTTGGAGTTAAGTGTGAGGATGTGGAAGAGTTGCTTGAGGACCACAGTAAGAGCTAACCAATGAGCATCATCTGGAACAGCAACAGACCACTGCTCAGGAACTTGCTTCAGAGAAGGAGGAAGAGGGAGTGAAGGAGGTGCCTTCTCAGAGATTAAGGAGATTTGTGCAATGTGGACTAGGATGCAAGCTTTTGCTGAGAAATATCACCCTGACCAAGCTGCAACAAGGTTCATCTGCAGATAAGGACAGATATTTTGTGCGACAGAGGTCCATTGACTCTCCTCCAAGCTGGTCTTAGTGGCATTAAAAGACAAAGAAGGGAAGTAACCCCAGATAGGGCTTTGATACTTGAAGTCCTTATGGAGGGGGATTCCCCTTCCAAACAATAAACTTTCCTCCCTCTTTCCTCCTCCCTCTCTTCCATAAGCCAACAACAGTCTTCAATAAAGGTATGTAATACTGATTAATTGTTCATGTATTTATTTTATTTAGTTTTTATTATTTTGTGTATGTAAAACTATAATTAATCTCAAAAAATGTATTTTTTGTGAATATTTTTGGGTGTCTGGAACAGGTTAACTGTATTATATCAGTCTTATGGAATAATTATTTGGGTTATAGGCCATTTCGGTTTTAGGCCGGCCTTCTGGAACAGATTACGGCCAATGATGGAGGGTCCAATGTATTACAATTTAGTATTCAGAACAATGAAATTTGAACGTTCAGTTTTTGAAGTAATGACTACATGGTTGAGCAATCTTCAGCACAGTATTCAGTATTGAAATGGAGACATCATTGGTACTTTTTGTGTTGCTTTTGAGTAAATGGTAGGCATTAAGTAGAGCTTTTCTGGTTAATTTTGGGTGATGAGATTTCTAAGTAGGGCCTTAAATTGATTTGCAGACAGGGGTCCATTAGTGTGTTCTGGTAATGCATTCCAGAATCTTCAGGCCCTTGGTGTGCATAGCATTTTTGCATAGGGAGAGATGGACACAAGGGATATCAAAGAGTGATTTGTGTCTCGTTTTATGGTTGTGTTCTGTTGTAGTTAGCAAGTAGGAGTTTGAGAGTGAGGGTTTATATTGAGTATAGTGTTCTGTGTTCTTGTATATACACTAATATCTTTTGCAGAATCCAACATCATATGTAAGAGCAATGTCCTTCACAGAAAGGTATGAGAAGATGGAAGGCTGTTATGTTAATTCAAAGGTGTATGTATTTTATGGATACAGGCCCCTACATAGAAAGTCAGATGCATTGGAAGCAAGTTACAAAACAAACTATCACCCAGGTAGATCCTGTTTCTGGTGACTCCATTGGGGGAATTTTTACATTTGGTAAGTTTTCTGGGGGCATGTGAACCATTTTCTTAATTCTATATGCAAATCCTGAACAAGGGTCATTGCTGAAACTTGGCATGGAAGGCCTCAATACACATTGAGCACAAAAAGTAAAGAAACACTTCACAGAACTAGGCATGACGAAGGAAGTGTACCTTGTTGCAATCATAACTATGGATGATAACCTCCCATGTGCAGCCATTTTTTTTTTCATGCAGGTGTCGATTGCTAGCACTTTATTGTTTTTTTTAACATACCGCTGTCTTCCACCAAGGTAGGGTGATTGCTATATTTATTTAAATTTTCTTCTTTTTTGGGGATCACCCTACCCCAGTAGGAGATGCCTAATATGTTTAAAAAATAATATTAATATATTTTATTATTTATCAAATTGTTATTTATTATTATTATTTATTATGTGAACAGGTTTCAACTTCTGGCAGACACAGTTCCTTGGTACTGTGCACTATGTGTTACAGTTTTTGGATGATATTACACCCTTGTAGCAAATGTTTGAAACTAATTGTTCTTCATTATTAATATGGTGTAATTTTTTAGGATTATACAGAATCTTATTAATCTCTTAAGTATAATACAGCACTCATATTTAGTCATTTTTTGGAGAGCTCTTCATATGATATTTTAAAGTTGCTGTAGTCATGACATACTCCCTTCAAGGGAGGCGTCTCAATGCTGGTGAATTGCTCTTGATCCAGTGAATTAAATCTCGCCTAATTGTGGTTGCAGGGGTTGAGTCATAGCTCCTGGCCCTGCCTCTTCACTGGTCACTACTAGGTCACTCCCAGCTTCATGAGCTTTATCATACCTCTTCTTAAAGCTATGTATGGATCCTGCCTCCACTACCTCCCTTTCCAGACTATTCCACTTCCTGACAACTCTGTGACTGAAGAAATACTTACTAACATCCCTGTGACTCATCTGAGTATTCATCTTCCAATTGTGACCCCTTGTTGGTGTGTCCCATCTCTGAAACATCCTATTCGTGTCCACCTTGTTGATTCCTCTCAGTATTTTATAGTTGTTATTATGTCCCCCCTTGTCCCTCCTGTCCTCTAGTGTGGTCAGGTCAATTTCCCTTAACCTCTCCTTGTAGGACATGCCCCTTAACCCTTTCAGGGTTTTTTGATGTACTAGTACACCTAAATTCTAGCGCCCTCAAATCTAGTGAAAGCTTGTAGGCCTACATATGAAAGAATGGGTCTATGTGGTCAGTGTGCTCAGTATAAAAAAAAATCCTGCAGCACACAGTGCGTAATGAGAAAAAAAAAAAAATTTGAACGTGTTTTTGTATTCTAGTTTTCCTGGTCTCATTTTATAGAATGGAAGACATATTACAGAAATTGAGATGATTTTGACTGGTTTTACAATGAAAAGTATCTTGAAGTTGAGTTCAAATAGCAGAAATGTTCAATTTTTACCAAAGTTCAAAAGTAAACAAATCATGCTAAGCGTCCAATACACGTCAACTGGTGAGTCTAATATTCTTTCACAAGTGTGCCGATATTATTTATACCAATTTCTACACTAATGCAGTAGTCCTGCATAACAGTAAATCTTCTATTTTTTATGAGAATAAAAATTCAAAGTGGAAAGCAAAAGAATGTAAGAGGGGCATGGGGACATGACTAATGAACAGAGGAAATGTTATTTTAGTGCCAGGAATGTCTTTCGTGTTTATTCTGGACCCTATTTGGAAATTGGCATCTTTTGAAATTTGTGTGAAATTGGCAAAATTGTTAAATTCTAACCACTGTATTGGATAGTTGAAATTGGTAAATGGGTGGTTTCTTGCACTCATTCGATAGAAAAATGGAGTTTTCTAGCAAAATAGTTTATGAATTTTGTCGACTAGTACACTGGAATTGGCCAAAACTAAGGCTCAAAGTGGGCAAAATCGCCGATGCGTAAACATCATCGAGACCACTAACTTCGCAAGAGCATAATTCCGTAAGTTTTCCATCAACTTTCATACTTTTGGTGTCATTATGATCGGGAAAAGATTCTATCTTTTCATAAGAAAAAATAATTTTTTGTTTTGAAATTTGGGCAACCCTGAGAACAAGTCTCTGAGAGGCCTGGGGACCCTGAAAAGGGTTAACTCCAGGACTAGTCTCATTGCAAACTATTGCACTTTCTCTCATTTCTTGATGTGCTTGGCCAGGTGTTGGGTTCCAAACTTGTGCTGCATACTCCAATATGGCCTGATCTACACGGTGTACAGAATGCTGAACGATTCCTTACTGAGATGTTGGAATGCTATTCTTAGTTTGCTAGTTGCCCATATGCTGCAGCAGTTATTTTTTTGATGTGCACCTCAGATGTGTCAGTGTTATACTCACCCCAAGATCTTTTTCCTTGAGTGAGTTTTGTAGTCTTTGGCCCCCTAGACTCTATTCTGTCAGCAGTCTTCTTTGCCTTTCCCCGATCTTCATGACTTTGCACTTGGCGGGGTTGAACTCCAGGAGCTATTTGCTGGACCAGGCCTGTAGCCTGTCCAGATCCCTTTGTAGTTCTGCTTGTCCTGCTCTGATTGAATTCACCTCATTAACTTGACATCATCTGCAGCGTCTATTTCTTCCGTCATGTCATTCACATATACCAGAAACACACTGGCCTTAGGGCTGACACCTGTGGAACCTTTCTTGTCACAGGCATCCTATCCCCAGGTGCTGTATGACCCTTTTGGTTTACCCCTGTTATAATAATGAAATACTTTGAGTCATAAATATTCTTTATTTTATTTTTTATTTTATATGAAGAGTAAATATTTTGGGAACTACAGTGGAACCCTCGGCTTACGAAAGCCCCTCCATGCAAATTTTTCAGGATATAACCGTTGTTTGGTCGATTTTTTGCTTCTGGATACGAAACAAAATTTCAGGATTCGAACTTCCGCTCAGGAGTTTCCTTAAACCCGTAAATGGTCCAAACGTATATATACGTTTTTTCAACATTTGAAAGTATGTAAAAATAGTAGATCTTCTTTTTGTTTTTTTACATTTGAAAATGTGTAAAAAAACTTTGATCTACTTTTTTTTTGTTATATTTGAAAATATGTAAAAAAAACGTAGATCTACTTTTGTAGGACTACACATGTGAACGTAGATCTGCTTGGGGACCATTTACGGGTTAAATAAACAAAATATTTATTTCTTTGCAAAGGTTACAGTATGTGTTTACATATCATAATATGATTGAGCAAAGAAAGCCACTATCAATCGAGGCATTTCGGGCAGACTTAACCTAATACTAATAGACTACTAAGTCTAGACAGGTAAAAGTGTACTAGTAGTGGTTACCAATGTTTTGCGATGGTGGTGCCAACTACCGGCAGTCTTTTGAAGTTTCTCCTTACTTTTATTATTATTATTATTATTTTTAAATATTATTATTATTAATACAGTGGACCCCCACCTTACGTTGGCATCACGTTACGTTAAATCCACCATTCGATACTTTAAAAATGCAAAAATTTGCCTCAAACCCCCACGCTAAAAAAATCACCTCACCAATTCGTCCGAGACGCATCCCATGTGTGGTCTGAGCGCGCCTCAGCTGCCCCGTGGGTCCAGTGTTTACAAGCCAGCCAGTGCGGTCCCCATCCACCCATGCAATCGGAACATTTCATATTTTCATAGTGTTTTAGTGATTGTACCTGCAAAATAAGTCACCATGGGCCCCAAGAAAGCTTCTAGTGCCAACCGTGCGGTAAAAAAGGTGAAAATTACTATGGAAATGAAGAAAGAGGGAATTAGTAACGAAAGTGGAGTGCGTGTCTCGGAGCTGGCCAGGTCGTATGCCAAACCCCAATCATCCATCACTACTATCGTGGCCAACAAAATGGCAATCAAGGAAGCTGTTCTTGCAAAAGGTGCAACTTGTTTTTTGAATAAGAGATCGCAAGTACTTGAAGAGTTGAGAGACTGTTATTGGTATGGATAAACAAAAAACAGCAGGAGATAGCATCTCTCAAGTGATCTATGGAAAAGACTAGAAGTTGCATGCGTTTTAATTAAAAAATCCCTGCAACAGGGGTGATGTGAGTGAATTTTAAGGGCCCAGAAAAGGGTTTGGGGTTTGAGAGATTTAAGAATGTATGGCATACATATTTGTATATGGCATGGTGAGGCTGCCTTTCGGACCAAAAGGGGGCAAAAAAAATAGTGAAGGAATTCGGGAGACATAGACGGGAAGGACTGAACCGAACAAGTGTTTAATTGTGACGAAAACGGGCCTTTTGGAAAAAAGCCAACAGGAACATTACCGGGAGGAAAAGACCTCCCGGGACATAAGCCTAGAAAGACAGGCTTACCTTGTTGATTTCCAAATGCTAGTGGTGATTGCAAATGAAGCCTTTACTGGGTATCACTCTGAAACTCCCCAGAGTGTTCAGGAGAAACAATGTCCTCAAGGCAATTGGTGTGCTGTGGGGGCAAACACTAAGGCATGGGTCACTGGGATTTTTTCTATGACTGGCACCATGCATTTTGCCCCCACTGTGAAAAATTTTCCCCCGGGAAAAATAAATTGGACCTTAAGTGCCCCGGGTATTAACAGTGCTCCTGGTCATCCTTCAGACTGGCAGAGCGTTTTTTCTGGGGACTTTGAGCTTTCTTTAAAGGTCAAGTTTTTTTCCTCCTAATACCTTTCCCTATCCTGCAGCCCATGGACCAGAAAAATCTTTTCAAATTTCAAAAAACTTACCTAAAGCTGTGTTTAAAAAGTTTTTTAGTGACCTCAGACACTCCGTTTGACTCAAGGGGTTTTTGGAAGATATTTTAATTCCCATTGTATAAACCTTATGGGTGGTTTGGGGAGGGAGTGGGACTAAGAGGACCTTTAACCTGCTTGGAAAAAAACTGGGGCCAGAAGTGTAGAAAAAAAGGATTTTAAAGGGGATTTGAGGCAAACCCCTGAAAAGCGTATCCAGTTGGGGAAAATAAATTGGGCATTGGGGAAGTCCTTGGAGTTGGAGGTTAGGGGGGAGATGTGGAAGATTTGGGTGGGGGAGGAAAATGGATCTAACCACGATACTGCAAATCACTTCACAGCAAGAGGCCACACCTGGGGAAACTGTTTCGGGGGAAAGGGGAAGAAAAATTGAAGAAGTGCCTACTTCAAAGTTTTAAGGAAAGTGTGCAATGTGGCTTGAAGTGAAAACCCTTTTAGGGAGAAAATACCCCCACACACTATTGCAAGCCGGTTTTGGTGATATTCAAGCATGTTGTAAAACCCATTTTAACCCAAATCAAAAGGGTGGGAGGTACAGGCCTCTGGGGACAGAAGTTGTGGGGAAAGGGGTCCTGCTCTAAAACGGGCCCTATGGCATTATTAAAAGAAAAGGGAAATAACCCCCGAAAAGGAGTGCTACCAAAAGTCCTAAGGAAGGGGTTTCCCCCTTGTAAACATTAAACTTCCCACCTCCCCTCCTCCATCCCATCAGTCATCACCAGACTTCAATAAAGGTAATGTCAGTTTGTGTTTTTAAAATTAATATTTCATGGGGAAAAATTTTTTTTTTTTTCATATTTTGGGGGTTCAGGAACGGTTAATTTTGATTCCCCATTATTTCTTATGGGGAAAATTAATTCACCTTACGAAATTTAGCGTACGATCTCTCAGGAAGGGATTAATATCGTAAGGGGGGGGGCCCCTCTGTATTTTTATTATTATTATTTTATTTTTATTATTGTTAAAAACTATTTTTATTAATATGACTGGTGATGGGCTCTTGATCTAGGGAACTGGATAGTGCTCCAGTTCCCTAAATTAATAATAATAATAATAATAATACATAGTATTAATAATTTTAAAAATACTACATTCAAATAATAAAAATTTTAAATAATACATATTACTAACTACTATGCAATAAAAAAATTTTTTTGTCAAATTTTTTACACAATGCCTCGCCCAAAGGCATATTCCTCAATCAGAAAGAAGCTCAGGAACGATTAAAACTATAAAAAAATTAGAGAAACGAAGAAGGCAGCAGCATAGAGTGAGCAGCTGGCCGCCACCACCACTGTGGCTACATGACATGTCTTCACCACGCCTGGGCTACATAGGGGACCAACTTCCCAAAATCATAATAAACAAAAGCAGGTGTGGGGTTATGGACGGGGAAGATACTAGAGTAGGAGAGTAAACGGGGGCCCTTTCTGCCATGGGGTGTCACATCACTTGCCATATTATGGCCTATTTTATTCCTTTAGAGTATAGATCAGTTTTGTGTTTTTAAATATTGCTTATTTTTTCATTTAATGCTTTGTAGATAACTAACCCTGTAAAGTTGATATTAAATTATTTCTCATGCTTCCTAAAGGGGCGGGAACAGTTTAAATTGCATTTCAATTATGAAATGAGGAAAATTGAATCAGATTGAACAAATCGGGATACAAGGATCCAAAAATTTTTTAAAATTCGAAAACCCGGGGGGTTCTATGTAATGAAATTATATTTCTGAGTTTGTTGGGGAAAGGGCTGGGTGGGGTTTAGTTAAATTTTCTAGTTTTCTTTTTAAATTTTTTTTTTTTGACAGATTGAGCTCTGTCTTTTTTTTTTTTTTACCTTTGTGATATCTTGAAATTGATTTTTAAATTTTTCGATGGGCTTTTGGAAAACCCACCGACTGCAATATAAGGATGTGTTAAAAATGGATCCAAGAGTTTTCCAAAAAGACACTTGTAATGCAGTCATTCTATGGGGTTCCTCCAATAGGTAAAAATAAGGGTTTCTTAGTGTTTTTTTACTACTGTACTCTTTTTATATTTTTACTTTCTTCACACAAACCTAATATTTACAGAAATTCTTTGAAAATTTAAAGATCAAAAGGGAAATAACTTGCTAGAAATTTGAAAAATTGAAAAGCATTTACTAAACCCTTTAAAGGGCCCAAAGGGCCAAAATCTAAAGTCACGCCCAGTGCCCAAAAATTTTGAAAAAAAAAAAATTTTTTTTACAGAATTAAAGAGCTATTTTTGTGAAGGTAATAAAAAAAAAAAAAATTAGAATCTAATCAGTACTTACCGAATACAGTCCCAAAATTTGTAAAAATATGTGGTGCGGAAAACATCGACTTCCCAACCGTATTATATTATTTTGTTGTTTTATTGTTTTTTCTTTTTTTTTTTCCATTTTTTTTTCTTTTCCCCTACAAAACTTTTGGGGGCCCGGAGGCCCAATACTGTATATAATAATAATAAAACTCACTGTATTGAACAATAACTGCACTAAAGTTATTACATATTTTTTGTTTCCCATGTTTTTTATTACAATAAACATGCACAAATATGTATAATACAAATGTTCTATCTATATTTACATATTTACAATCACTGGACAGGGTTTTAAAAATCCCGGAGCTTGTGGAACCCCTTGAAAACAAGGCACCAGAAAAGAGGCCCTTACTTTCCTCACACAAAACCAGTGTTTTGCGTCTTTGTTGCCATCTTTTTTGTTTGTGCACGGGAAAATGCATCTCTTCTGAGCAAATTTTTTTGATTGAAGGAACTGTATTATGAAATGATCACTTCTTCCTCAAACGCGGGATATTTTTGATGAATTCGAGGACCCTGTTGTATTGCAGGTGTTGTTGCCCCGGTACTTCATTATGGTTGCTGACAACGACAAAAAAAATTCACCAACGGTGGTCGTTACCTCTTTATTTGGTACAATTTTTTAAGCATTCGCTTGAAATGTCCATGAGATGGAAAGAAAAGTTTCATTACCACTTGTAACTCTTACGAACACATCAACAAAAAACCCCTGCAGTCACACTTTGTCAACCAAGGCATGTTTTGTGTATAATCAATCACTGTCACTGGTTTTCGAATAAAAGTTCTTGGGCCCTCGATAACTTTTTCCCCTGTCTTGCATTTCATTTCGGTGAAAAGGTTGTCAAACAATGTGACTCTCGTTTGTCTGCCACCGTATGCCATGAGTCATTGGCAGAAAAACCTGCACTCATCACCCCGAACACCCGCTTGAGCCTGGATTTTTTTCGATTAAAGCACTGTGCCACCACAAACTTCTTGTTCACCGCACGAAAACACGATAAAGGGCTTTTGTACCGTTATCGGTATAAATGATGGCCCTTACCAAGATAAGGTGCCATCATTTTCTCACTACGTCCCTGATATACCCAAAACATCTTGGTATCTTTCAATGTTTTTCTCCCTGTATACAACAAACCAAAACCAGGGCCCCGTCACAATCACAGGTACAACAAATTTTTTCCAAAGCGGTTCTCTTGCTCGGTAATACTGCTTTAATGACAGTTACCTTTGAACAAAATCAAAAACCGTCAATTACAAATTCTTTAATATAAAAGATATCCTGACTTTTGTTTGAGATACATGAAAACATTTCTAATCTTGTATACCTGTCATCTGTCAGGCCCGGTTTTGTCAGAGAAGTGCAACATACGTAACAGTAAAATAACCGTTTACTGGTTTTATTTCACTGAAGGAAGGGGGACAAATTAGCCGATCTGTACCATATCTTTTTTTTTATGCTTATAGACGTGAGGCATAAGATTTTTTTGCAAAAAGCAAATACATTTCTGCAAAAAGTCTCCTTTTCCACTTTTAAACTTTACTGTGGTGAAAAACGATTTGCCATGGTTACTGAAAAAAACTTATTACTTTCCCCTGACAAAAAAATTTCCCCTCAATGGCTGGTCAAAGAATAATTCAAAGAATCCATTCATTGGGGCCCTGGTTCCAAGGGGACAGGTAGGGAGAATTCCACTTTGCGAGTCACAAAATGGTGAGGCTGGAACAAAATTGGGTTTTTTTTGCCAATCCCAGATACGGTTTTCTTTTTAAAAGGAATCATAGGGTGGTTTACGGGTGGTTTTTGGGGGGGGCGGGGGTGCGCTCCGCTTTGTCCAAAAAATGACGAGTCCCAAACGTGGGGGTTTCCCGCGGGCACAGCGAGCACGCATGGCGGGCCATCCCCACCAGCCCCACTAACACCTCCAGATGTCTTGGGCCCCCCCAGCCAATGTAGCCACATCATCCTCACTATCACTACCTAAAACGGGGTAGGGGCCCCGGGGTGTACTCCGGGATGTACTGCGGGGTGTACTCCATCCCCCCGGGCAAGCATAGGGAACACTAGACGCATGCGGCGGGGACAACCGACGCTTCACGGTGAATAGTTTCCTCACTGCATACTCGAATGACGCGAGCGCAATAAAATACAATCACGTCAGAACATTCATACTGAAGCAAGGGCCCGGCCAGGGAAAATATTAGTTTCTTTACGTTTGGAACACCCCCACGGGGAGTCGAGTGCCCACACCGAGGGAAAGGTGAGGATCCGGGTTTTCTGCCTAATTTTTCATATCCTGGCATATTTTCGGGCACTAACTTTTCAAAAACCGTAGAATTTGTCTTCATTTTCCCCTTCCATCGTGCAGAACTATCAGACAGGGAAGAGGATCCCAATTTTCCGGGAGTGGAGTGACTTGCGACGAGGATGGTGAACAAGGGTGACTGAGCCGGCTTCCCACAATGATGCAGGCGCCCCGATTTTTTTTTTATGGCCACACCCCCGGGGCAGACCAATTCTCTCAATGTAGGCCTATGACGCTTTCGTGCTAAATTTTTACGGGGGCTAGAATTTTGGCGTAGACTACGGTTTGGCACTCACCCACCAGCCTAATTACGGGGCGGACCCGAAAGGGTTAAAAAAACTAAAACAGGGATCATGCCTAAGATTGTACAGGTCAGCCGTCACTAATCCCCAAACAGTAATCTGGTTCCATCATAATCCCGGGCCAATTTCGGGGGGCTATTTCAAATGTCTGGGTTGTTTACCAAACCCCTTCTCTATTGTTTGGTGGCACTATTTCTGCAAAGTATTCCAATTTCTTTTTTCTCCCTTTATTGTTATAACCTGTCACTTTTTTGTTCTAGCCATGGTTCCAACAAATAAAGGTAGTTTTTGTTGTTAAAACACATACACCGTACATTGTCCATAAAGTAAGGTGGCTTTGAAGCCCTATTTTTGCCATGAGCTTTAGCTCACTCAATAACTGTGACATAAATTTTGGGCCCACTAAGAGAATAGGTCTGTGGGTAAGTGTGCACTTATAAAAAAAACCTGACACACGTGCTAAAGACAAAAAACTGCAAACCCTGTTTTTGGTATAAAACAGCAACTTTGCAGGTATTTTTGTATGGGTTTTTATGGTTGCTTCCTTTTTTTATCTTATTTTATAGAAGGAAGTATATAACAGAAAAAGGGTATATTTTTGTTGTTTTACGTTGGGAATACCTTTAAATTGAGCTCAAATAGCAAAATGTTCACTTTTGGCCCATGTTCATGTTAATTTTTGCCGATGTTTAAAAGGTTAGATTCCAAAAATTGTCCCAAATGGGCATCTAATTGTGTTTAAAGGGTTTGAATTATTTTTACAATTATTACAAATTTAACAGTTCTCATAAAAATAAATTTCGTGTTTTGGTGGGAAAAAAAATTCAAAATAAAAGCAAAAGTAAATATAAGAGGGGGGCCCGGAGCATGGGTAATGAGCAGAGAAAATGTTATTTTAGTGCCAGGAATGTCTGGAATGTTTATTCTTGATCCTATTTTGAAATTGCCATCTCTTGAAATTTGTGTAAAATTGGCCAAATAACCAATTTCTGACCTCTTTATTGGGTAGCTGAAATAGGTAAATGGGCGGTTTCTTGTATTTAATCGACAGACTAGAAGGACTACTAGCGAAATAGTTATGAGTTTGGTAAACTGGAACAATAGAATGGGCCAAAAATAGGGCATAAAGTGGGTGAAATCGCTGATGCGTAAATATCGCCATTGGGTTAAGTGTATTCTAACCTAACCACTCTGTAATCCGGCAAAATCTCCACTCCAGCACCCTTCAGGTCCTAATGATGCTGGATTAGTGGTCAACCTGTAATTAAATTGTTCACCTCATCTCTATTTGTAATTACAAATTCTTCTCCATAAGTGCACTGATGCTACAATATACTGTACTGAGCTTTGATCCTTGCAGTAGTCACTGCATCTAGAATCTGAGTTATTATTTTGAATGTCAGTGTAAAAAAATGTGCTTTAGAACTTATTTGACTGAACTTTAAATATATAGCTAATTTATATACCATGCTGTTGCTCTTATCTTCTTACATATATATTTAAGTGTGCTGCTGTTGTCTCTTTCTGTCTCATAAACATACAAGATAACAGGAACGGGTATATCTTACCATTCAAAAAAGACTGACGAAAACAAAATCGTACGAAAACTGAAGCAATATTTCCCACAAGAAATAATGTAAATCCATTAATCCATTCCAGACAACCAAAAATATTAACAAAAAATACATTTTATAGAGAATAAGTATGTATAGTTTTACGTACAGAAAACAATGAGAAATAAATATAAATGACTAATGAAATGGGTAAATGAACATTTCACTTCACTTTTACCTTTATTAAAGATTCTTGTTGGTGTATGGAAGATGGCGAGGAGGGGAGAGGGAGGAGGAGAGGTTATTGTTTGGAAGGGGAATCTCCGTCTATAAGGAATTCAGGTATCAAGGCCCTATCCGGGGTTGCTTCCCTTCTTTGTCTTTGATTGGCACTAGGACCAGCTTGAGTCACTGGACTCCTGTCACACAAAAAAATCTGTTCAGAGAGGTCTGTTTCTGGCATCTCTTCAAGATTTGCCTAAAATGGGACAAGGCATTGTCATTGAGAATGTTGCAGACATGGCTTGCACCAGCTTTGTTAGAGAGATAGTTCCCCACAAAACTGCAAGTCATTCCACTTTGCACACATGTCCTTAACCCCTTCAGGGTCCAAGGCCCAAATCTGAAGTGGTGCCCCAGTGTCCAAGAATTTTCAAAAAAAAAATTTGTTATTTTTTCTTATGAAATGGTAGAGAATCTTTTTGTGAAGGTAATAAAAAAAAAGTATGAAATTTGATGGAAAATTGACGAAATTATGCTCTCGTGAATTTTGATGTGTCAGCGATATTTACGAATCGGCGATTTTGCCGACTTTGACTCCCATTTTAGGCCAATTACATTATTCCAGTCAACCAAATTCTTAGCTATTTCACTAGTATTACTTCTATTCTATCGATTGAGCACAAGAAATCGCCAAGTCAACTGTTTCAACTACAAATTAAAGTGATCAGAAATTGTTAATTTGGCCAATTTAACACAAAGTTCAAAATATTCCAATTTCAAAATAGGGTCCAGAATAAACAATGTAGGTATTCCTGGAACTAAACTAACATTTCCTCTGTTCATTAGTTACGTTTTGAGGCTTTACAAATAAATTCCATTTTGATTTTTTATTCACATATTGAATTTTTATTCACACCAAAAAATAGAAGATTTACTGTTATGCAATACTGTAATAATTGTATAAATATCATCACCATATTTGTGAATGCATATTAGACCCACCAGCTGGCGTGTATTAGACGTGTGAGGTCGTTTGTTTACTCTTGAATATCGGCAAAAATTTAACATTTCTGCTACTTTGAGCTTAGTTTCAAGCCATTTCCAATGCGAAAACCAATCAAAATCATCTCTATTTCTGTAATATGTCTTCCATTCTATCAAATGAGACCAAGAAATCACAAATAGAACTATAAAAAACATACAAAAAAACACTGCAAAGTCGCTGTTTTAATCGAAAAATCATGATTTCAGTTTTTTCTCTCATTATACACAGCGTGCTGCAGGATCTGTTTTATGTGGTGCAGACATACCACATAGATGTATTCTCTCATGTCTAGGCCCAAATGTACCACTCACAGTTTATCAGAGTGAGCTGAGCTCATGACGTAGATCTACGGTTTGGACCCTGAACGTAAAGCCGTAGATCTACGGGACGGACCCTCAAAGGGTTAATCACTGAAGAAGGCACATTCTCCCCTCTCTCTTCCTCCTCCTCTGAAGCAATTTCCTCAGCTGAAGGTCTTGCAGCTCTTCAATGGTTAGCTCTTCCCTGTGGTCGTCCACCAATCTTCCACATCCTGGCCACTCACATATAACCCGATGGACTTCCCCAAAGATGCAGTAGATTCCGTAACAGGCGTAGGGCTGTCAGGGTCAGCCTCAGACCCTTCAAAATCCTTCTCGAGGACACATTCTGGCCACAATTTTCTCCAAGCAGAGTTCATCGTCCTGGACGCCACTCCCTTCCAAGTCTTATCTATAAGGCTTATGCAATTGAGGATACTGAAGTGATTCCTCTAGAACTCTCTTAGAGTCAATTCGGTGTTTGAGGTCACTTCAAAACACCTTTGAAACAGTGCTTTGGTGTAGAGTTTTTTGAAATTTGAAATGACCTGCTGGTCCATGGGCTGGATGAAAGGTGTGGTATTAGGGGGCAAGAACTTAATTGTGATGAAACTAAACTCCTCCAACAATTGGTCTTCCAAGCCTGGAGGATGAACAAGAGCATTGTCCAATACCAGGAGGCACTTGAATGGCAATTGATTTTTCAGGTGGTATTTCTTCACACTCGGGCCAAACACTTCATTGACCCACTCAATGAAAATTTGCTTTGTGACCCATGCTTTATTGTTAGCCTTCCACATCACACATAATTTACTCTTGATGACATTGTTTTTTTTTTTTGAACACTTGAGAATTTTCAGGGTGACACTAGTAAAGGCTTCACTTTGAAATCTCCACTAGCATTACCACAGAACAAGAGAGTTAGCCTATCCTTCATAGGCTTTTGTCCTGGCAGTGCCTTTTCCTGTGTGACGTAGGTCCTCTTTCGCATTTTCTTCCAAAAGAGGCCTGTTTCGTCACAATTGAAGACTTGTTGGGGGAAGAATCCTTCAGCCTCTATGTACTCCTTGAATTCATCATTGAATTCTTCGGCCCTACGTTTGTTCGAACTTGCAGCTTTGCCATGCCTTACCACACTGTGTATGCCAGTTCACTTCTTGAATTTGTCAAACCAGCCTCTGCTAGCCTTAAATTCACTAACAGCAGCACTCGTTCCAGGCATTTTCTTTGCAAGATCTGCATGCACCTGCTATGCCTTTTCACAAATTATCACCTCCAAAACACTATCTTCCACTAACTGTTTTTTGTTGATCCACACCAACAACAACTTCTCAACATCTTCGATTGTTTGTGATCTCTGTTTTGTTAGCACATTTACCCCTTTCGCAACATCAGTTTCCTTGATTTCTTTTTTCTTTGCCAGGATGGAACTGATCGTTGATACAGACTTCCCATACATCCTGGTGAGATTGGCCATGTGTACTCCACTTTCATACTTTACTATGCGTTCTTTCTTGAATTCTATCGTGTTTTTCACCTTCTTCATGAAAAGGCTGGCACTTGTGGAGAAATTTTCTCCAGGAGGGGGGTATTCAGCCCCCTTCAGCCCCTTTCAGCCCTGAGGGGCCCAGCCCTCTCAGAAGGGGCAAGCATCTTGTTTACTGCTACAGCAAGTAATTGATCCCAGATGCAGTACAAGTATGTGACGTGGTCAAGCGACCGCCACTCCTTGCAAGAATCTGATGTTGCAAATACATATGTAGTTTAGTTATGAGAGACAGTCCATCTCTTACCTTAGCAGGACAATTAAGGAAAATCCTGCTCCTACTATATTACCATGGTAAAGATAGTGAACATTGTTGGAAAAATTGTGACCATATATCCTGATGCAAATGGAATAATAAGGACAGTTGATGTTTTAAGCAAAGGTGTAGTGAATAAGCGGACAATAAATAAACTAGTGCCGTTAGAATTACAGTGTTGAAAACAAAATTAGTGATTCTCCAGAAACCACACAGACTAAAGCTGTTCAGAAAAGGCAAGCAGCAGTCGTGGCAAGTGAGAAAATCAAATTAACGTTAAGTGATGAATAGTTGTGATGAATGGTTTGAAAAACCGACAAGTTGAAGATTGAGACACTTATGCAACATATGGGAATCTTTATTCAGGAAACGTTTCGCCACAAAGTGGCTTCATCAGTCCAATACAAAGTAGAAAGGTGTAAGGAGAGGAGGAGTTTGAGGTAATCAGTCCCTCAGCCTGGAGTCGATGTGTTCAGTCCATCAATCTTGTAGAATGCACAGCATAGGGCCATAGACGTCGCTTATATGCTGTAGTGAGGTGAAGCGAAGCAGGAGGAGGTGGGGTCATAGTGGTACCATCCACTAGTCAAAGTAGGTCTTCGTCCAAAGGTTGGACAAGTGTTGAAGAATTCTTTGTAACAAGATCCCATGATGCTGCAGTGTCTGACAGTTGTGATGAATGGTTTGAAAAACCGACAAGTTATGCAACATATGTTGCATAAGTGTCTCAATCTTCAACTTGTCGGTTTTTCAAACCATTCATCACAACTGTCAGACACTGCAGCATCATGGGATCTTGTTACAAAGAATTCTAAAATACTTGTCCAACCTTTGGACGAAGACCTACTTCGACTAGTGGATGGTACCACTATGACCCCACCTTCTCCTGCTTCGCTTCACCTCACTACAGTATATAAGCGACGTCTACAGCCCTATGCTGTGCATTCTACAAGATTGATGGACTGAACACATCGACTCCAGGCTGAGGGACTGATTACCTCAAACTCCTCCTCTCCTTAGGCCTTTCTACTTTGTATTGGACTGATGAAGCCACTGTGTGGTGAAACGTTTCCTGAATAAAGATTCCCATATGTTGCATGATGAATAGTTCACCTGCAGCGAACCTCCGCCACCCCCCAGTGTGGAGAAATTTTCTCCAGGAGGGGGGTATTCAGCCCCTTTCACCCCCTTTCAGCCCTGAGGAGCCCAGCCCTCTCAGAAGGGGCAAGCATCTTGTTTACTACTACAGCAAGTAATTGATCCCAGATGCAGTACAAGTATGTGACGTCAAATGACCGCCACTCCTTGCAAGAATCCGATGTTGCAAATACAGTGGACCCCCGCATAACGATCACCTCCGAATGCGACCAATTATGTAAGTGTATTTATGTAAGTGCGTTTGTACGTGTATGTTTGGGGGTCTGAAATGGACTAATCTACTTCACAATATTCCTTATGGGAACAAATTCGGTCAGTACTGGCACCTGAACATACTTCTGGAGTGAAAAAATATCGTTAACCGGGGGTCCACTGTAGTTTAGTTATGAGAGACAGTACATCTCTTACCTTAGCAGGACAATTAAGGAAAATCCTGCTCCTGTTATATTACCATGGTAAAGATAGTGTACATTGTTGTCTATGCTTAAGACAGCAAGAATCAAGCATTCTGCTTTGCTTCATGGAGGAAGTTTGGCAAGGAAGCAAAAAGTACTAGGTCAGCTTTTCCCTTATGTTCTAGGGGCATTGCAGCGGCATAGGAGGCTGTGAGGTCAGATTACTTTTGACTTTACTGAGAGAGAGAGACATTGACATGCTGGAATAACCAACAAAGAACACTGTTCCTCACGTTTTGCACAAAAAGAATCTCAACACTTACGGAGAAGTGTGATTAGCTTCTTTTGTGACATTATGGTGTGAACAATTATTGATGAACAGTGTAACAATGAGTGTTGCGATCCAACAGAGTGTAATGTGACATTCTTCAAAGAACACTATTCTTCAATCAAGACATTGGATATCCGGGCATAACTACGGGTCAGATACATATACCCAAGTAAGTGTACTAATTCGTAATGAGTATGATTGACTGCGCAGTTGAGTAGTTACAAATTAGTAACTTATCATTAAACCCGGTGAGAAGCAGACCTTTGAGTCCACACACATAAGTTTTGTCAGCAGTCAGTGTCTGATATATGCTGACATAATACCCCCTAGGGATAATTTACATGTATTATTAAGACATTTCCATTTCAGCCCTTTGCGAAGTGGTTACGGCTTCTCAAGACCTCACCTGCAGGGGCGGCTGTGCAGGCGATGAGCTGTCTTACCAAGCTAAGTTCCCTCTATATTTAATCTTTAACCTTAGCTGGTAAACCATTTCTCAACAGCACTCGGAACTTTCTTTGGCCCCATTGTGGCTTACTTAGCAGTCATACTCAATAAACAAGCACAAGAAACAATCGATTTTTACGAAATGTTTTGGATGAACGCGTGGGGTGATGCTCACTCAACGAGAAACAAAGGCAGACTGAGTCACGAACGCATGGGATGCTTTGTGTGGGCGCTCAATTCCGAGAAATGAGTGGCTGAGTCATGCAGGCAAGCAGACGAGTTTGGTTCAGACCATTTTCAACTGTACGAAAACCGAGTGGATGTATGAAAACTGGAACAAAATTTCAACGAAAAAAGTTATCGAAAACCGAATCATATGAAAACTAGGGCATACAAAAACCAAGGTTTGACTGTACCTCTCTGGGTAGTTGCTGTCTACTAACCTAAAATTGTAATATATTAATAAAAATAATATTCCTATGTCATTTTTAAAGGATGGGGCAGAATAGGAAGACTTGGAGGGTGCATAAATCTGTAGTGGAATGGAGGAGGGGTAGGGGTCATCCTAGGAAAGGATAGAAGGGGGAGGGGTAAGAGAGGTTTTGTGTGTAAGGGGGCTTGGACATGCAGCATTCATGTGTGAGCATGCTAGATAGGAGTGAATGTTGATGAATGGTTTTTGGGACCTGATGATCTATTGGAGTGTGAGCAGGGTGGTGAATGTTACAATGAGGAGAAGGCTGGAGGCAGTGGAGATGTCATGGCTGAGGGCAATGTGGTGTGAATATATATTAATGCAGAGAATTCGTAGTTTGGAAATTAGGAGGAGGTGCGGGATTACCAAAACTATTATCCAGAGTGGTGAGTAGGGGTTACTAAGGTGGTTTGGACATGTAGAGAGAATGGAATGAAACAGAATGACTTCAAGAGTGTATAAATCTGTAGTGGAGGGAAGGCGGGGTAGGGGTCAGTCGAGGAAAGGTTGGAGGGAGGGGGTAATGCGGTTTTGTGTACAAGGGGCTTGGACTCCCAGCAAGCAAGCATGAGCATATTTGATAGGAGTGAATGGAAACAAATGGTTTTTAATACTTGACGTGCTGTTGGAGTGTGAACAAAGTAACATTTATGAAGGGATTCAGGGAAACCAGCAGGCCGGACTTGAGTCCTGTAGATGGGAAGTACAGTGCCTGCACTCTGAAGGAGGGGTGTTACTGTTGCAGTTTTATAACTGCAGTGTAAAGAAACCCTCCGGCAAGACAGTGATGGATTGAATGATGAAAGTTTTTCTTTTTCGGGCCACCCTGCCTTGGTGGGAATCGGCCGATGTGTTAATAAAATAAAAAATAATTCAGGGAAACTAGTTAGACGGACTTGAGTCCTGGAGGTGAGAAGTACAATGGTTGCACTTTAAAGGAGGGGTTTGGGATATTGACTGTTTGGAGTGATATCTAAACTGTCATATCTGAGTGCCTCAGCAAAGACAGTGGGAGACGACTGATGTGTTGAAAATAAAATATATATTGTCAAATATATATTGTAGTAGGTTGGTAGACAGCAACCACCCAGGGAGGTACTACCGTCTTGCCAAGTGAGTACAAAACAAAATCCTGTAATTGTTTTACATGATGGTAGGATTGCTGATGTCTTGTCTGTCTCATAAATATGCAAGATTACAGGTATGTCTTGCTACTTCTACTTATACTTAGGTCACACTACACATACATGTACACATTTATTTATACACACTCATCTGAGTTTTCTTTGATTTTATCTTAATAGTTCTTGGTCTTATTACTTTTCCTTTTATATCCATGGGGAAGTGGAATAAGAATCTTTCCTCCGTAAGCCATGCGTGTTGTAAAAGTCAATTAAAATGCCGGGAACAATGGGCTAGTAACCCCTTTTCCTGTAAAGATTACTAAAAAGAATAAGAAGAAGAAAATTGTCAAAGTGGGAAGTCTGAATGTGCGTGGATGTTGTGCAAATGATAAGAAAGAGATGATTGTGGATGTTATGAATGAGAAGAAGCTGGATGTCCTGGCTTTAAGTGAAACAAAGCTGAAGGGGGTGGGAGAGTTTCAATGGAGAGGAATAAATGGGATTAGGTCAGGGGTTCAAATAGAGTTAGAGCTAAAGAAGGAGTAGCAATAATGTTGAAGGATAAGCTATGGCAGGAAAAGAGGGACTATAAATGTATTAATTCAAGGATTATGTGGAGTAAAATAAAGATTGGATGTGAAAAGTGGGTTATAATAAGCGTGTATGCACCTGGAGAAGAGAGAAGTGTAGAGGAGAGAGAGAGATTTTGGGAAATGTTGAGTGAATGCGTGGGAGTTTTGAATCAGTGTGAGAGTAATGGTGGTAGGGGATTTCAATGCCAAAGTGGGTAAAAATGTTATAGAGGGAGTAGTAGGTAAATTTGGGGTGCCAGGGGTAAATGTAAATGGGAGCCTTTAATTGAGCTATGTGTAGAAAGAGATTTGGTAATAAGTAAATACATATTTTATGAAAAAGAGGATAAATAAATATACAAGGTATGATGTAGCTGTAATGAAAGTAGTTTATTAGATTATGTATTGGTGGATAAAAGGTTGATGGGTAGGCTCCAGGATGTACATGTTTATAGAGCGGCAACTGATATATCGGATCATTATTTAGTTGTAGCTACAGTTAGAGTAAGAGGTAGACGGAAAAAGAGAAGGTGGCAACAACAAGTAAGAGGGAGGTGAAAGTGATATAACTAAGGGAGGAGGAAGTTAGGGTGAGATAAAATGACTATTGGCAGAAAGGTGGGCTAGTGCAAAGATGAGTAGTGGGGGGTTGAAGAGGTTGGAATAGTTTTAAAAATGCAGTATTAGAATGTGGGCAGAAGTTTGTGGTTATAGGAGGGTGGGGGCAGGAGGAAAGAGGAGTGATTGTGGAATGATGAAGTAAAGGGTGTGATAAAAGAGAAAAAGGTAGCTTATGAAGGTTTTTACAAAATAGAAGTGTTATAAGAAGAGCAGAGTATATGGAGAGTAAAAGAAAGGCAAAGAGAGTGGTGAGAGAGTGCAAAAGGAGAGCAGATGATAGAGTGGGAGAGGCACTGTCAAGAAATTTTAATGAAAATAAGAAAAAATTTTGGAGTGAGTTAAACAAGTTAAGAAAGCCTAGGGAAAGTATGGATTTGTCACTTAAAAACAGAGTAGGGGAGTTAGTAGATGGGGAGATGGAGGTATTAGGTAGATGGCGAGAATATTTTGAGGAACTTTTAACTGTTTTTGCAGAGGTGCTCAGAATACAACAGTTTAGAAGCATATACATATACAGATACACAACATATCCCTCCAAACTGCCAATATCCCAAACCCCTCCTTTCAAGTGCAGGCATTGTACTTCCCATTTCCAGGACTCAAGTCCGACTATATGAAAATAACCGGTTTCCCTGAATCCCTTCGCTAAATATTACCCTGCTCACACTCCAACAGATCGTCAGGTCCCAAGTACCATTCGTCTCCATTCACTCCTATCTAACACGTTCACGCACGCTTGCTGGAAGTCCAAGCCCCTCACCTACAAATCCTCCTTTACCCCCTCTCTCCAACCCTTTCGAGGATGACCCCTACCCAGCCTTCCTTCCCCTATAGATTTATATGCTTTCCATGTCATTCTACTTTGATCCATTCTCTCTAAATGACCAAACCACCTCAACAACCCCTCTTCTGCCCTCTGACTAATACTTTTATTAACTCCACACCTTTTCCTAATTTCCACACTCCGAATTTTCTGCATAATATTTACACCACACATTGCCTTTAAACAGGACATCTCCACTGCCTCCAACTGTCTCCTCGCTGCTGCATTTACCACCCAAGCTTCACACCCATATAAGAGTGTTGGTACTACTATACTTTCATACATTCCCTTCTTTGCCTCCATAGATAACGTTTTTTGACTCCACATATACCTCAACGCACCACTCACCTTTTTTTCCTCATCAATTCTATGATTAACCTCATCCTTCATAAATCCATCCGCCGACACGTCAACTCCCAAGTATCTGAAAACATTCACTTCTTCCATACTCCTCCCCAATTTGATATCCAATTTTTCTTTATCTAAATCATTTGATACCCTCATCACCTTACTCTTTTCAGTGTTCACTTTCAACTTTCTACCTTTACACACAATCCCAAACTCATCCACTACCCTTTGCAATTTTTCTTTAGAATCTTCCATAAGCACAGTATCATCACAAAAAGTAACTGTGTCAATTCCCATTTTGAATTTGATTCCCCAAAATTTAATCTCACCCCTCTCCTGAACACCCTAGCATTTACTTCCTTTACAACCCCATCTATAAATATATTAAACAACCATGGTGACATTACACATCCCTGTCTAAGGCCTACTTTTACCGGGAAGTAGTCTCCCTCTCTTCTACACACCCTAACCTGAGCCTCACTATCCTCATAAAAACTCTTTACAGCATTTAATAACTTACCACCTATTCCATATACTTGCAACATCTGCCACATTGCTCCTCTAACCACTCTATCATATGCCTTTCTAAATCCACAAATGCAATAAAAACTTCCCTACCTTTATCTAAATACTGTTCACATATATGCTTCAATGTAAACACTTGATCTACACATCCCATACCCACTCTGAAACCTCCTTGCTCATCTGCAATCCTACATTCTGTCTTACCTCTAATTCTTTCAATTATAACCCTACCGTACACTTTTCCTTGTATACTCAGTAAACTTATTCCTCTATAATTTTTACAATCTCTTTTGTCCCCTTTCCCTTTATATAAAGGGACTATACATGCTCTCCGCCAATCCCTAGGTACCTTCCCCTCTTTCATACATTTATTAAACAAAAGTACCAACCACTCCAACACTATATCTCCCCCTGCTTTTAACATTTCTGCCATGATCCCATCAGTTCCAGCTGCTTTACCCCTTTTCATTCTACATAATGCCTCACGTACCTCCACCACACTTACATTCTGCTCTTCTTCACTCCTAAAAGATGGTATACCTCCCTGACCAGTGCATGAAATTACCGCCTCTGTTTCTTCCTTAACATTTAAAAGTTCCTCAAAATATTCTCGCCATCTACCTAATACCTCCATCTCCCCATCTACTAACTCCCCTACTCTGTTTTTAACTAACAAATCCATACTTTCCCTAGGCTTTCTTAACTTGTTTAACTCACTCCAAAATTTTTTCTTATTTTCATTAAAATTTCTTATTATTATAACAATATAAATAATTTGTAATTTTTATTCACACAAAAAATATAAGATTTACTGTAATGCCTTCTTGCAATAATTGTATAAATAATTTCAACCCATTCACGACTGTTTACTCTTGAATATTGCCAAAACAGTCGAACATTTCTCCTGTGTTGAGCTCAATTTCAAGGTACTTTTTGTCATGAAAGCAATCAAAATCTGGAATTCTTTAGGTGAATATAAAAGAAACACTGTCTGTTTATAAATTCAAGTCTCTTCTCAAAAATCACTTACTCACCCACAATTAAATAAATCCTGAATAATCATATCTCATAAATTGTATCTCATATATGTATCTCATTATTGTATCTCATAAATGTCAACCTGTGACCCAATCAAACTTTGTTACTATTTAACTTCATTACCTAACAGAATACTCCATTCTACTGATTACACAGCAGCACAGTAAATGACCATATGACCTGTCTTTGTAATACTCATTTGTACTAAATTGTTATCTGTTTTACAATAATTTTTGTACCACTGAATATATCATTGCTTAGTTAATATTAAATTAATTTTAAGCCTGCCCATAATGCTCTGCATACAAGGGGCTTTGGCATGCTGCACTTTAAAAATTGTATTCCTTGTACTTCTCTGTATCATGTTCAAATTAATAAATAAATAAATATATCTTCCATTCTATCAAATGAGACCAAAAAAAGAGAATACAGTGATGAAAACCATGCAAAAATACTGCTAAGGGGTGGCTAATTGCTGAGAAGTGAACTCCATTATTTATGCTTAGATTTCTTTCATTTTTGGTGTACGTTAAGAAGCATCTTTCCATCATATATTGCCCAAGTTTTAATAAGATTGTCCAACAAACAAATGAGATACAATTCCCTAGATCAAGAGCAAGAGCCCCTCACCAGCGTCAAGGAACCTGCCTTGAGGTCTGCTCGCTTATGGAAATTTTGGTCATGTATGGAAACAAAAAATCGACCCATCGACTGTTCGTATTTGGAAAAACTCGCACGTGGATGCGCTCGCAAGTAGAGGTTCCACTGTACCAAGAAACAACAGTGTTTGTATAAACCAGAAAACCATATTGAGGGAGGTCTTCTAATGACACATTCAGGGGGGGTTACTATGAGGCTGCAATATTTATTTTATTCCATATTTACATATTGTGAATGTGCATGTTACGTTAATGTACCATTGTCATGCAGCTGAAGGCAAAAGATACGGAGGACTTCCTTAGTGAACAGGGAGGTACAGGCACACAACATTTTAACAAGCACCAACCTTGCCGATGTAGGAGAAGGTTGTTTCAAGCCTGGAACACGAGGAAAGTATCTGCAGAAGACCCACAAAGAAGAAACAAGAATTTATTACACACTGATCACTCATGGGAATCCACTCTTATGAACGAGTTAACTCTGTTTGACAAGGGGCAGTTAAGGCAGGTGGCACAGTAGTCACACAGCTGGTGCGCTAAGCAGATCAACTAGCCATTATCCTCAAAAATCCTAGATAAACAGTAAGGCCTGCCACAAATCTTGGGGCCCAAGAAAAAGAAAATCCTGGCCATTGAGGTATCTATGGAGGAGACAGGGAGTCAGCATTGCAGCCATAACAAGAGACTGATAATTTGAACTCAAAGTACGTACTGATAAAGTATCCAGCATCCACAACAAATGAACATTAGTGTGCAAGTGAAGGTAGAAAGAGCTACACTCAGCTCAAAAGTGTGAGATAGATCATGCTGTATTAATAATGTTTATTTTTTTATGCCATACAAATACACCTACCATCCGACTTACGACCTGCTCGACATACGTCCACTCGACTTATGACCGTGCATCTGGCAGCTGGGCTGGGCCGGCTGATGCACACCACTGCACAATATTTGACAATACTCGTGGCGTCAATGCGTCATGCAGGCAGCATCAGTTTGAGTAACCCTGCCCTATCAGCAGCATCATACTGTATTAACTGTACTAACTGGACAATAAATTTCACCATGACCCCTAAGATGAAGTCTGAATCTTGCACTGGAGATTGTGGCAAGAAAGACTCTTACTCTCCAACTCTCTGTCTGTATCTGTCTGCCTGTATATCTGTGTATCTCTGTATCTGTGTGTGTCTGTCTGTCTACCTGTGTGTTTGTCTACCTGTGTGTCTGTCTTTCTGTCTACCTGTGTGTCTGTCTTTCTGTCTACCTGTGTGTCTTTCTGTCTACATGTGTGTCTGTCTTTCTGTCTACCTGTGTGTGTCTGTCTACCTGTGTGTCTGTCTTCCTGTGTGTGTCTGTCTTTCTGTCTACCTGTGTGTCTGTCTTTCTCTCTACTTGTGTGCCTATCTTTATGTCTACCTGTGTCTGTCTACCTGAGTGTGTGTTTCTGTCTGTGTGTCTGTCTTTCTGTCTACCTGTGTCTGTCTTTCTGTCTACCTATGTGTCTGTCTTTCTGTCTACCTATGTGTCTGTCTACCTGTGTGTCTGTCTACCTGTGTCTGTCTTTCTGTCTGCTTGTCTGTCTCAGAGCCACTCATTAAGAGTGTAATTGGTCTTGAAGATGCCATATTAATAATGATATTAACAATAATCACTGAGGCGCATTAAATGTTTATAAAATGTTAATATAGACATTTTGCTTAATCCACCTATGATTTTTTTCAAAATTATATAATAAACATGCTACATAACATATAAACATATAAATTAACAAATATGAGATGCTTTTCTGGTCGGCTTGACAGAGTGAACAGAAACCATTCATGCCCGGGCTGGTAACAACAACAACAGCAACAACAACGTTTGTTTACATAACTCTTGAACCTTCTACCCTCTCATTCTCTCATTCTTGTTTACTTGCCTCTCACTCTACATTAAGACTACAGATATTTTAGGGTAAGTAATGAGTGGACACGATTATTATACAGTGGACCCCCGCATAGCGAACGCCTTGCATAGCGAACAATCCGCATAGCGAACGCTTTGTTCACTAAAATTTTGCCCCGCATAGTGGACAAAAACCCGCTCAGCGACCTTCGTCCGAGACTCGTCCAATGTTTACCAGCCAGCCTCCGCGGTAACATTCAAGCATACACTCGGAATATTTCGTATTATTACAGTGTTTTCGGTGCTGTTTGTGGAAAATAAGTGACCATGGGCCCCAAGAAAGCTTCTAGTGCCAACCCTACACCTCAAAGGGTAAGAATACCCATTGAAATGAAGAAAGAGATCATTGATAAGTATGAAAGTGGAGTACGTATCACCGACCTGGTCAGGTTGTACAAGAAACCAAAATCAACCATCGCTTCTATTGTGGGCAAGAAAACGGCAATCAAGGAAGCTGTTGTTGCCAAAGGTTTAACTGTGTTTTCGAAACAAAGATCGCAAGTGATGGAAGATGTTGAGAGACTCTTATTGGTGTGGAAGTAACCCCAGAAAAGGACTTGCTACCTCAAGTCCTAATGGAAGGGGATTCCCCTTCTAAACACTAACACTCTCTCTCCCCTCCTCCCATCCCATCAATCATCACCAGATCTTCAATAAAAGTAAGTGTCATGTAATTGTGCATGCATTTTTCAGTTTGTGTGTACTAAAATTAACATTTTTTTGTGGTAAAAAAATTTTTTTTTCATACTTTTGGGTGTCTTGCACGGATTAATTTTATTTCCATTATTTCTTATGGGGAAAATTAATTCGCATAGCGAACATTTCGCATAACGACCAGCCCTCTTGCACGGATTAAGTTCGCTATGCGGGGGTCCACTGTATTATAGTTTAATAATAATATTATTATTAGTATTAGTGCATATGTATTATTGTAATAATAATAATAATTATTATTATTATTAATTTAGGGCACTGGAGCACAGATCCACTGTATAGCACTTTGTCTGGATTTTTTAGGTTATCCTAGGTAATTTATACTATGTATGATAACTTCACTTACGTGTACCTGTGTGAGAGAGAGAGAGAGATACAGAGAGAGAGAGAGCCACATTCAGTCAGCCAACCACCCACCCACCCACACGGCCAGCCGGATAAGTATTACACATTCCAGAGTTGTTTCTCTTTACTTAGGGTATAGGTTATACTACATTCTGGCAGGATGACACTACCAGTGGTATTCTCCCATTCCACTGTGTCGACATTACATAAAGATAACAGTAACATATGATACTGTATGCGATGTAAAATTTACAATATAGTTCACTACTATGTATACATTATATACAGTACAGTGGAACCTCAAAAATCAAACGTATCACATCGAACGTTTCGAAAATAGGACCATTTTTTCGGACAAACTGTGTCCCTATTATCGAATGCGCCCCTATTTTTGGACCGCCGGGTACGGGACCTGTCTGCCGCCCGCTCTGTCTGCCTCCCCGCGCAGGTGCCATGAGCAGTCTAGCTTTGTTTATGCTTGAGTGAACACTAACCTGCGCTCTCATTCACGCATTTTACGATTATTTCGTTGTGTTTAGTGCTTGTGGGGCTGTGAAATAAGCTGCCATGGGCCCAAAGAAACTTGCTAGTGGTACCCCTGTGGTAAAGAAAGTGAGAAACACCACAATACAGAAGTATGAGAGTGGTGTGAGACTTGTTGAGCTTGCCAGGATGTATGGGAAAAACAAGTCGACCATCTGTTCTATCCTGTCAAAGAAAGAACAAATCAAGGAAGCTGATGTTGCGAAAGGTGTTAATATAGGGAGTGGATGAGGTGCCTTCTTCAAAGATTAAGGAGATTTGTGCCAAGTGGAATGATGTCCAAATGTTTGTGCAGAAGTACCACTCTGAGGAAGCTGAAACAAGCCTTCTTTGCAACAAGTTCAGTGACAAAACCATGTCCCATTTTAGGGAAATATTAAAGAGGCGCCAGAAACGGAGGACTGTGGACAGTTATTTTGTGAGACAGGGGTCCAGTGACTCTCAAGCTGGTCCTAGTGGCATTAAATGACAGAGAAGGGAAGTAACCCCAGAGAGGGCTTTACCTGAAGTCCTCATGGAGGGGGATTCTCCTTCCAACCACTAACCCCAACTCCCTCTCTCCTCCTCCCTATCTTCCAGATGCCATCACCAATCTTCAATAAAGGTAAGTAAAAATGTTATTTTATATGTATTACTATACATAATTAAAAACTATAGTATTTGTTGTATGTAAAACTGTAATTAATCTCTATAAAATGTATTTTTTGTGTGAATATTTTTGGGTTTCTGGAACGGATTAATTGTATTTCCATTATTTCTTATGGGAAATATTGCTTCGAATTTCAGACTTTTCGAATTTAGAACTAGCTCCTGGAACGGATTAAGTTTGATTTTTGAGGTTCCACTGTATATAAATAATTAAAATATAACAATAGAAGTAAATTATGGTAAAAAGAATGAAATAATGATTGTACATTACATTACAGTACTATGTAGGTAGTTTATATAGGAAAGGTTTGATATTATGCCCTACCCAGTATGTCAGCAATTTTCAAAGGTTCGACTTATGTCCATTTTGACTTACGACCGGTTGGTCGGAATCATGCTTGGTCGTAAGTCGGATGGTAGGTGTAACAGAGTTTAAATGAAATAATACAATTTTAGGAACAAACGAAAGCCACTAATTATTATATACATTTCAGGCAACTAATTACGTATAAGACTTACACGTTACTTAACCCTTTTACTGTTTCGGTCGTATATATACGTCTTACGAGCCACCGTTTTTGACATATATATACTTATAAATTCTAGCGACTTCAGATCAAGCAGGAGAAAGCTGGTAGGCCCACATGTGAAAGAATGGGTCTATGTGGTCAGTGTACACCATGTAAAAAAAAATCTTGCAGCATGCAGTGCATAATGAGGTGTCTCCTGGTGTCGCAAAATTTCCAAAAAAAAAAAAAAAAAAAAAAAAATCTTAAGAAATGATAGAAAATCTTTTCCCAATTGTAATGACACCAAAAGAACGAAATTTGATGGAAAATTAACGAAATTACGCTCTCGTGAAGTTAGTGACCTCGGCGATATTTATGAATCGGCGATTTCGCCCACTTTGAGCCCTATTTTCGGCTAATTCCATTGTTCCAGTCAACCAAACTCATAGTGATTTCTTTAGAACTCCATTTTTTTCTATCGATTGAGTACAAGAAACTGCTCATTTACCGATTTCAACTACCCAATAACGTGGTCAGAAATTTGCAATTTGGCCAATTTCACGAAAATTAAAAAATATGACAATTTCAAAATTGGGTCCAGAATGAACAATGCAGACATTCCTGGCTCAAAAATAACATTTTCTTTGTTCATCAGTCACGTCTCCAGGCCCCTCTGATATTACTGTTGCTTTCTATCTTCCTTTGCAGATGACACCCGAATCTGCATGACAGTGTCTTCCATTGCAGACACTGCAAGGCTCCAGGCGGACATCAACCAAATCTTTCGATGGGCAGCAGAAAACAATATGAAGTTCAATGATGAGAAATTTCAATTACTCCGATATGGTAAACACAAGGAAATTAAAACTTCATCAGAGTACAAAAGAAATTCTGGTCACAAAATAGAGCGAAAAACCAATGTCAAACACCTGGGAGTGATCATGTTGGAGGATCTCGCCTTCAAAGACCATAATTTTGTATCAATCGCATCTGCTAGAAAAATGACAGGATGGATAATGAGAACCTTCAAAACTATGGATGCCAAGCCCTTGATGACACTCTTGAGGTCGCTTGTTCTATCTAGGCTGGAATATTGCTGCACACTAACAGCACCTTTCAAGTCAGCTGAAATTGCTGACCTAGAAAATGTACAGAGAACCTTCACGGCACGCATAACGGAGATAAAACACCTCAATTACTGGGACCGCTTGAAGCTCCTGAACCTGCATTCCCTGGAATGCAGGCGGGAGAGATACATGATTATATACACCTGGAAAATCCTAGAGGGACTAGTACCGAACTTGCACACGAAAATCACTTGCAACGAAAGCAAAAGACTTGCAGACGATGCAACATCCCCCCAATGAAAAGCAGGGGTGTCACTAGCATGTTAAGAGACAATACAATAAGTGTCAGGGGCCTGAGACTGTTCAACTGCCTCCCAGCATACATAAGGGGGGTCACCAATAGACCCCTGGTAGTCTTCAAGCTGGCACTGGACAAACACCTAAAGTCGGTACCTGACCAGCCGGGCTGTGGCTTGTACGTTGGATTGCGTGCAGCCAGCAGTAACAGCCTGGTTGATCAGGCTCTGATCCACCAGGAGGCCTGGTCACAGACCGGGCCACGGGGGCGTTGACTCCCGGAACTCTCTCCAGGTAAACTCCAGGTAAACAAAAAATAGAAGATTTACTGTTATGCAGACTACTACAATATTGTAATAATTGTAGAAATAATGTCAACCCATTCATGACTGCATATTAGAATGGCTACTTGGACATTTATTGGAAAATTACATCATTTGTTTACTTTTGAACATAGGCAAAAATCAAACATTTCCCCTACTTTGAGCTCCATTTCAAGGTTCTTTTCATAGTAAAACCAATCAAAATCACCTCTATTTCTATAATATGTTTTCCATTCTTTCAAATGAGACCAAGAAAACGAGATAATACAACCATAAATACTACACGAAAATAGACGACAAAGTCGGTATTTTAATAAAAAAAAAAAGGTCGAAGTTTTTTTTTTCTCATTATGCACCGCATGCTGCAGGATTTTTTTATATGGTGCACACTGACCACACAGACCTATTTTCTCACATGTGGGCCTACCAGCTTTCTCCTGCTTGACTGGAAGCCGCTAGAATTTATGAGTATATGTACATCAAACACGGTGGCTCGTAAGACGTATATATACGACTGAAACAGTCAAAGGGTTAAACTGATTCAATTATCTTCGGTTTTGTGGGGGTAACTGAATAAAGTTTGAATACTGATTAAATAGAGATTGCAATACAAATAAAATGGGACAAGATATGTTGTTGGCTTCAAGAGAGTTAAGTATATATTTGGTGTAACTACGAGTTTGACATAGTACACATGGATCCCCAGGTCCCCACCTATAAACTGATTTTTTCAACAAAGTACAGTGGACCCCCGCATAACGATTACCTCCGAATGCGACCAATTATGTAAGTGTATTTATGTAAGTGCATTTGTACGTGTATGTTTGGGGGTCTGAAATGGACTAATCTATTTCACAATATTTCTTATGGGAACAAATTCGGTCAGTACTGGCACCTGAACATACTTCTGGAGTGAAAAAATATCGTTAACCGGGGGTCCACTGTATATCCATCGACATATGATTAGTAATTTACAATAACGAGTACACAGTGAAAGTCATGCACAGGAAATGTGGAGGATTATATGTGGGATTGGTAAATTATGTTTTAACAGAGCTTCATGGAGACTTGTCAGTTGTGGCTACCTCACAGGAGTGATAGTTCCTCAGGGCAACAAGGTATCACTGATAATGGCATGTAAGATAATGTTTGATAATAAATATTGTCAGACATAACGAGAACAAACACTATGCGATCTGTAATGTCACTTGCAGTATAGTTTGTACTTATTTAGACTAGCCTATTGCCCTTTTTTTTTTTAAATTTCTTCCCATACATGTAATTTATTGAATAATTTCCATTATCCTAGGTAGTAGGTTGATAGACAGGAACTGTCCAGGGAGGTACTACTGTCTTGCTGTTATGGGGCTATAGGACCCAACATGTATTTATAAGTAACAGTTACTATAATAATACCTAATTATATTGAATTGATGGGGACTTTGCTCTAAATGTCAGAAGGACTGATCAACCTTATGACTGAGAGGCAGCTGGGTCAAACCTATTTTTCTCAATATAATAGGTTATACTATAGACACATAAACACACAATTTAAATAAGTAGTTTATAAAGTTGTATTTCTTTTTGTAAAAGTAAAATTAAGAGGTGGTAGAATTGTGGTAACTGGAGAATTGTGCTTGGCAACAGTCTTTTGTTTTGGTGGGAGGAGCTTAGGTAGGCTTCTCTCTCTCTTTATAAACTACTTATTTAAATTGTGTGTTTATGTGTCTATAGTATAACCTATTATATTGAGAAAAATAGGTTTGACCCAGCTGCCTCTCAGTCATAAGGTTGATCAGTCCTTCTGACATTTAGAGCAAAGTCCCCATCAATTCAATATAATTAGGTATTATTATAGTAACTGTTACTTATAAATACATGTTGGGTCCTATAGCCCCATAACACTTGCCAAGTGAGTGTCAAGAGAAAACCTGTAATTGTTTTACATGTTGGTAGGATTGCTGGTGTCTTTTTTCTGTCTCATAAACATGCAAGGTTTCAGGTATGTTTTGCTACTTCTACTTACACTTAGGTCCCGCTACACATGCATGTACAAGCATATATATATATATATACCCCTCTGGGTTTTCTTCTATTTTCTTTCTAGTTTTTGTTTTTGTTTATTTCCACTTATCTCCATGGGGAAATGGAACAGAATTTTTCCTTTGTAAGCCATACATGTCGTAAGAGCCGACTAAAATGCCAAGAGCAAGGGGCTAGTAACCCCTTTTCCTGTATACATTACTAAAGTTAAAAAGAGAAACTTTTGTTTTTCTTTTTCCTGAAAGTTAATTTTTCTATACACATACACTCTGTATTAAAGTTGACTTTTACTGTAAATAATAATATAAGTAGTACTAATGATTTTGAAAATAAAAATATATATTCAACAGGTAAGAGCAGATGCATGGAAGCATTAGAGAAACATTACAGAAGGATTTTTCATCGTGCCATCAATGATATCATGGTCTGTGTGAGGAGCTTAAAAAAATCATATGGTTTATTAAGGTATGCTGCTTATAGTAGCTCTTATCACCAGTAGCTAATAAAAGTAAACATTTTGTTTACATGTGATGGCTAAACTTTCTTTTAGAAGCCTCTATATCAACACTTAATAATGTTTTGTCCATTCACAGGATGTCATGTGTTGACATATACAAGGAAGAAGTGGAAGACTTATTTGTCACTGATTTATTAAATGACACAGATGCTCCCCAGCCTAGTCTGAAGCTAGGTACAGACACCAATGGCTCCGTTGTTTGGTTAGGTGCTAGGACACCAATCATCACTTCTAAAAAAGGGGTGAGTAATTTCAACTAGCAGCTGTTCATTTTATCGTCCATTAAAATTTCATTCATGATTTCACTCTACATTCTAATTTTTTGCAATAATATTTTAACTAAATATGAAACTTAAATACAAATTTGGGATATGCTGTTGAGTGTGAGCAAGGTAACATTTATGAAGGGATTCAGAGAAACCAATAAGCTAGACTTGAGTCCTGGGGGTGGAAAGGGTAGTGTCTGCTCTCTGAAGAAGGGGTGGAGATGTTATAGTCGGAAGGTAATCTGAATTGTGATGTCAGCATACTTCTGACACAACAGTGCTTGAATGAATAATGGTGAATGTGTTTCCTTTGTTGGGTCGCCCTACCTTGGCTGGAGATGCTCATTGAGGTAAAAAAAAAAAAATTCTTCGCTTGTTATTTTAATACGAGTCTAATGTACAGGTCTGCCATCACAAATCCGGCAGTCAGACATCCGGTTCCATCAGTTATTCGGCACTAATTTCTGCTAGCATAATTTAAAATTTCCAGGGTCACCACACCAACCTGCTGGTGCTGTTGGCGCTACTTGCTGCATAAATCATTACAATTTCTTTTTCTCCATTTATAGTTATAACCTGCTTACTTTTAGCCCTAGCCATGGTTCCAATGAATAAAAGAAATGCTTCTTGTTGCTTAACCCTTTGAGGGCCGCCAGGCCCTCTCAGAGACTTGTTCTCAGGGTCGCCCAAATTTCAGAAAAAAAAAATGGTTTTTTCTTATGAAAAGATAGAGAATCTTTTCCCGGTCATAATGACACCAAAAGTATGAAATTTGATGGAAAACTTAGGGAATTATGCTCTCGCGAAATTAGCGATCTCGACGATGTTTACGCATCGGTGATTTTGCCCACTTTGAGCCTATTTTCGACCAGTTCCAGTGTACTAGTCGACAGAAATCATAAATATTTCGCTAGAATTCCATTTTTTCTATCGAATGAGTACAAGAAACCACCCATTTATCAATTTCAACTATCCAATAAAGTGATGAGAATTTAGCAATTTTGCCAATTTCACACAAATTTCAAAAGATGCCAATTTCTGAATAGGTTCCAGAATAAACAAGAAAGACATTTCTGGCACTAAAATAACAAGTTCTCTGTTCATTAGTCACATCCCCAGGCCCCTTTTATATTTCTTTGGCTTTCCACTTTGAATTTTTATTCTTACAAAAAAATAGAAGATTTACTGTTATGCAGACTACTGTATTAGTGTAGAAATGGTATAAATAATATCAGCGCACTTGTGAAAGAATACTTGTATTAGACTCACCAGTTGACGTGTATTGGACGCTTGGCATGATTTGTTTACTTTTGAACTTTGATAAAAATCGAACATTTCTGCTACTTTGAGCTCAATTTCAAGGTAATTTTCATTGTAAAACCAGTCAAAATCATCTCAATTTCTGTAATATGTCTTCCATTCTATACAATGAGACCAAGAAAATTAGAATACAACAGTAAATACATACAAAAATACAGTGCAAAGTTGCTGTTTTAATCCAAAAACACGGTCAAAGTTTTTTTTTCTCATTACGCACTTTGTGCTGCAGGATTTTTTTATACTTCGCTCACTGACCACATAGACTCATTCTTTCATATGTAGGCCTACCAGCTTTCTCTCACTAGATTTGAGGGCGCTAGAATTTAAGTGTACTAGTACGTCAAAATCCCTGGGGCGTAAGCCGTACTAGTACGGCTGAAACCCCCAAAGGGTTAAAGCACCCACACAGTACATTGTCCATTAAAGATAAGGTAGCTTTGAAGCCACTGTCGGTTGCCATGAGCTCAGTCTCGTGATGCAGGGGAATATGCTTTATTATTACGCTAATATCAACACTGCTCTAATATGACATAATAAACATGTTAAATACTCCAGGGTGAATAATATTTGGTATAATACCGAGCACTTTGACGGAGGTATGAAGAGGATATAGGATACAAAGTACAGTGGACCCCCGCATAGCGACCTTAATCCGTGCAAGAGGGCTGATTGTTATGCGAAATGTTCGGTATGCGAATGAATTTTCCCCATAAGAAATAATGGAAATCAAATTAATCCATGCAAGACACCCAAAAGTATGAAAAAAAAATTTTACCACATGAAATATACATTTTCCTACACACAAAGAGAAGGATACATGCACAATAGTAGAGTAGTACATGCACAGTATATATTGTGCATGTACTACTCTACTAAATGAAGAATAAATGACACTTACCTTTATTGAAGATGCACAATGACTGATGAGACACTGTGTCCTGGAGTGCCTTTCCTCCTGAGTATGTAGTCCTGTTGGCATTTTCTTCCAGAACAGGCCTTATCACACTGTGTATGCCACTACGATTCTTAAATCTCTCAAACCAACCTTTGCTGGCTTAAATTCACCAATATGAGCACTAGTCCAGGCATTTTTCCCTGTTCACTGGGTGTTAGTCGACTGGTGTGGGTTGCATCCTGGGAGACAAGATTAAGGACCCCAATGGAAATAAGTTAGACAGTCTTCGATGACACTGACTTTTTTGGGTTATCCTGGGTGGCAAATCCTCTGGGTTAATTCTTTCTTGGTATTCTCAATAAGCCACACCAACACGGTGCTACAGCAGCAGCAGCAGCTGACGGTGGTACAGCAGCAACAGACGATGCTAACAGCAGCAGCAGACGATGCTACAGCAGCAGCAGACGATGCTACAGCAGCAGCAGACAATGCTACAGCAGCAGCAGACGATGCTACAGCAGCAGCAGACGATGCTACAGCAGCAGCAACGATGCTACAGCAGCAGCAGACGATGCTACAGCAGCAGCAGACGATGCTACAGCAGCAGCAGACGATGCTACAGCAGCAGCAGACAATGCTACAGCAGCAGCAGACGATGCTACAGCAGCAGCAGACGATGCTACAGCAGCAGCAGACGATGCTACAGCAGCAGCAGCAGCTGACGGTGGTACAACAGCAGCAGCAGCTGACAGTGCAGCAGCAGCTGACAGTGCAGCAGCAGCTGACAGTGCAGCACAGCAGCTGACGGTGGTACAGCAGCAGCTGTACCACCAATAGTAGCGATGGTTGATTGGGGTTTATTATACAACCTGGCCAGCTCGGAGACACGCACTCCACTTTCATACTTATCAATGATCTTTTTCTTCATCTCTATAGTAATTCTCACCCTTATTGCTGTAGGGTTGGCAGTAGAAGCTTTCTTGGGGCCCATGGTCACTTATTTTCCAGAAAAAATCACCAAAAACACTGTAATAATACGAAATGTTCCGATTGTATGCTTGGATGTTACCACGGAGGCTGGCTGGTAAACAATGCCACCGGCGGAACTTGTGAGCGTGGCTCAGGCCGCACATTGGACGCGTCTCAGACGAAGGGCGGTGAGCGGGTTTTTGGGCGGTATGCGAGGCAAAATTTTTGCGAAAAAAGCGAGCGGTATGCGGATTGTACGGTATGCGATGCGTGCGGTATGCGGGGGTCCACTGTACAGTGGACCCTCAGGTAACAACGTCATCGGATAATGAAAAAATCGGATAGCGACACGTTTTTGCATCAAAATATTGGCTTGGTTACCGAGAAAGCACTCGTTAAGGACATTTGTTCTGAACGTGTCAGAGCGGCATGAGTGGCCTGGACACTAGTGTGCTCTTGTTATAAGCCAATGAGGACAATTCCACGCATACATACGATAAATTTTGTATTATTCCATTGTTTTTAGTGCTTGTAACTACTAAATAAGCCACTATGGGCCCAAAGAAAGCTTCTAGTGCCAGCCCTGTGGTAAAGAGGGTGAGAAACACTATAGAATTCAAGAAAAAGTTTGTAGAAAGATACGAAAGTGGTAGTGGTAGAGGTTGGTATTGATGGTGGGAGTGATGGTGGTAGAGGTGGTAGTGATGGTGGTAGAGGTGGTAGTGATAGTGGTAGAGGTGGTAGTATGGGCCAACAGGTCTACTGCAGTGTTCCTGCTTTCTTATGTGCAAACATTTATGGAGAAACATCACCCTGACACAGCTGTTGCAGGCTGTGCTGGCAACATCCACAATGACAATGTTGTGTCCCATTTTTGGGAAATCTTAAAGAAACGCCAGAAACAGCTCTTTGGACAGAGTTTTGGTGCGACAGGAGTCCAGTGACTCTCAAGCTGGTTCTAGTGACATTAAAAAACAAAGAAAGGAGGTAACCCCAGAAAAGGACTTGTTACCTGAAGTCTTTATGGAAGGGGATTCCCCTTCCAAACAATTGTAAACTCCTCCATCCTCTGCCCTCCTCCTATCTCATTACTCATCAGTACATCTTCATTAAAGGTAAGTGTCATTTCAGTATTGTTTATTCTGAATGTCTCATTGTTTTTTGTGTAGGGAAATGTATATTTCATGTAAAAAATGATTTTGCCTAATACTTTTGGGTGTCTGGAACAGATTAATTGGATTTCTATTATTTCTTATGGGGAAAATTAATTTGGATAACAAAAAAATCGGTTAAAGACAAGCTCTCTAGAACGGATAAATGTCATTACCTGAGGGTCCACTGTACCATTCTCCTATCCCTGTCCTGGGAGTTATATTAGAGAAAACGGAGTATAACACAGGGCTAACTACGATATACACTCGTACTGCACCATAAAACTGAAACGAAAAGGCTATTTTCTCTACATAGATTATCACACATAGCAAAATATGTGTAGAGAACCTAGGATAACCCCCAAAAATCAGACAAAGTGGCTGATTTCTAGTACCTGGCTTGGGCTAGCCACGTATGATTTTTGATGATTTTTGATAAATATTCGATTCCAAGTCAGGGTAGAAACATTGGGCATGTTTCTTTACACCTGTTGTCTATGTTCACCCATCAGTAAATGGGTACCTGGGTGTTAGTGGACTGGTGCGGGTCTTATCCTGGGACACTGACCTAATTTGCCTGAAATGCTTAGCATAACTAGAGTCTTTCTATATGGTAGTATGTCACTGATGTCAGCTAGGCCTGTATACCATGTACATGTATGTGTAGTAAATAAAGATATTATTATTATTATTTTTTTTTCTCTCAGCTGTTTGTTGGGCTATCTTAATGAAACTTGGGAAATGTATGATGAAAAGATGGTTCTTAACGTACACCAAAAATGGAAGAAATCAGATCATAAATAATGGAGTTCACTTCTCAGCCATTAGCAACTCCATAGTAATATATTTTCATATGGTTTTTATGGTTGTATTCTCGTTTTTATGGTCTCAGTTGATAGAATGGAAGATATATTACAGAAATAGATGTGATTTTGATTGCTTTCACGATGAAAAGGAGCTTGAAATTGCACTCACAGTAGCAGAAATGTTCCATTCTCTAGCGATGTTCAAGAGTAAACAAATGACGTCACCGTCTAATACATGTGTGCTGCTAGTCCAAATTCCAATACGCAGTCAAAAATGGGTTGACATTATTTATACAATTATTGCAATAATGCAGTAGGCTGCATAACAGTAAATCATCTATTTTTTGTGTTAATAAAAATTCCAAATGGTAAGCAAGAGTAATATAAGAGGGGCATGGAGCTGTCATTAATAAACAGAGAAAATGTTATTTTAGTGCCAGGAATTTCTGTATTGTTTATTCTTGACCCTATTTTGAAATTGGCATCTGTTGAAATTTGTGTGAAATTGGGCAAATTGCCAATTTCTGACCACTTTATTGAATGAATGGACAGTTTCTTGTACTCAGTCAACAGAATAACAGTAAGTAAATAAGTTTATTCAGGTATACACAAATACAGTTACATAGATTATCATACATAGCAGCATATGTATAGAGAACCTGGGATAACCCAAAAAAAAGTCAGACAAAATGACTTATTTCCAGTACCTGGCTTGAGCTTGCCTTATATGATTTTTGGTAAATATTTTTTTTCTCAGCTGTTTGTTGGGCTGTCTTATTGAAACTAGGGCAGTGATATGATGGAAAGATGCTTCTTAACGTACACCAAAAAAAAAAAAAAAAAAAAAAACGATAAATAAGGGAGTTTACTTCTCAGCCATTAGCCGCCTCTTTGCTGTATATTTTCATATGGTTTTTATGGTTGTATTCCCTTTTTTTTGGTCTCATTTGATAGAATGGAAGATATATTACAGAAATAGATATGATTTTGATTGGTTTCATGACGAAAAGTACCTTGAAATTGAGCTCAAGGTAGTGGAAATGTTCGATTTTTGCCGATGTTCAATGAACTTTGTGTAAGTCAAGTTAGTTAATTTTATTAAGTGTATTTTAACCTAACCACTCTGTAATCTGGCAAACTCAGTAATCTGGCACACTTCAGGTCCCAATGATGTTGGATTTGTGATGGAGGACCTGTAATTATATTTTTTCTGGCATTATTTGTTAAAAATAATATTAATTTCTACCTTTGATTTTTTCAACAGCTTCAGTTTTTATTTGAAAAAGGGTTCACTGAACATATGAGGCGAGGCAAGAAGGTCAGAGATCGCCTGGGGGCAACCCACACCATTATACGTTTGGTAAGTTGTATGTCAGTGTGACTTCTCAGTCTGAGTACAGAAATATGTACTAATACAAATTTGAAAATTTTTATTTCCAAGAATGCAAAGTGTTCTTACAGTTTTGGGAATTTCATACCTATATGACACTGTACTTACAATTGCTTTACTTAATATTATTATTATTTTTTTTAACAAGTCGGCTGTCACCCACTGAGGCAGGGTGACCCAAAAAGAAAGAAAATCCCTAAAAAGAAAATACTTTCATCATCATTCGACACTTTCACCTCACACATAATCACTGTTTTTACAGAGGTGCCCAGAACACAACAGTTTAGAAGCATATACGTATAAAGATATACAACATATCCCTCCAAACTGCCAATATCCCATACCTCTCCTTTAAAGTGCAGGCATTGTACTTCCCATTTCCAGTACTCAAGTCTGGCTATATAAAAATAACCGGTTTCCCTGAATCCCTTCACTAAATATTACCCTGCTCATACTCCAACAGCTCGGCAGGTCCCAAATACCATTCATCTCCATTCACTCCTATCTAACACGCTTATGCATGCTTGCTGGAAGTCCAAGCCCCTCGCCCGCAAAACCTCCTTTACCCCCTCCCTCCAACCTTATCGAGGACGACCCCTCCCCCTCCTTCTTTCCACTACAGATTTATATGCTCTTCATGTCATTCTACTTTGATCCATTCTCTCTAAATGACCAAACCACCTCAACAACCCCTCTTCATCCCTCTGACTAATAATTTTATTACTCCACACCTTCTCCTAATTTCCACACTTTGAATTCTCTGCATAATATTTATAATATTAGTATAGGGATGAAAACAATACTTATTGTCCAGAATAATATTTTTTAGATACAATTGAGCAGAGAAAATTTCAGTATATTAAGTTAAATACAGCAGTTATGTGTAAAGTGGTGAGGCTGTAGTTTATTCAGCTAGTTGTTAACCTGTAAACGGTCCAAACGTATATATACGTTCACTACCCCAGTGCCCTGAATATTTTGAAAAATAACAAAATTGTTTTTTATAATGAAAATAAAGAGCACATTTTTCTAAGTGTTATAGGATAAAAAAAAAATTAGGGTCAGTACTTAGAGACATGAGGCCGAGAAATTGGCACTGGATGCTCACGCGACAGCAACATCGAATCCTGCCGCTTGCACAAGTGTTGCTGATATACCTTTTTTCTATTTTTCATATTATTTTGTATAATTTTTATGTTCTGATAATTACAATTTATAGTAGTTCTTGTCATTTCATAACCAATCTTTGTTCTGACACTAGTATTAGGTACTGAAATTTTACTCAGATTGTCACAATCACACTGACAGGTGGACATTTACACCTGCCTTGGCCATTTACTATTGTCTTGGAATATATACAAAGTATTTATAGGTCCCAGCAATGTTTTGGATATTTTTTTTTTTTTTTTTTTTTATCACACTGGCCGATTCCCACCAAGGCAGGGTGGCCCGAAAAAGAAAAACTTTCACCATCATTCACTCCATCACTGTCTTGCCAGAAGGGTGCTTTACACTACAGTTTTTAAACTGCAACATTAACACCCCTCCTTCAGAGTGCAGGCACTGTACTTCCCATCTCCAGGACTCAAGTCCGGCCTGCCGGTTTCCCTGAACCCCTTCATAAATGTTACTTTGCTCACACTCCAACAGCACGTCAAGTATTAAAAACCATTTGTCTCCATTCACTCCTATCAAACACGCTCACGCATGCCTGCTGGAAGTCCAAGCCCCTCGCACACAAAACCTCCTTTACCCCCCTCCCTCCAACCTTTCCTAGGCCGACCCCTACCCCGCCTTCCTTCCACTACAGACTGATACACTCTTGAAGTCACTCTGTTTGCTCCATTCTCTCTACATGTCCGAACCACCTCAACAACCCTTCTTCAGCCCTCTGGACAACAGTTTTGGTAATCCTGCACCTCCTCCTAACTTCCAAAACTACGAATTCTCTGCATTATTATCACACCACACATTGCCCTCAGACATGACATCTCCACTGCTCTAGCCTTCTCCTCGCTGCAACATTCATCACCCATGCTTCACACCCATATAAGAGCGTTGGTAAAACTATAGTCTCATACATTCCCCTCTTTGCCTCCAAGGACAAAGTTCTTTGTCTCCACAGACTCCTAAGTGCACCGCTCACCCTTTTCCCCTCATCAATTCTATGATTCACCTCATCTTTCATAGACCCATCTGCTGACACTCCACTCCCAAATATCTGAATACATTCACCTCCTCCATACTCTCTCCCTCCAATCTGATATCCAATCTTTCATCACCTAATCTTTTTGTTATCCTCATAACCTTACTCTTTCCTGTATTCACTTTTAATTTTCTTCTTTGCACACCCAACCAAATTCATCCACCAATCTCTGCAACTTCTCTTCAGAATCTCCCAAGAGCACAGTGTCATCAGCAAAGAGCAACTGTGACAACTCCCACTTTATGTGTGATTCTTTATCTTTTAACTCCACACCTCTTGCTAAGACCCTCACATTTACTTCTCTTACAACCCCATCTATAAATATATTAAACAACCACGGTGACATCACACATCCTTGTCTAAGGCCTACTTTTACTGGGAAATAATTTCCCTCTTTCCTACATACTCTAACTTGAGCCTCACTATCCTCATAAAAACTCTTCACTCGCTTTCAGTAACCTACCTCTCCACCATACACCTGCAACATCTGCCACATTGCCCCCCTATCCACCCTGTCATACACCTTTTCCAAATCCATAAATGCCACAAAGACCTCTTTACTCTTTAGCCTTATCTAAATACTGTTCACTTATATGTTTCACTGTAAACACCTGGTCCACACACCCCCTACCTTTCCTAAAGCCTCCTTGTTCATCTGCTATCCTATTCTCAGTCTTACTCTTAATTCTTTCAGTAATAACTCTACCATACACTTTACCAGGTATACAAATTTATTAACTTTTTTCACTAAGGTATTTGAGGAGGTAGATCATGGTAATGAATATGTTATTGTGTATATGGACTTCAGTAAGGCTTTTGACAGGGTCCCACATCAGAGACTATTGAGGAAAATTAAAGCACATGGAATAGGAGGAGAAATTTTTTCCTGGATAGAGGCATGGTTGACAAATAGGCAGCAGAGAGTTTGCATAAATGGGGAGAAATCAGAGTGGGGAAGCGTCACGAGCGGTGTTCCACAGGGGTCAGTGTTGGGCCCCGTGCTGTTCACAATCTACATAAACGACATAGATAGGGCATAAAGAGCGACATCGGCAAGTTTGCCGATGACACCAAAATAGGCCGTCGAATTCATTCTGACGAGGACATTCGAGCACTCCAGGAAGATTTGAATAGACTGATGCAGTGGTCGGAGAAGTTGCAGATTGCAGTTTAATATAGACAAATGCAAAGTTCTAAATGTTGGACAGGACAATAACCATGCCACATATAAACTAAATAATGTAGATCTTAATATTACGGATTGCGAAAAAGATTTAGGAGTTCTGGTTAGCAGTAATCTGAAACCAAGACAACAGTGCATAAGTGTTCGCAATATAAGCTAATAGAATCCTTGGCTTCATATCAAGAAGCATAAATAATAGGAGTCCTCAGGTTGTTCTTCAACTCTATACATCCTTGGTTAGGCTCATTTAGATTATGCTGCACAGTTTTGGTCACCGTATTACAGAATGGATATAAATTCTCTGGAAAATGTACAAAGGAGGATACAAAGTTGATCCCATGTATCAGAAACCTTCCCTATGAGGATAGACTAAGGGCCCTGAAACTGCATCTCTAGAAAGATGTAGAATTAGGGGGATATGATTGAGGTGTATAAATGGAAGACAGGAATAAATAAAGGGGATGTAAATAGTGTGCTGAAAATATCTAGCCTAGACAGGACTCGCAGCAATGGTTTTAAGTTGAAAAATTCAGATTCAGGAAGGATATAGGAAAGTACTGGTTTGGTAATAAGTTGTGTGATGAGTGGAACAAACTCCCAAGTACCGTTATAGAGGCCAGAACGTTGTGTAGCTTTAAAAATAGGTTGGATAAATACATGAGTAGATGTGGGTGGGTGTGAGTTAGACCTGATAGCTTGTGCTACCAGGTCGGTTGCCGTGTTCCTCCCTTAAGTCAATGTGACCTGACCTGACTAGGTTGGGTGCATTGGCTTAAGCCGGTAGGAGACTTGGACCTGCCTCGCATGGGCCAGTAGGCCTTCTGCAGTGTTCCTTCGTTCTTATGTTCTTATGTTCTTACTCAACAGACTTATCCCCCTATAATTTTTGCACTCTCTTTTGTCCCCTTTGCCTTTATACAAAGGAACTATGCATGCTCTCTGCCAATCCCTAGGTACCTTACCCTCTTCCATACATTTATTTAATAATTGCACCAACCACTCCAAAACTATATCCCCACCTGCTTTTAACATTTCTATCTTTATCCCATCAATCCCGGCTGCCTTATCCCCTTTCATTTTACCTACTGCCTCACGAACTTCCCCCACACTCACAACTGGCTCTTCCTCACTCCTACAAGATGTTATTCCTCCTTGCCCTATACCGAAATCACAGCTTCCACTATCTTCATCAACATTTAACAATTCCTCAAAATATTCCCTCCATCTTCCAATTCCTCTAACTCTCCATTTAATAACTCTCTCTCCTATTTTTAACTGACAAATCCATTTGTTCTCTAGGCTTTCTTAACTTGTTAATCTCACTCCAAAACTTTCTTATTTTCAACAAAATTTGTTGATAACATTTCACCCACTCTCTCATTTGCTCTCTTTTTACATTGCTTCACCACTCTCTTAACCTCTCTCTTTTTCTCCATATACTCTTCCCTCCTTGCATCACTTCTATGTGGAAGAATATAATAATAATAATAATAATAATAATAATAATAATTAATAATCTTCTTATTTCTAACACAATCACCGTATCCCACCGGGCGGGGTGTGCCCAACAAGGAAAACAAAAGTTTTTCTTTTATCATTTATAATATATACAGAGAGTGGTTACTACCCCTTGCTCACCGCATTTAGTTGCCTCTTAACACACTCATGGCGTACGGAGGAGAATTCTGTTCCACTTCCCCATGGGAGATAAGAGAAATAAACAAGAACAAGACTAGAAAGAAAATAAAAGTAAAACCCTTAGGGTAAATGTATAAATACGCTTGTACAGAAAATTTTTAGTGGGAACTAAAGTGTAAGTAGGAGTAGCAAGATGACCTGAATCTTGCATGTTCATGAACAGAAAAGACCAGCAATCCTCCATCAAGTAAACAATCACGGGCTTCGTTTACACTCACTTGGCAGGACGGTGTACCTCCCGGGCGTTCGTCACAACCTACTACCTAAAAAATAATAATAAATAAATAAGTAGTAGTTTGGTAGACATGCAACCACCCAGGGTAGGTCTAACCTCCTGCCAAGTATATAAACTAAAGCCTGTAATTGTTTTACATGATGGTAGGATTGCTGGTGTCTTTTATCTGTCTCATAAATATGCAAGATTACAAGTATGTCTTGCTACTTCTACTTACACTTAGGTCACACTAAACATACATATATACATTTATTTATACACACTCATCTGAGTTTTCTTTGATTTTTATCTTAGTTCTTGTTCTTATTATTTTTCCTTTTATATCCATGGGGAAGTGGAATAAGAATCATTCCTCTGTAAGCCATGTGTGTTGTAAAAGTCAGCTAAAATGCCTGGAACAATGGGCTAGTAACCCCTTTTCCTGTAATAATTACTAAAAAAGAATAAGAAGAAGAAAATTGTCAAAGTGGGAAGTCTGAATGTGCGTGGATGTTGAGCGGATGATAAGAAAGAGATGATTGTGGATGTTATGAATGAGAAGAAGCTGGATGTCCTGGCTTTAAGTGAAACCAAGCTGAAGGGGGTGGGTGAATTTCAGTGGAGAGGAATAAATCGGATTAGGTCAGGGGTTTCAAATAGAGTTAGAGCTAAAGAAGGAGTAGCAATAATCAAATCAAATCAAAGTTTATTCTCTATAAGGATTACAATGCAGGGTTTACAGATTTTGGTTATTGTGTGGTTTACATGTAGTAAAATACTAATTACAGAGGGGGCCACTAGAACTAGCATGGCTAGGCATTTCGGGCAATCTTAGATTAATTCTTAACCCTAAATTATAACTAAATTGTGGAGTAAGTTGACTAAATACTAAGTGACTAAATACTAAGTTACAAATACTAGTTTGTGAGTTTAGCAATGTAAATGCTTTAGTTTTGCCACACTACATAGTTTCTATATTGGAGTATCACATGTTACGTTGGTTTCCCTTATTTCTTGGATGGTAAGGTTCTCACTACATGTTCTAGTGTGGGGGTAGCTTTTACTTAATGGCCTTATTTGTCTAGGGGTAATACTTACATCATGGCTGATCATCCTGAGTGTCTCTGATACCCTTTCACCAGCCCTCTTCATAGGTTATGTAAACTACTACTATAAAAATATAACTGTATTCTCAATAGATATGTACAGAATATACAATCACAGCCTCCATTTTCAAAACAAAATCTACACACTCCATGCCTGTGCTCCACATGGTGTGTTGCAACAACTCTTGTCCTTCACTCTTCCTGACATAACTCTGGGCTAACCAGTGTTTTGACACACTTTAGTCACCCTGGGTATGGTGGCCAAAACTTAAATTATAAAAACTCACCCCTGGAGCACACATGATCCCCCAAAAGATAGGAGAAGGACCAGAGATCCTGCCAGGTTGAAGGTCAGTCACAGAGAGAGAGAGTCAGTGAGAGGGAGAGAGAGAGAGACTGGCTAAGCTCCTCCCACCAAAACAAAAGACTGTTGCCAAGCACAATTCTCCAGTTACCACCAATTCTACCACCTCTTAATTTTACTTTTACAAAAAGAAATACAACTTTATAAACTACTTATTTAAATTGTGTGTTTATGTGTCTATAGTATAACCTATTATATTAGAAAAAATAGGTTTGACCCAGCTGGCCTCTCAGTCATAAGGTTGATCAGTCCTTCTGACATTTAGAGCAAAGTCCCCATCAATTCAATATAATTAGGTATTTATTATAGTAACTGTTACTTATAAATACATGTTGGGTCCTATAGCCCCATAACACCCCCACCTCCAGACGAAGTCTCACAAAAGCTAGCCGTGTCCCTCAGGATACGGCTAGTAAAAAAGTATATTGCTTAAGTCTGAAGGCGGTAACAAGACTACTAGAAATGCTACATATTTCCCAGCACCATAACTACTCTTCACTTTACTGTTTTTTTACAACAGATTGCAGAATTTTTTAGAAAAGCATTTTAATCATACCCATATACTCAACGGTGTAACTATTTACAATTTTAGTGACTTTTAAACAATACACATTACAATGCAAAAATTGCACACAATGCCCACTGTGAAAGCCCGCACCAACAGGCATGTGCCTCTGCTACGGTAATCCAGCAAGCAACTGGTACTCCAGGGTGGCATCTTCCTGATCAGGAGACAAGAGTAGAGCCAAACCCAGAGCAGTCAGGTGTACACCAGGCAGGAAACTTCACAAAACATGTCAAGGTGTCTCTCACTTGGTGGCCGAACCAAACAGTGAGACTTCCAGTCAACACTCACGATCCTTAACATGGTCAGGCACTCAAGCCCATCTTCCGAGGTCCCATTTCCACACAGATCCTCCAAACTTATGAAGAGGAGGTGACATAGAATATGGAGGGGTCCAGGGGACCACAAAGGCAAACCGTCGGGCCGTTTTGTATATAGAGCACACCAAGACACAACATCACATACCTTCCTGAATGTCTCATGTTCCCGGGAAGGTTGTCAACCACTGCCTCAACTCACATTTAAGTACACCCTGACCCTCGTCACACTTTTGGCTCTGACTCAACTCCTTCACAGTCAGATGGCTGGTAGAGAGTACTCAGGCTCGCTGAGAGTTCACCACTGCAAAAACAACAAGGTCAGCACAAGACAAACACTATGTACAAATGTACGCACCATGCATCTACATGAAACATCTAGAGAGAGCATCAGCAACCACATTCTCTGGGCCTTTTATATATTTAACTTTCAAATTAAAAGGCTGTAGGAACAAAGCCCATCTTAAGAGTCTTTGATTGTGGTTTCTCATTCTTTGCAAAAACCTCAGAGGGTTATGGTCACTATACACTATTACAGGATGTGGGGATGCACTGATATAAACTTCAAATTTCTGCACAGCCAAACACCAAACCCAAAAGCCTCTTTCTCTACGGTTGCATAACCACGTTGATGCTTTTTTAATTTGGCTGAATGGTAACAAACTGGCTGAAGGCTATCTCTCTCATCACCCTGCAACAACACTGCACCTACCCCTACATCACTAGCATCCACTTGTAGAGAGAAGGGGCATTCAAACTCAGGACTTTTCAAGAAAGGAGCATTCCCAAATAACATTTTCACATTTTCAAAAGCCCTGTCACACTTGCTGCCCCAGTTGAATTGAACTTTGGGACTGGTCAAAGTTGTCAGTGGTGACGTTACCTGGGAGAGGTTGGGGCAGAATCGTCTGTAATAACCCACCATGCCCGGGAAAACCTCATCACTGCCTTCCGATTCTGTGGTCTAGGAAAATTTATAATGCCTCCACCTTAGCATGAATTGGGGCAACTTTTCCCTGACCAATACATATCCTAAGAATTGTACACTGGCTTGGCCAAACTCACTTTTGCTCAAATTGATGGTTAGATTGGCTTGGGATGACATTCAAAAACTTTTGCAATCTTACCAAGTGAGTTTCCCACTGGTTACTGAATACCACAATATCATCTAGATAGGCCCGCACGCCATCCAACCCCCTTATGACAGTATTTATACGACGCTGGAAGGTGGCAGGAGCATTTTTTAACCCAAAAGGAAGAACATTATATTGAAATAACCCATCTGGAGTGACGAAGGCTGAAATTTCCTTGGCTCGCTGGTGAGGGGTATCTGATAATAACCTTTAAGTAAGTCCAGTTTGCTCACAAACTTTGCCCCTCCCACAGCATCAATCACATCATCCATACGTGGCAAAGGGTAAACCGTCAGCCTTCGTTACTTCATTTACTCTGCGATAGTCAGTGCACATACGCATAGATCCATCAGGTTTGGGAACCATCAGGCATGGAGATGCCCACTGACTCTCGCTAGGCACTACAAACTGGTTTGAAGGAGGAATTTCACTTCTTCCTCCATGTGAAGTTGTTTTGTTGGGTTCATGCGGTAAGGAGCCTGCTTTATTGGAACAGCTTCCCCGACATCCACATCATGGGGAGGCAATTTACTTACTTTGGGTACATCCCCAAACAAATCTGGAAATTTTTGGAGTAACTGAACCAAGTCACAGGCTCCCTGTACACTGAGTCCCTTCATGTGTGCCAAGGGATTTTGCAAGATGGCTGAAAATTTCACAGCCTTACTTCTGTTGTTTACAGGAAGTTTTTCAGTATCGTCACACTCAACTTGAATAGCGGCAACTCCTGCCCTAGAATGGTATTTTTTCAACTTGTTAATGTGCACAGTCCTTTCTGATTTGCGACGGCCAGGCATCTTAATTACATAATTGGGGCCAGACCTGCCTGTGATGACAAAGGGTCCACCAAATCGTGCAGCCAAGGCATGTCCCGGAACCGGCTCCTAAGCTAACACTTCCTCTCCAACACTGAAGGAGCGAGGGGCTGCCCTTTGGTCGTACCGCTGCTTCATGGCCCTCTGACTAGCTTTGAGGTTGTCTGCTGCCATCTGTCTCGCCTGGTCCAATCGTTTCCTGAAAAAGAGAACATCTTCCGGCGGGGAAGCCTCATTTTCACCACCCAGCCAATGCTCCTTGAGAATAGTCAGTGGTCCCCTCACTGGATGACCATAGACAAGCTCGAAAGGGCTGAAACTGAGAGATTCTTGGGTGCTTTCCCACACGGCAAACAAGAGAAAAGGGATACCCTCATCCCAATCACTAGTGTTATTCATACAATAAGCTCGCATCATTGTCTTAAGAGTTTGATGAAATCTCTACCACTCCCTGAGACTGAGGGTGATAGGCAGTTGAAAATTTGGGCTGTACATCTAACCCCTTTAACACATTCCTAAATAATTTCGAGGTAAAGTTAGACCCTTGATCTGTTTGTACCTCCCGAGGAAAGCCAACATGGGAAAAGAACTTCATCAAAGCCCTTAAGACCACTTGAGCTGTTATCTTGCGTAGAGGGATTGCTTCTGGGTACCTGGTAGTGGAGCAAATTATTGTTAGTAAATAATTATTTCCCATTCTGGTCCTTGGGGGGGTGGGCCAACGACATCCACTACCAGCTTGCTGAAGGGTTCACCTGGTGCTGAAATTGGCTGAAGGGGGACAGGTTTAATGCTTTGATTAGGTTTCCCTATAATTGGCAGGTAGACAGGTCTTTATATAATCTCACCACCGTCTCCCACAGCCGAGGCCAGAAGAAGTGCCTGGAAACCCTGGATACTGTTTTAGCAATACCTAGGTGTCCACCTAGAGGTGTGTCATGCACTAAGCTAAGAACATGGTTTCTATAAGGCTCAGGCACCACGACCTGGTGACAAAAACTTGGCTCTCCTTCTACTGGTACTGCAACCGAAGGTGCCTTCTTCATGAGTATACCTTTCCTGAAATAGAAGCATTTATTTAAACGTAAAGATTCCTCCTCAGTCACAGCTGAGGCTCTGATCAACTTAAGTGTGTCATCACACCCCTGTGCAGCAATTAACTGCATCATAGTAGGCCCAATCTCCCTCACACTACTTCCTTGATCTCTGCACTGATTAGGCTCAACTCGGGTTGTGGTATCCTTTTCTTTAGTTGACTGCAGTTCAACCTCAGAAAATAGAGTTTCCAAACCTAAGTCCTCACCATCCTCATGAGAAATATAAGGATTACCCTTGGTATCCTGGTCACGAGACATACTTCTTGTGATGGCACCAACAGGGGAAAAAGGATCTGGGAGGGTCTCCCTAGCCTTTTTCTCCCCAAAATTTGGGGCCTGGTTGCCCCCATACTAGTGGTTCTTCACTGTCTAACAGGCCCATCACATTATTCCCTAATAAGAGGTCGACACCTTCGAAGGGAATTTCATCTGAGATACCTACAGGGAGATAGCCTACTTGGTATGTAGATTCTACCCATAATTTGTGTACCGGTGTCCTTACGGTTGAACCCGTAATACCCTTCAACAATATATCTACCCCAGTATAGGTATCCTTAGACACTGGTAGCACTCCAGCACGTAGCAAAGAGTTGGTGCTACATCCATCTCTCAAGGACAATATGTTCTCAACTCTGCCTATATCCTTTTGCAAACCAACTGTGGACCTACTAGAAAATATACACATCCTGGGGTCTAGATCCAAAGGTTCTTCCTCACCTTGCCTTGAAGACCTAATGCAGGCAACTGGATGTATCTCTGCAGTTAGAGTCCTCTGGGGTGGTTCCTCCCTTTCCTGATCTCGCCGCCTTGACCAGCAAAACTTTTGTGTGTGTCCAGTTTTGTTACAGTAGTAACAGGCATAACTCTTAAAGGTATTTTTACCATTTGGTGTAGGACTGGTACTGTTTACTCGAGGACCTGAAAAATTATCTGATTGTCTAGGTAAACTTTGAGCTCCAGCTGACTTACCTTTTCTTTCTATTTTAGAGGGTGCCTCAGCCTTCATTTGTCCCTGAAAATTCTTGTCCCACTTATCTTTATGACCATAGGACTTGGGATAAGATTTAGAACGAGTGGGGAAATTTTCAGGAGCATGACTGTTTTTACTTACCAATTCCCTGCGAGCCAAGAATCGGTCACCTAGATCCAGTGCTTCTGAAAGATTATCTGGGTTTTTGTCCTCCAAATATTCTCTGAGGTCAACAGGGATTGTATTGTACAATTCCTCATGAACCATTAGATCTACTAATTTGTTATAGTCTTTATTAACTCCTTTAGAACAAACCCATTTCTTAAAAAGGAACAGTTTCTCATTCCCAAACTCAGTTAAGGTCTGCCCATCCCAAAATTTTTTATTTCTGAACTTTTGTCTATATTTCTCAGGTATCATTTGGTAGGCAAGCAATACTTCCTCTTTAATCTTATCATAATCAGAAAAATCTTGCCCCTCCAGAGTCTCTACTCTTTGGAATCCTTTACCTACAAGAGCATATGGTACCCAGGCATCCCCAATTATTTTAATATGGCACACAGTGAGTGCACACACCCATTCTCTCATGTCTAGGTGACTCAGGCTTATCGTGGCAATGTTGAGTGAATGACAAAGAAAACGTATATATACGTTTGGACCGTTTAAGGGTTAATATGTTGTGTGAGACGAGGTAGGAATAGATCTGTTTATGAATTAATTTTTCAAAGATTTTAGAGAGCAGTGGTAAGTTAGATATTGGTCTATTGTTTTTCAAGTCAGCTTGGTCACCTCCTTTATGGATCGGAATGACCCTCGCTATTTTGAGGATTATTGGGAAGGTAGATGATTCAGTGGATTTGTTAAAGAGTGTTGCAATAATTGGTGACAATACTTGAGAAGCTTTTTTGTACATAAAAAGCAGGCAAGTTGTTCATGTCTCCTGCCTTGTTTTTAAGGGTGTTGATGATGAGTGAGACTTCTGGTGGGTTGGCTGGAGCTAGGAATAATGTATTTGGGTAGGTACCTATGAGGTAATCTGATGGACGGATGTTTGAGCTTGGTACACCTACCATCCGACTTACGACCTGCTCGACTTACAACCACTCGACTTACGACCGTGTTTTTTATGCCAAATTTCTGGGAAATAAACAACTATTTGTGTTGTACACAGTGTTTATCCTAAACCTTACAGTATAAAATACAGTACTAACAACATAAAAAGTAAAGTAAAACATGAAATACAAAAATAAAACAATAAAATAAAGTCATTACAAAAATGTTTTGTTGATATTATGTAGTAAAGTTCGACTTACGGCCATTTCAACTTACAACCGGTTTCTCGTAACCGAACTCGGTCATAAGTCGGATGGTAGGTGTATTTAGTTCACTAGATTTTTTCCTATGGTGGAGAAGAAAACATTGAGCCTGTTTGCTGTTTCAGTTGGTGTGAGTGGGGGTTCATCTGATTTTGTTAATTTGATTGTTTTGTTTTTGGATAACTTTTTAGTTCCAAGAATTTCAGATAGAGTTTTCCAGGTCTTGTTCATATGACCTTTGATGTTATGTAATCTATTTTCATAATACAATTTTTTAGATCTTCTTATCAAGCTGGTAAGAACTGACAAGTAACGTTTAGATGAGAGTAAGACACATGTGCAACATGTGACGTTTAGACTGGTCTCTAGTTATTTGACCCATTCTGTACTGTTTTTCATATTTATGCTTTGTGTTAATGGATTTGAGGATGCTTGGTGTTAGCCAGGGACTATTCAGTCTGAGAATTGTAAACAAAAGTGTTACGTATTAACCCTTTCAGGAAAAGATAGAGAATCTTTTCCCGATCATAATGACACCAAAAGTTTGAAATTTGATGGAAAACTTACGGAATTATGCTCTCGCAAAGTTAGCGGTCTCGACGATGTTTATGCATCGGCAATTTTTCCCACTTTGAGCCTTATTTTCGGCCAATTCCACTGTACTAGTCGACAAAAGTCATAAATATTTCGCTAGAACTCCATTTTTTCTATCGAATGAGTGCAAGAAATCACCCGTTTACCGATTTCAACTATCCAATACAGTGGTCAGAATTTAGCAATTTTGCCAATTTCACACAAATTTCAAAAGATGCCAATTTCCAAATAGGGTCCAGAATAAACAAGAAACACATTCCTGGCACTAAAATGACATTTCCTCTGTTCATTAGTCACGTCCCAATGCCCCTCTTACATTATTTTGCTTTCCACTTTGAATTTTTATTCTCACAAAAAATAGAAGATTTACTGTTATGCAGACTACTCCATTAGTGTAAAAAATGGTATAAATAATATTGGCGCACTTGTGAAAGAATATTAGAGTCACCAGTTGACGTGTATTGAACTCTTAGCATGATTTGTTTACTTTTGAACTTTGGTAAAAATCGAACATTTCTGCTACTTTGAGCTCAATTTCAAGGTACTTTTCATTGTAAAATCAGTCAAAATCATCTCAATTTCTGTAATATGTCTTCCATTCTATAGAATGAGACCAGGAAAACTAGAATACAACAATAAATACCATACGAAAATACAGTGCAAAGTCACTGTTTTAATCCTAAAACACGTTCAAAGTTTTTTTTTCTCATTACGCACTGTGCTGCAGGATTTTTTTTATATTGCACACACTGTCCACATAGACCCATTCTTTCTTATGTAGGCCTACCAGCTTTCTCTCACTAGATTTGAGGGCGCTAGAATTTAGGCGTACTAGTACGTCAAAAACCCTGGTGCATAAGCCGTACTAGTACGGCTGAAACCCTGAAAGGGTTAAAGGGAGTGAGGTAATGTTTTCCCTCCGCCTGGCTACCACACCTCCATGGTATATAAACAAAATGTTTATATGTTATGTAACATGTTTCAATCAATGAAAAGCAGGGGTGTCACTAGCACGTTAAGAGACCATACAATAAGTGTCAGGGGCCCGAGACTGTTCAACTGCCTCCCAGCACACATAAGGGGGATTACCAACAGACCCCTGGCAGTCTTCAAGCTGGCACTGGACAAGCACCTAAAGTCAGTTCCGGATCAGCCAGGCTGTGGCTCGTACGTTGGTTTGCGTGCTGCCAGCAGCAACAGCCTGGTTGATCAGGCTCTGATCCACCAGGAGGCCTGGTCACAGACCGGGCCGCGGGGGCGTTGACCCCCGGAACTCTCTCCAGGTAAACTCCAGGTACAGTGGACCCCCACATATCGATTACCTCCGAATGTGACCAATTATGTAAGTGTATTTATGTAAGTGTGTTTGTACATGTATGTTTGGGGGTCTGAAATGGACTAATCTACTTCACAATATTTCTTATGGGAACAAATTCGGTCAGTACTGGCACCTGAACATACTTCTGGAGTGAAAAAATATCGTTAACCGGGGGTCCACTGTATAATTTTGAAGAAAATATCATAGATGGATTAATGAAAATGTCTATATTAATGTAAAATAAGACATTTAATGTGCCCAAGAGTGATTATTATTAGTATTGTTTTCCCTCCACCCAGCAACCACACCTCCATAGCATATAAACAGCATGTTTATATGGTATGTAACGTGTTTCTTATATAATTTTGAAGAAAATATCATAGATGGATTAATGAAAATGTCTATATTGACATAAATTTAGACATTTAATGTGCCCAAGTGTGATTATTACATAATAGAGAGATGTCCTCGTGGAGAATGTAAAGAAATCGGGTGGCCCCACGCCATATTTGAAAGACCACTTGCCACATAGAAAGTTTTGGTCATAATTTGAAATCGCCGTATTAGCGGACCGCTGTAAGGCGAAATGCTGAAAAGCAGGGTCCTACTGTATATCAGCAACACTTTTGCAAGTGGCAGGACTCAATGTTGCCATTAGGTGAGTATTAAGTGCCATATTCGTAGCCTCATATCTCATAAGTATTGACCCTAATTTTTTTATTTTAATCCTATAACACTTAGAAAAATATTCTCTTTATTTTCATATAAAAAAACGATTTTTTTATTTTTCAAAATATTCAGGGCACTGGGCGAGAGAAGTATATATACGTTTAGTCCTCTCTGAATGATTGAACCATCACAACAACTCTTCCTCAGCCTTCTGGATAATGCTTTTAGTAATTTTACACCTCCTCCTAATCTCCAAACTATGAATTTTCTGCATTATGTTTATACCACACATTGCCCTCAGACACGACATCTCCACTGCCTCCAACCTCCTCTTACCTGCAACATTCTCAACCCATGCTTCACACCCATATAAAAGTGATGAGTGATCAGACACTGTGTCCTGGGAGTACCTTTTCCTCCTGAGTAATATAGGTCCTGTTTGGCATTTTCTTCCAGAACAGGCCTTATCACACTGTATGCCACTACAATTCTTAAATCTCTCAAACCAACCTTTGCTGGCCTTAAATTCACCATTATGAGCACTAGTTCCAGGCATTTTTTCCTGTTCACCTGGGTGTTAGTCGACGGGTGTGGGTTGCATCCTGGGGGACAAGATTAAGGACCCAATGGAAATAAGTTAGACAGTCCTCGACAGTGTTGAGACTTAAATACTGTCCAAAGGAGAGGTGCCGAGTAGTAGTAGTAGTGAGAATGTAGCCACTGAGAGGTCACGTCCCTCTCAGATCAAACAATTCTCTCTTGAAAAAGTTGTCCAAGGTATTTTCTCTTCTGTACCAAGATGCCATTGTGTTGCACTGTCTGGCAGAGTGAATATCAGAATGGTATACAATACCGACAGGCTGGTAGGTAAGACACATAGGCAACATTTAGGCAACTTTATTCCGAAATGTTTTGCCTACACAGTAGGCTTCTTCAGTTGAGTACAGAAAGTAGGCAGGAGCAGTAGAGATGTGAAGATGATGTAATCAGTCCATCACCCTTGAAGTCGTAGATTTGAGGTTGTCATTCCCTCAGCCTGGAGAAGTTCTGTTCCAAAGTGTGGAACTAACTGAAGATCAAGCGACAGTATTGAGACTTAAATACTGTCCAAAGGAGTGGTGCAGAGTAGTAGTAGTGAGAATGTAGCCACTTTTTCAAGTGAGAATTGTTTGATCTGAGAGGGACGTGACCTCTCAGTGGCTACATTCTCACTACTACTACTCTGCACCTCTCCTTTGGACAGTATTTAAGTCTCAACACTGTCGCTTGATCTTCAGTTAGTTTCACACTTTGGAACAGAAGTTCTCCAGGCTGAGGGACTGACATCCTCAAATCTACGACTTCAAGGGTGATCAACTGATTACATTGTCTTCACATCTCTACTGCTCCTGCCTACTTTCTGTACTCGACTGAAGAAGCCTACTGTGTAGGCGAAATGTTTCGGAATAAAGTTACTCCACCTATGACTGCTCCACCTCATCTGTCAGCTTTATATAAGCCCATCTCTGTGAATATGCTACAACTTTATCAAGATTAATTTACTGAACACTTCGACTCAAGGCTGGGGAACTGATTACCTGAAACTTCTCCTCAATTTCCACCTTTCTCTGCATTTCCAGAATAAAGATACTCAAATTTTGCACAAGTGTCTAATTTATTTACTTGCAATTTTTTAAATTATTCATTCAAACATACATGTATTACAAGATGTGTTTGTGGTTGCAGGTCTTAGAGAGTACACCAGAGACTGAAAAATTCAGTAAATGGCCTGATGCAGATGTGTTCATCTCATATTTGGACTTTGTGCTAGTAGGTGGATCAGACTTGCTGCCAACATTCACAAGTGTGGCGGAGAGGTTAAGTGTTGCACCTCGTACAAAGTCACTCTTTTCACTTTATAATTTTGTTACCCAGGTTAATACGGATAAAAAGTAAGTGACAATTTTTTCAGTGCATTAGTTTTATTTTGATAACATTCATTTTAAAAGCAAGATGCAGTATGTTCTTATTTTTTAAATATGATACAGTATTATAATGTATTCAATAACAAAATTCCAGTCAATGGAAAATGTAGAATTTTTAGTATAAACCCCTTTGCCATCCTTGCTGTAGTACTACGCCATGAGCTCAGCTCACTCAGATAAGCTATGAGGGGTAAATTTGGTCCTAGGTATAAGAGAATGGGTCTATGCAGTAAGTGTGCACCATATTAAAAAATCCTGCAGTGCTCAGTGCATAATGAGAAAAAACTGCAACCATGTTTTTGGTTTAAAGCAGCAAATCTGTGGTGTATTTTCATATGGTTTTTATGGTTGTATTCTTGGTATTCTTGATTGTTTTTTGATCTCATTTGATAGACTGAAATATATATTTAGATTTAGATTTAGATTTCTTATTTTGACAAATTACATGGTTGTACAGCGGAATATCATAGTTGGGTGTACATGTCAAAAGCCCCTTTGTATGCTGAGCATTTCGGGCAAACTTAAAGATTAACTTAAGAATAGTAAGGCAATAATACATAGTTCATATGGTCATTAGATGAGTTAGAGTGAGTACAAGTGAATTGAATATTATATCAGGTGATGCTACATGGTTTTGATAAGTCTAGTAGACTTTTTACACTATTAAATTAGTTAATAAAGATTACAGTACATAGTACAATGTAACATTTTAAAACAATTTACAGTGCTGATATTTAAAACAATGAAATTTGGTATTACAATGGAACAATTTACATTATGATGTGCTGTATTAAAATCTACTACTATTTAAAACAATGAAAAAACAGACATCCTAATTTCAAAGTAGTAAGTGGTTGAGTATTCATCAGCACAATATGAGTAGCTTTTGAGAAACTGGTAGTGGTTAGGTATGGTTTGTCTGGTTAATTTTGGGTGATGAGGTGATTTTTTATTTGGGCCTTAAACTGATTTGCAGACAGGGGTCCTTTAGTTTGTTCTGGCAATGAATTCCAGATCTTTGGGCCTTTTACGTGCATAGCATTTTTGCATGGGGGAGAGATGAACACAGCCTTTTAATTTGGAAGTCAAATATATGAAAGGCTCAGAGAATGTGGTTGCTGATGCTCTCTCTAGATGTTTCATGTAGATGCATGGTGCGTACTTTGTACATAGAGTTTGTCTTGTGCTGACCTTGTTGTTTTTGCAGTGGTGGACTCTCGGTGAGCCTGAGTACTCTCTACCAGCCATCTGATTGTGAAGGAGTGAGTCAGAGCCAAAAGTGTGACGAGGGTCAGGGTGTACTTAAATGTGAGTTGAGGCAGTGGTTGACAACCTTCGGTAACATGAGACGTTCAGGAAGGTGTGATGTTGTGTCTTGGTGTGCTCTATATACAAAACGGCCCGACGGTTTGCCTTTGTGGTCCCCTGGACCCCTCCATATTCTATGTCAGCCTCCTCTTCATAAGTTTGGAGGATCTGTGTGGAGTGGGACCTCGGAAGATGGGCTTGAGTGCCTGACCATGTTAAGGATCGTGAGTGTTGACTGGAAGTCTCACTGTTTGGTTCGGCCACCAAGTGAGAGACACCTTGACATGTTTTGTGAAGTTTCCTGCCTGGTGTACACCTGACTGCTCTGGGTTTGGCTCTACTCTCGTCTCCTGATCAGGAAGATGCCACCCTGGAGTACCAGTTGCTTGCTGGATTACCGTAGCAGAGGCACAGGCCTGTTGGTGCGGGCTTTCACAGTGGGCATTGTGTGCAATTTTTGCATTGTAATGTGTATTGTTTAAAAGTCACTAAAATTTTAAATAGTTACACCCTTGAGTATATGGGTATGGTTAAAATGCTTTTCTAAAAAATTCTGCAATCTGTTGTAAATAACAGTAAAGTGAAGAGTAGTTATGGTGCTAGGAAATATGTAGCATTTCTAGTAGTCTTGTTTACCGCCTTCAGACTTAAGCAATATACTTTTTACTAGCCGTATCCTGAGGGACACGGCTAGCTTTTGTGAGACTTCGTCTGGAGGTGGGGGTGTTATGGGGCTATAGGACCCAACATGTATTTATAAGTAACAGTTACTATAATAATACCTAATTATATTGAATTGATGGGGACTTTGCTCTAAATGTCAGAAGGACTGATCAACCTTATGACTGAGAGGCAGCTGGGTCAAACCTATTTTTCTCAATATAATAGGTTATACTATAGACACATAAACACACAATTTAAATAAGTAGTTTATAAAGTTGTATTTCTTTTTGTAAAAGTAAAATTAAGAGGTGGTAGAATTGTGGTAACTGGAGAATTGTGCTTGGCAACAGTCTTTTGTTTTGGTGGGAGGAGCTTAGCCAGGCTCTCTCTCTCTCTCCCTCTCACTGACTCTCTCTCTCTGTGGCTGACCTTCAACCTGGCAGGATCTCTGGGTCCTTCTCCTATCTTTTGGGGCATCATGTGTGCTCCAGGGGTGAGTTTTTATAATTTAAGTTTTGGCCACCATACCCAGGGTGACTAAAGTGTGTCAAAACACTGGTTAGCCCAGAGTTATGTCAGGAAGAGTGAAGGACAAGAGTTGTTGCAACACACCATGTGGAGCACAGGCATGGAGTGTGTAGATTTTGTTTTGAAAATGGAGGCTGTGATTGTATATTCTGTACATATCTATTGAGAATACAGTTATATTTTTATAGTAGTAGTTTACATAACCTGTGAAGAGGGCTGGTGAAAGGGTATCAGAGACACTCAAGATGATCAGCCATGATGTAAGTATTACCCCTAGACAAATAAGGCCATTAAGTAAAAGCTACCCCACACTAGAACATGTAGTGAGAACCTTACCATCCAAGAAATAAGGGAAACCAACGTAACAGTGTGCACCATATTAAAAAATCCTGCAGTGCTCAGTGCATAATGAGAAAAAACTGCAACCATGTTTTTGGTTTAAAGCAGCAAATCTGTGGTGTATTTTCATATGGTTTTTATGGTTGTATTCTTGGTATTCTTGATTGTTTTTTGGTCTCATTTGATAGACTGAAATATATATTTAGATTTAGATTTAGATTTCTTATTTTGACAAATTACATGGTTGTACAGCAGAATATCATAGTTGGGTGTACATGTCAAAAGCCCCTTTGTATGCTGAGCATTTCGGGCAAACTTAAAGATTAACTTAAGAATAGTAAGGCAATAATACATAGTTCATATGGTCATTAGATGAGTTAGAGTGAGTACAAGTGAATTGAATATTATATCAGGTGATGCTACATGGTTTTGATAAGTCTAGTAGACTTTTTACACTATTAAATTAGTTAATAAAGATTACAGTACATATTACAATGTAACATTTTAAAACAATTTACAGTGCTGATATTTAAAACAATGAAATTTGGTATTACAATGGAACAATTTACATTATGATGTGCTGTATTAAAATCTACTACTATTTAAAACAATGAAAAAACAGACATCCTAATTTCAAAGTAGTAAGTGGTTGAGTATTCATCAGCACAATATGAGTAGCTTTTGAGAAACTGGTAGTGGTTAGGTATGGTTTGTCTGGTTAATTTTGGGTGATGAGGTGATTTTTTATTTGGGCCTTAAACTGATTTGCAGACAGGGGTCCTTTAGTTTGTTCTGGCAATGAATTCCAGATCTTTGGGCCTTTTACGTGCATAGCATTTTTGCATGGGGAGAGATGAACACAGGGAATATCAAAGAGTGATCTGTGTCTCATATTATGGTTGTGTGTTCTGTTATAGTTATCAAGGAGGGGTTTGAGAGGAGGGTTTACATTAGAGTATAGTGTTCTGTGTATGTAGTAGGCACAATAATAAGTGTGGATGTTTTGTATATTTAGCAAGTTAAAACTCATGAAAAGAGGTGGAGTGTGTTGTCTAATGCAGGAGTTAGTAATCAATTACACTGCAGATTTTTGCTGGGTTATTAAAGGCTTAAGGTGATTTGCTGTGGTTGAGCCCCATGCACAAATACCATAGGTGAGTTAAGAGTAAATGAGAGAGTGGTACAAAGCTAGAAGAGCTGATTGGGGTACATAGTACCATATCTTTGAAAGGATGCCTACTGTTTTGGAGACTTTCTTGGAAATTTGTTGTATGTGTATCTGAAATTTGAGACTGCAGTCAAGGTGGCGACCTAGAAATTTGCCCTCTGCCTGTCTCGAGATAGGTGAACCATTTATCAACATGTTTAGCTGTACATTTGAAGCTCTATTTCCGAAAAGCATGAAGTAGGTGTTGTCTATATTGAGAGTAAGTTTGTTGGTAATCATCCAAGTAGATATTTTTAGCAATTCAGCATTTACTGTGTCTGTTTGTATGGTTGGGTTTGGATGAGAAAAGACATAAGTTGTCATCTGCAAATAAAATGGGCTTAAGGAGATTAGATACATTTGGTTGGTCATTGATGTAAATGAGAAAGAGAAGTGGGCCAAGGACGCTCCCCTGTAGGACTCCAACAAGAACAGGTTGTGTAGTGGAACAGTCTCTATTTGTGTATACATACTGGGTTTGGCCATTAAGATAAGATTTAAGGTAATCGAGAGAGTGTCCTTTGACCCCGTAATGTTCGAGTTTTTGGTGGAAAAGGTCATGGTCATCTGTATCAGAAGCTTTTTGTAAGTCTATGAACAGTCCCAGGGAAAATTTCTCGAGTGCAGAGTATATTAGTTCAAGCATCATTAGTACTTTTTTTCGGTCTAAACCCAAACTGACAAGGGTTGAGTATGTTGTGGGATATGAAGTAAGAGTAGACTTGTTTGTATATTAATTTTTCAAAGATTTTAGATAGGGGCAGGTTTGATATAGGCCTATAATTGTTCAGTTCAGTTGGATCTCCTCCTTTGAGGATCAGGGTGACTCTTGCTATCTTGAGTATGGATGGGAAGGTGGAAGATTCAATGAATTTGTTAAAAAGAGTTGCAATAATTGGTGACAACACATGAGAAGCTTTTTTATACATAAGAACATAAGAAACAAGGAACACTGCAACAGGCCTACTGACCCATGTGGAGCAGGTACATGTCCCCCCCCTGGATTAGACCAATGACCCCCCCCCCTGGATAAGCCCAATGACCCACGCAGTCTGGTCACCTCCACTCAAGGATGGAGCACTGCACCAGACCCAGCAGCACAAGCTAGTCAGGTCCAACTCACACCCACCTACTCCCACTCATGTATTTATCTAACCTATTTTTAAAACTACTTAACGTTTTAGCCTGAATAACTGTACTCGGGAGTTTGTTCCACTCATCCACAACTCTATTACCAAACCAGTGCTTTCCTATATCCTTCCTGATTCTGAATTTTTCCAACTTGGTAAGTTATTTAAGTCCCCTGTCTTGTTCTTTAGTATTTTGATGATAAGCGAGATTTCAGTAGGGTTTATTGTGGCTAAAACTAGAGTATTAGGGTAGTTGCCAGTGAGGTAGTCTTTTGGTTGAATGTTTGAGCTTGGGATTTTACTCGCTTGTTTTGTTCCTACGGTAGAGAAAAAGACATTAAGTTTGTTGGCAGTATCGGTTGGCTGTAGGAGAGGTTCATCTGGTTAAGTTAAGTTAATCAATCTATTTTGTGACAGCTTTTTTGTTCCTAGAATTTCAGATAAGATTTTCCAGGTCTTTTTCATATCACCTTTTATGTCATGAAATCTGTTTTCATAATACAGTTTTTTTGACCTCCTTATTAGGTTGGTTAGTACTGATGACTGATGAGTAATGTTTTGTGAGTTCCTTTGTTATTAGAACCATTCTGTACTGTTTTTCATGTAGAAGTTTTTTATCAATAGATTTGAGGATGCTGTTTGTAAGCCAGGGGCTGTTTAGTCTCTCTGCTGTGATCTGCTTAATTTTTATTGGGCAATGCATATTATAGAGGTTTTGGGTTTTTATAAAAAAATATTAATACATTCATGAATGTCGAAGTTGTCTACTAGCTCGTTTTGCCCGTCAATGTCACTAAATGCTGAAATAAAGTTATTAACAGATAACTCGTCATGTAGTCAGAATGTGATCTTAGTTGTGTCCTGGGGCACTTTACACAAGTTGGTTATGAGAAAGATGGGATAGTAGTCAGTGGTGTTATCTGTGATTATGCCTGCTTTTAACGGGGATATAGTGTTTGTCCAGATATGGTCTAGTAATGAGGCATTTGTGTCAGTGATTCTTGTAGGTTTTGTTATTGTTGGTAAAAATAAGCAGCTGCTCATAGTGTTAGTGAATTTAGTCACTTGTGGGTCATGGTCATGGATGAGATTTATGTTGAAGTCCTCTGTAAGTATTAGGTGGTGTTTGTTCTTATCAGCGCTAGTTATTATGTTTCTTAGTTTTTCACTAAAAGAGTAAATATTGGAGTGAGGAACTCTATAAATTGCTCTGACTGTTAGAAGTTTTGTAAGGTCTTTGGATTTAAATTTAGCAAAGGTATATTCACCATGTTCATCCCTTGTGCAAGTAGAATTTATGCACTCTAGTTCATCAGAGTAGTATATAGCTGTTCTACCTCCTAATTGTTCTGGCCTACAATTGTGTATGGCTGTGTAGCCAGGTATGGAATAGATGTTTGTAACATCATGTTTTAGCCATGTTTCCATGAGACTAATGATAGACATACTGACATTTAGAGAATTCACTAGTGCCTGGAGGCCATCATAGTGCTTGCTTAGTGATCTGACATTATAATTGATTTTTTTTTTTTTAACAAGTCGGCCGCCTCCCACCGAGGCACTGAGTAGTGTCTTAGCCTGACTAACAGTGTAATAAAGGTAGTTGTTGTTAGGATCATGTGTGTCATTTAATAAAAGGTTAATGTCAGGATCGATGTTTACAATCATAGGATTAATGCAAGTTTAACAATGTATAAATAGTACAAAGATAACTGTTAATGTTGCACTGGAGGTTATATGAGAGCTTATACAAGCAGTACAAAGTGTAGGTAGCAGAAAAACTATTCTACAGATTGCACAGATACTTAACAAGTAATAATAATACAAAAAATATAAAGTTAAAAGATGGTAAAAATGGTCTTAAATAAAATTTAAATAGTAAGATTTGACTTAAAGCACAAAATTTAGGCAAGTAATAACACAAATTGTGTGATTAGTAATAAAAAATAATGAACTATTAAGACTTGGTATATCAATCCTAACAGTGTTTGCACTAATGCTAGACAGTAAACAAAAAAGGGGGGTTTTGTATTACACCAACTATTATAGATTGCACACACTAGAGTTTAAAAAAAGAACAAAAAAATATAGGAGTTAACAATGAAGGATTGCAAAAATTAGTTACAAATGTATAAAAAAAATAGAAATGTTTGTTTTTTTAGACAGTAAACACTTAACTTTGGATTGTATTACACTAATTGTTATAGATTGCACACACTAGAATAAAAAAATATAGTTAGCTGATGGAGGACAAACATATAAAAAAAATGTATATCTTTTTAGGCAAACAAGTTGGTGATCTTGAGGTGTTGAACAAGAATATAAAATATGAGGTAGTGATTGGGCAGCTTAGAATCACTGCTGTCAGATTGACAATATGGAAATGAGAATTAGGTTTTACAGAAAAAATTGGATGAAAAAAAATTTAGGGTCTCATAACACTACCTGTGGAAGTGGGTACAAACTGCATTTTTATTCTGACTCAGTTAGGCCATCTTCACTAAGGAAATAGAGATGATTTTGATTGGTTTCAGGACTGAAAATAGCTTGAAATTGAGCTCATAGTAGTGGAAATGTTTAGTTTTTGCTGATTTGAATAAGCAAATCACATTGCTTGTCTAATAAACGTCCAACTCGTGGGTCTGATATGTGTTCTCGAATGTGCTGATATTATTTATACAATTATTATAATATTGCATAACAGTAAATCTTCTATTCTTTTGTGTAAATAAAAATTCAAAATGGAATTCATGTGTAAAGCCTTGGAATGTAACTAATAAACAGGAAATGTTATTTTAGTGCCAGAAATGCCTGCATTGTTTATTCTGGACTCCATTTTGAAACAAATACAGTAAACCCTCGACCAATGATATTAATCCATTCCAGAGAGTTTGTCTTTAGCCGAATTTATCGTTAGCCGATTTAATTTTCCCCATAAGAAATAAGGGAAATCCAATTAATCCATCCCAGACAGCCAAAAGTATGATTTTTTTTTTTTCACATGAAATATACATTTTCCTACACAGAAAAACAAGGATACATGCACAGTAAATATTAAATGAAGAATAAATGACACTTACCTTTATTGAAGGGTGGGCAAATATTCTGCTAGTGGGATGGATTGTGAAGAACCTGCCTAATACGGGCCAACAGGCCCATACTAGGCAGGCCTACTGAATATCAAAAGGGTATACAATACAGACAGGTTGGTAGGTAAGACACATGGGCAACAGTTAGGCAAGTTTATTTCGAAACGTTTCGCCTACACAGTAGGCTTCTTCAGTCGAGTACAGAAAATAGGCAGGAGCAGTAGAAATGTGATGACAATGTAATCAGTCCATCACCCTTGAAGTCGTAGATTTAAGGTTGTCAGTCCCTCAGCCTGGAGTAGAGTTCTGTTCCATAGTCTGAAACAATCTGAAGAAATAAGCGACAGTGTGGAGACTTATACTGTCGGAAGGAGAGGTGCAGGCTGGTAGAAGAGAGAATGTAGCCACTGAGAGGTCATGTCCGTCTCAGGTCAGACGATTCTCACTTGAAAAAGCTGTCCAAGGTGTTTTCTCTTCTGTACCAAGATGCCTTTGTGTTGCAGTGTCTGACAGAGTGAATATCAAAATAGTATATAATACTGACAGGTTGGCAGTTAGGCGAAACGTTTTGAAATAAAGTTGCCTAACTGTTGCCCATGTGTCTTACCTACCAACCTATCAGTATTGTATACCGTTTTGATATTCACTGTCAGACACTCAGCTACTGGATCACTACGACAAGGTCCTAGATGCACTAGAAGACAAAAAGAATGCAGATGTAATATATACAGACTTTGCAAAAGCCTTCGACAAGTGTGACCATGGCATAATAGCGCATAAAATGCGTGCTAAAGGAATAACAGGAAAAGTTGGTAGATGGATCTACAATTTCCTCACAAACAGAACACAAAGAGTAGTAGTCAACAGAGTAAAGTCTGAGGCGGCTACGGTGAAAAGCTCTGTTCCACAAGGCACAGTACTTGCCCCCATCTGGTTTCTAATCCTCATATCTGACATAGACAAGGATGTCAGCCACACCACCGTGTCTTCCTTTGCAGATGACACCCGAATCTGCATGACAGTGTCTTCCATTGCAGACACTGCAAGGCTCCAGGCGGACATCAACCAAATCTTTCAGTGGGCTGCAGAAAACAATATGAAGTTCAACAATGAGAAATTTCAATTACAGTGGACCCCCGCATAACAATTTTAATCCGTGCAAGAGGGGTAATTGTTATGCGAAATAATCGGTATGTGAATGAATTTTCCCCATAAGAAATAATGGAAATAAAATTAATCCGTGCAAGACACCCAAAAGTATGAAAAAAAATTTTTTTTACCACATGAAATGTTAATTTTAATACACACAAACTGAAAAAGGCATGCACACTTACATGACACTTACTTTTATTGAAGATCTGGTGATGATTGATGGGATGGGAGGAGGGGAGAGAGAGTGTTAGTGTTTAGAAGGGGAATCCCCTTCCATTAAGACTTGAGGTGGCAAGTCCTTTTCTGGGGTTACTTCCCTTCTTCTTTTAATGCCACTAGGACCAGCTTCAGAGTCACTGGACTTCTTTCGCACAACATATTGTCCATAGTGGCCTGTACCTCTCGTTCCTTTATGACTTCCCTAAAGTGTTTCACAACATTGTCAGTGTAATAATCACCAGCACGGCTTGCAATAGCTGTGTGAGGGTGATTTTCATCCATGAAGGTTTGCACTTCAAGCCACTTTGCACAGATTTCCTTAATCTTTGTAGTAGGCAACTTCTTCAATTTCTCTTTTCCCTCCTCTGAACCAGTTTCCTCAGGTCTGGCCTCTTGCTGTTGAAGTTGATCTATCAGCTCATCAGTGGTTAGTTCTTCATTGTCCTCCTCCACCAACTCTTCCACATCCTCCCCACTAACCTCCAACCCCAAGGACTTTCCAATGCCACAATGGATTCCTCAACTGGCATAATCCTCTCAGGGTTAGCCTCAAACCCTTCAAAATCCCTTTTGTCTACACATTCTGGCCACAGTTTCTTCAAGCAGAGTTCAAGGTCTTCTTAGTCACTCCCTCCCAAGCCTTACCTATAAGGTTTACACAATTGAGGATATTAAAGTGCTCTCTCCAAAACTCTCTTAGAGCCCGTTGAGTTTCTGAGGTCACTACAAAGCACCTTTCAAACAGAGCTTTTGTGTACAGTTTTTTGAAGTTTGCAATAACCTGCTGGTCCATGGGCTGCAGGAGAGGAGTGGTATTAGGAGGCAAAAAAATTCACCTTAATGAAGCTCATGTCCCCATAAAGTCGCTCTGCCACGTCTGTAGGATGACCAGGGGCATTGTCTAACACCAGGAGGGAAATTAAGTTCTAATTTCTTTTCAGTTAGGTAATCTTTCACATTGGGGCAAATGCATGGTGTAACCAGTTATAGAAAAAGTCCCTAGTGACCCCTGCCTTACTGTTTGCCCTCCACAGCACACACAAATTATCCTTGAGGACATTCTTTTGCCTGAACGCTCTGGGAGTTTCAGAGTGATACACTAATAAAGGCTTAACTTTGCAATCACCAGTAGCATTGGCACACATCAACAAAGTAAGCCTGTCTTTCATAGGCTTATGTCCTGGGAGTGCCTTTTCCTCCTGAGTAATGTAGGTCCTGCTTGGCATTTTCTTCCAGAACAGGCCTGTTTCATCACAATTAAACACTTGTTCAGGTTTCAGTCCCTTTACTGTCTATGTACTCCTTGAATTCCTGCACATATTTTTCAGCCGCTTTGTGGTCCGAAACTGGCAGCCTCACCATGCCTTATCACACTATGGATGCCACTACGCTTCTTAAATTCTCTCAAACCAACCTTTGCTGGCCTTAAATTCACTCACATCATCACTAGTTGCAGGCATTTTTTTAATTAAATCCTCATGCAACTTCCTAGCCTTTTCACATATGATCGCTTGAGAGACGCTATGTCCTGCTAGCTGTTTTTTCATTTATCCACACCAATAAGAGTCTCTCAACATCTTCCATCACTTGCGATCTTTGTTTCGAAAACACAGTTAAACCTTTGGCAAGAACAGCTTCCTTGATTGTCTTTTGGTGCCCACAATAGTAGCGATGGTTGATTGGGGTTCTTGTACAACTTGACTAGGTCGGCGATACGCACTCCACTTTCATACTTATCAATGATCTTCTTTCTTCATTTCTATTGGAATTCTCACCTTATTGGTGTACGGTTGGCACTAGAAGCTTTCTTGGGGCCCATGGTCACTTATTTTCCAGAAACAGCACCGAAAAACACTGTAATAATACGAAATATTCCGAGTGTATGCTTGGATGTTACCGCGGAGGCTGGCTGGTAAACAATGGCACGGGCGGCACATGTGAGCTGGCTGAGGGCGCCATTGGACGCGTCTCGGACGAAAATCGGTGAGCGGGTTTTTAATCGGTATGCGCGGCAAAATTTTTGCGATTAAAGCAAGCGGTATGCGGATTAATCGCTATGTGATGCCATCGTTATGCGGGGGTCCACTGTACTTTGATATGGTAAATATGAGGAAATTAAAACTTCATCAGAGTACAAAATAAATTCCTTCCACAAAATAGAGCAAAAAAACCAACGTCAAAGACCTGGGAGTGATCTTGTCAATGGATCTCACCTCCAAGGACTATAACATTGTATCAATCGCATCTGCTAGAAAAATGACATGATGGAAAATGAGAACCTTCAAAATTAGGGATGCCAAGCCCATGATGACACTCTTCAGGTCGCTTGTTCTATCTAGGCTGGAATATTGCTGCAAACTAAGAGCACCTTTCAAGGCAGGTGAAATTGCTGACCTAGAAAATGTACAGAGAACCTTCACAGCGCGCATAACGGAGATAAAACACCTCAGTTGCTGGGAGCGCTTGAAGTTCCTGAACCTGTACTCCCTGGAATGCAGACGGGAGAGATACATGATTATATTCACCTGGAAAATCCTAGAGGGACTAGTACCGAACTTGCACACGAAAATCACTCGCAACGAAAGCAAAAGACTCGGCATACAATGCAACATCCCCCCAATGAAAAGTAGGGTTGTCACTAGCACGTTAAGAGACAATACAATAAGTTTCAGGGGCCCGAGACTGTTCAACTGCCTCCCAGCATACATAAGGGGGATTACCAATAGACCCCTGGCTGTCTTCAAGCAGGCACTGAACAAACACCTAAGTCGGTACCTGACCAGCCTGTCTCTGGCTCGTACGTTGGATTGCGTGCAGCCGGCAGTAACAGCCTGGTTGATCAGGCTCTGATCCATCAGGAGGCCTGGTCACAGACCGGGCCGCAGGGGTGTTGACCCCCGGAACTCTCTCCAAGTAAACTCCAGGTAAACACTGCAACACAAAGGCATCTTGGTACGGAAGAGAAAACGTCTTGGACAACTTTTCAAGTGAGAATCGTTTGATCTGAGAGGGACATGACCTCTCAGTGACTACATTCTCTCTTCTATCAGCCTGCACCTCTCCTTCCAACAGTATAAATCTCCATACTATCGCTTATTTCTTCAGATTGTTTCAGACTATGGAACAGAACTCTGCTCCAGGCTGATGGACTGACAACCTCAAATATATGACTTCAAAGGTGATGGACTGATTACATTGTTATCACATCTCTACTGCTCCTGCCTATTTTCTGTACTCGACTGAAGAAGCCTACTGTGTAGGCGAAACGTTTCGAAATAAAGTTGCTTAACTGTTACCCATGTGTCTTACCTACCCAACATGTCGGTATTGTATACCATTTTGATATTCAGTAGGCCTGTTGGCCCATACTAGGCAGATCCCTCAAAATCCATCACACTAACAGAATATTTTCCCAACTCAATTTTCAATGCTACCTAAGCAATAAGCTTTGATAATTCTATTTACTCACGTGCAAGTCCCACTGAAATCCAACCCCTCCTATTCGTGTATTTATCCAACCCAAATTTTAATTAAACTACCCAAGGGTTTAGCATGTGAATAAATAGAAATATCAAAGCTAAAACCTTGGGTAGTTTCAAATTTTGGTTGGATAAGTACCCGAGCTTATTGCTTGGGTAGCGTTTATTCTGTTAGTGGGTTGGATTTGTGAAGGACCTGCCTGGTATGGGCCAACAGACCTACTGCAGTGTTTCTCCTTTCTTATGTTCTCATTGCATGGGTAGCAGAATATTTATTCTGCTAGAGTGGGAAGGATTGTGAAGGACCTGCCTAGTATGGGAAATCAGGCCTACTGCATTGTTACTCCTTTCTTTTGTTCGTATGTTCTTATAATCATACTAGACAGACTGTTCCACTCATCAACCTAAGAACATAAGAAAGGAGGAACACTGCAGTAGGCCTGTTAGCCTATACAGTGGAACCCCAAGTTTTGACGGCATCGACTTTCGTGAAATCCGACTTTCGGCAAGTTTTTTCGGCAAAATTTGGCCTTGCATTTCGTGATTAGACTCATGATTCGGCGACTGTCCGGTACCCGTCTGCCCATCACCGCGCACACAAAGCCAGTCTCCCACGCCATTCATGGTCAGTGTGCCATTGTTTACCAACATGTGACCATCACCTCGCGGGTTCATACGTAATAATCCATTGTTTTTTGTGATTGCAACTGCTAAATAAGTCACCATGGGCCCAAGGAAAGCTAGTGCAAGCCCTTTGGTAAAGAAAGTGAGGAACATGATCGAATTCAAGAAGGAAATCATTGAAAAAGATGAGAGTGGAGTGTGTGTTACAGAGCTTGCCAGGATGTATGGCAAACCCCATTCAACCATCACTTCAATCGTGGCGATAGGAAAGGAAATACAGTGTGCTGTTGTTGCAAAGATTAAGGACATTTGTGCAAAGTGGACTGAAGTGCAAACATTTATGGATGAACTTCACCCTAACAAAGCTCTTGCAGGCCATATTGGCAACATGTACAATGACAGTGTTGTGTCCCACTTCAGACAAATCTAAAAGAAATGCCAGAAACAGAGCTCTCTGGACAGATATTTTGTGCGACAGGGTTCCAGCGACTCTCAAGTTGTTCCCAGTGCTAGTGTCTTTAAAAAACAAAGAAGGGAAGTAACCCCAGATAAGGACTTCATACCTGAAGTCCTAATGGAAGGAGATTTTCCTTCCAAACAATAGTGTACACCTTCCTCCTATCCCCTCCTCCCGTCTTCCATCCACCCAGAAGTCTTCAGTAAAGGTAAGTGTAATGTTGTTATTATTTTTTATATGCATGTACTTGATTTTTCATTGTTTTCAGTATGTAAATCTTTATTAAATTTGAAAAAAAAAAAAATTTATTTTAATATTTTTGGGTGTCTGGAGCGGATTAATTTTATTTCCATTATTTCTTATGGGGAAAATGGTTTCGTCATTCGGCAATTTCGACTTTCGGCAGGCTCTCTGGAACGGATTAATCACGAAACTCGGGGGTCCACTGTATTTGGCAGGTCCTTCACAAATCCAACCCATTAACAGAATAAATGCTACCCAAGCAATAATCTTTGATAATTCAATTGACTCATGTGCAAGTCCCACTCAAATCCAACCCCTCTCACTCATGTATTTATCCAACCTTAATTTGAAATTACCCAAGGTTTTAGCATAGATTGGACCTTGGGTAAAGGGATGGGGACTGTAGTGGCAGGCTTCCTTGTGAAGAACATTGTGATGAGGAAATGAGACCGTTTCTTCTTATTTACAAACATAGTTTTGTAGGGAATTATGCCTCTATCAATGTCGTTCATCAACTTCAAAGTCCTCAACATAAATATGATTTGGCAGCTGGGAATTCGCGAATGCGTGAAGCCTGCGAAAGTTGAAAACGCGAATGTTGAGGGAGACCTGTATTGATGAATGATGAGACACTGTTTTTCTTGAACACTCTGGGATTTGCAGAGTGATACATGAGTAAAGGCTTCACTTTGCAATCCCCACTAGTATTATAACAAAATATGAGAGTTAGCCTGCCTTTCATAGGCTTGTGTCCTGGGAGTGCCTTTTTTTCCTGAGTAATGTAAATCCTGTTTTGCATTTTCTTCCAGAACAGGCCTGTTTCATCACAATTGAACACTTGTTGGGGTTGGAATTTTTCAGCTTTGCCATGCCTTATCACACTGTGTATGCCATTACGATTCTTAAATCTCTTAAACCAACCTTTGCTGGCCTTAAATTCACCAATATGAGTACTAGTTCCAGGCATTTTTTTCATTTCACCTGGGTGTTAGTCGACTGGTGTGGGTCGCATCCTGGGGAACAAGATTAAGTACGCCAATGGAAATAAGTTAGACAGTCCTCGATGACGCACTGACTTTCTTGGGTTATCCTGGGTGGATAACCCTCTGGGGTTAATTGTTTCTTGGTACAGGAAGGCCCCCACTTATACGGCTGGTTAGGTTCCAGGCTACCGTCGTAAAGCGGAAACCGCCGTAAAGTGGAACACCCTTTTTTTCCACTTACAAATGCATACAAACACTAGATAACAAGTTTACACTAACATATATTAAGTTAGCAATAGAAACCAGGCATCAAAAAACAATAAAAAAGTAAATACACACATAGTGCACTCATTACTTACCTTAAAATATTTATAGTCTTAATCTAGGGTGAGACAAGTAGTATTTATTGTAAGAAATCAAGTGTGGTATGTATGGTAGTCAGCCAGGCTACCATACCAGGCCACCCCACCTACACATACAATTCTATGATATTTAAGCATCCCAGAGCGATAAAATGTATATACAGTTCACTCATTACTTACCTTAAAATATAGGGTGAGATGAGTAGTATTTATTGTAAAAAATCAAGTGTGGTATGTATGGTAGTCAGCCGGGCTACCATACCAGGCCAACCCACCCACACATATATTCTATGATATTTAAGCATCCCAGAGCGATAAAATGTATATACAGTTCACTCATTACTTACCTTAAAATATTTGTAGTCTTAATGTAGGGTCAGGAGTAAGTAAATGAGAAAACGAATAAATGAGAGAGAGAAAGAATGAGTGCATGAGAGAGTACAGGCGCAGAGTTATGTAAACAAACCAGGCGAAGGTAAGTTTTGTAAACGAAGTGTACACGTCTGGTTTGTGTACAAGTTACATTGTGTACAGGTTGTCTCTACATTGATACGGTAGAATAAATAAAGAAGAACACTCCCATTCTCATGTAACATCATTTTGAGAAGAAATGATGCTCTGAGTGAAGGCAATGGAAATAAGTCACTCTGACTTTTTTGGGTTATCCTAGGTTCTCTACACATATGTTGTTATGTATGATAATCTATGTAACTATTTGTGTATACCTGAATAAACTTACATACATACGAAAGGAATAATTTTCTACAGTTACCCCCAGTAACACATTTTCTCTTATATTAGATTAGAGAAAATGTTATTCTTGGCATCACTTGTACAAGTTATCTGGCTACCACATCTCATATTTATGTTTATTTATTCTATTGTAGGGTGTATTTATCATCTTTTTATGTTATGTATCGTGTTTATTATATAATTTTGAAAAAAATATCATGGATGGATTAATGAAAATGTGTATATTAACGTAATATACAACATTTAATAAGACTCGGTGATTATTATTATTATTATTAGCATTTCTAATATGGCGTCACTTGTGCAAGTCGTCTGCTACCACATCTCATATTTATGTTTATTTATTCTATTGTGGGGTGTATTTATTATCTTTTTATGTTATGTATCGTGTTTATTATATAATTTTGAAAAAATATCATAGATGGATTAATGAAAATGTGTATTTAACGTAATATACGACATTTAAATGAGACGATGATTATTATTATCATTACTAATATGACGTCTGGAGACATAAGACACTCTTACTGATTTTAATGTGTACCTGCATGCCAGCAAAGTATGTAAGTTTATTTAAGTACAGGTATACATAAGTATAATTATCAGAGTATATATAAAATATGAAATAACTTTTAAAAACATTTGAAATTTTGGAGTTTCCAGACAAAATGGAGAGACTTAGTGCTTACTGAGCTCACGAAGAATGTAAACAAACAAGGTGGGGCGCGGTGACCGTATTAGAAAGTCAGGTGGGGGGAGCCGTATAGCGAGTTTTGGTCATAATTTGAAATGACCGTATTAGCGGAACGCCGTAAAGTGAAACGCCGTAAAGCGGGGCCTTCCTGTAATTGTTTCTCGTTAAGCCACACCAACAACAGTCTCTCCACATCTTCAAGTAGTACAACTGACAGTGGTGCAGCAGCAGCAGCTGACCGTGGGACGATAGTATTTCTCACCCTTTTTACCACAGGGTTGGCACTAGACGCTTTATTTGGGCCCATGGTGGCTTATTTAGCCGTTATAAGCACAAAAAAAATGGAATGTGTAATACAAAATATATCACAAGTATGCATGCAACTGTCTGCCCTGGCGTGTAAACAATGGCACACTAGCTGAAGACAGGGCAGCTGAGGTGCGCTTAACCTGGACAGACAGGCGGACACGTTTGGGACGAATGTTGTTAGTCAAGTTATTCATTGTTGGTCAGGCCAAATTTTTTACGTTAAAACGCTTCGTTAGGCGATTTTTTTGTTAGATGATGCCTTTGTTGGTCAGGGGTCCACTGTATTTTGAAATTTGTGTAAAACTGGCCAAATTATCAGTTTCTTATCACTTTATTGGGTAGTTGGAATAATTGATTGGAGGGTTTCTTGTGTTCAGTCAATAAAATGGAAGACATACTAACGAAATAGCTAAGAATTTGGTTGACTGGAACAATGTAATTGGCCATGTACACCCTCTCCTCACTTAATGATGGGATTCTGTTCCTAAGAATGGGTTGGTAAGTGAATTGGTCATTAAGTGAGGAACATGCTATACTATAGGGCCCCACTTATATGGCAAGTTAGCTTCCAGGCTACTGCCGGAAATGCCCCACTTATACGGCAGGTTAGGTTCCAGGCTACTGCTGGAAAGCAGACATCGCCGGAAAGCAGAACACCATTTTTTCCACTTAAAAATGCATATAAATGCCAGATAACAAGTTTACACTATATTAAGTTAGCAATAGAACTAGGCATTAAAAACAACAAAAAGTATAATACACACACAGTACACCCATTGCACCTTCCATCCGACTTAGGACCGAATTCGGTTCTGAGAAACCGGTCGTAAGTCGAAATGGTCGTAAGTCGAACTTTACTACTGAATATCAGCAAAACATTTTTGTAATGACTTTATTTTATTGTTTTATTTTGGTATTTCATGTTTTACTTTACTTTTTATGTTAGTACTGTATTTTGTACTGTAAGGGTTAGGATAAACACTGTGTACAACACAAATAGTTGTTTATTTCCCAGAAATTTGGCATGAAAAGCAGGGTCGTAAGTCGAGTGGTCGTAAGTCGAGCAGGTCATAAGTCGGATGGTAGGTGTACTTACCTTAAAATGTTTGTAGTCTTAATGTAGGGTGAGAGTTGAGTTTTATTTGTAGGAAGTCAGGTTTGGTAAGTATGGTAACCAGCCAAAGCTGTCCTCCCCACCCCACCCCACCCACACGTAATGTAAACAAACCAGGCGAACATGTCTGGTGTTCATTCACACATGTTTGTATTATACAGTGGAACCTCGAGTTTCGAACTTAATCTGTTCCAGGAGCTAGTTCTAAAGTCGAAATGTTAGAAAGTCAAATCAATATTTCCCGTAAGAAATAATGGAAATACAATTAATCCATTCCAGAAATGCAGAAATGTTCACAAAAAAATACATTTTATAGAGATTACATTATAGTTTTATATACACACAACAAATACATGTATACATAATACAATTAGTAATAGATATATAAACATTTAAATAAACATATAAAATAACATTTTTACTTATCTTTATTGAAGATTGTTGATAGCTTCTGAAAGATAGGGAGGAGTAAGGGAGCACTTATTGTTTGGAAGGGGAATGCCCTTCCATAAAGACTTAATTAACAAGTCCTTACTGAAAAAGTCTGCTAGTTTAGCAGCAGCATGGAACTGCTCACATAACTGCTGCAATGTTAACTGTTTTTCTTCAGGTTCTTCTTCATCTTCTTCTGTTATCTCCCTATCTTGTATCTGTGCATTGAACTCTGCCAACATTTCCTCTGGACTCCTGTCGTCTTCTTCTTCTTTTTCTTCTTCTTCTTCATCATCATCATCATCATCATCATCATCATCATCATCATCATCATCATCATCATCATCATCATCATCATCATCATCATCATCATCATCATCATCATCATCATCATCATCATCATCATCATCATCATCATCATCATCATCATCATCATCATCCATCATCATCATCATCATCATCATCATCATCATCATCATCATCATCATCATCATCATCATCATCATCATCATCATCATCATCATCATCATCATCATCATCATCATCATCATCATCATCATCATCATCATCATCATCATCATCATCATCATCATCATCATCATCATCATCATCATTCATATGTTCAAAACCATCACCTGGTAATCTTGCCAGCTGAACAATTTCCTGAACTTGACTCTCAAGCAAGGGAAAACCAGTGAAAGAATTAATTACAGAAGGCCATAACTTTCCCCAGCCTGCATTTAATGTTGATTGGGGCACTTCATTCCATGCACTTCTAGCATAGCTGATTGCATCTGCAGTGTTAAATTTATTCCAGAAGCTTGGTACTGCCAGGTTGGAGTCAGAGTCCATTGATGCAACTAGTTTTTTCATAACTTTTTTTGTGTAGTTACACTTGAATGACTTAATAACTCCCTGATCCAGTGGTTGTATTAGAGATGTTGTATTTAGAGGTAAAAATACAACTTTTACATGTGGGGTCACATCCAGCATAGCTTGTGGGTGAGTATGGGAATTATCAAGAATGAAGAGAGCCTTGAATGCAAGGTTCTTGCTGTGAAGGTGAAACTTTACTTCAGGAATAAAGTGATGCTTAAACCAGTCAATAAATATTTCCTGTCATCCATGCTGACTGGTTTGACCTCCAAATTACTGGTAAGGTGTTTTTATCTACACCTTTCAAAGCTCGAGGATTCTTATAGCGCTAAATAAGAACATAAGAATGGAGGAACACTGCAGAAGGCCTACTGGCCCATGCAAGGCAGGTCCTCATCAAAACGACCTCTACCTAAAGCTACCCAGGAAATAACTCCCATACCCACTGACACCAATCAAACCCAGCCCCTCCCACTCATATATTTGTCCAATCTCTTCTTAAAGCTACCCAAGGTCCTAGCCTGTATCACCCTACTGGGAAGCTTGTTCCACGCATCTACAACTCTGTTAGAAAACCAGTACTTACCTCTGTCCTTTCTAAATCTAAATTTATCCAACTTAAATCCATTATTTCTGGTTCTTACCTGGTTCGACACCCTCAGTACTTTATTAATATCGCCTTTATTTATGCCCGTCATCTACTTATACACTTCAATGATATCTCCCCTCATTCTATGTCTCTCCAGAGAGTGGAGCTTTAAAGCTTTAAGTCTATCTTCATACGGGAGATTCCTTACACATTAAATCATTTTAGTCGTTCTTCTCTGTATGTTCTCTAATGAGTCTATATCCATCCTGTAGTAAGGGGACCAAAACTGAGCAGCATAATCTAAATGAGGCCTCACTAGTGCTGTATAGAGCTGTAAAGTAACTTTTGGACTTCTGTTACTTATACTTCTTGAGATAAATCCAAATAATCTGCTAGCCTTGTTGCGCACCCTAAGGCACTGCTGTCTTGGCTTTAGATTTCTTCTTACCATGACTCCCAAGTCTTTTTCACATTCTGTATGATCAAGCTCTACTTCACCTAGATTATAGCTTCGAGGGTTATTTTCATTACCAAGGACTAGTACCTTACACTTATCCACATTGAACTTCACATGCCATTTTTCAGACCAAGACATTAATTTGTGCAAATCCTCCTGGGGTTCATTGCTGTCCTCCTCAGAATGAATTATACAGCCTATCTTTGTATCATCAGCAAATTTACTCATGTCACTGGTAATCCCTTCTTCAAGGTCATTAATGTAAATTATGAACAAGAGAGGGGCTAAAACTGATCCTTATGGAATGCCACTAGTGACTAATCCCCATTCAAATTTCACCCCATTAAGGGAATTCCTGCTTTTACGGGGTAAGCCATTCCCATCCATCCCAAACTTTGCCTCCATACCATGGGGCCCACTTTCTTAAGGTCTCTTGGAGGTACTCTATTAAAGGTTTTAAAAAAAATCCAAAAAGAAATATCATTTCTTTATCATGTCAAACGCCTCAAGTTCTGTTGAAGACGCCCAGTAAATTTGTCAGGCAGGAATGACCTGTGTGAACCATGCGAGATTTTTATAATTTATCCCTTTTAAAGGTATTCTAATAATTCACAAATGATTCAATAACTTCCCCACTCTAGTGTCAGGCTTATTGGAGGGAAATTTGAAGGGGGGACTTACCCCCTGTTTTAAAAATGGAGCCAATTAGCCATCAAGCGGCAGCCGGACTTGACCCCGGAAAAGGGAAGTACAGTCCCTGACTTGAAGGGGGGGTGTTAATGTTGCATTTTTAAAAACTGTAGTGTAAAGACCCTTCGGGCAGACAGTGTGGAGAAAAAGATCGTGAAAGTTTTTCTTTTTGGGCCACCCTGCCTTGGTGGAATGGGCCAGTGTGATAATAAATAAAAATAATTACCCATCTTCCACAACTCGGGCACAACAGGGTAAGGATGGACGCAAAAAACAAAATGTTAATGGCGACAAAGCCCCATTTTGCATTCCTTAAGTACCCGGGAAAACAGCTTATCGGCCCGGGGGACTTTTTTTTGCTTCGTTTGTCTACTGTTTAACCTTTCGGGGTCCGCCCCGTAATAAAGGGGCTTTACTTTGAGGGCCAAAACCCGTAGATCATGTCAAAATTCTAGCGCAAAAATTTTGCACAAAAACCTCAGGCCCTACATGTGAGAAAAAAGGGGTTGCGTGGTGGGTTGCCCCATAAAAAAAAATCTAGCGCCCACATACATTGGGGGTCCCGGGCCAGTTCCCCTGTTCACCATGCCTCGTCGAAATTCAGCTCTCACCCCCTCCGGAAAATTGGGACTCTCCTTTCCTTTTGATATTCTGCACTGAGGAAGGGAAAGAAGCAAATTTAAAGGCTTTGATCAGTTAGGCCCGAAAAAAAACCCAGGATTCGATAAAGTGCAAAAACCCCTGACGATCCTAAACCCTTCTACCTCTGGTGGGGCATCGGCCCACGGTGGGTTTTTCCCTCTTGCAAGAGAAATAATATTTTTGCAGGGCCCCCCACCCTCTGACTTCAGTAATGAAAGATAGGCGGGGAGTGTTTTTATTGCCTCGACGATCAACGAGAGGAAGTGGGAATCATTTTTCCCATGAAGCGTGGGATTTTCGCCCCATGCTGGGTGGGTTGTACCCTAGCGGCCCAGGGAGGAGTACTCCCGGGGCCCTACACCATTTTGGTAGTGATAGTGGGATGTTTGGGGCTACCTTGAAGGGATAACCACGGGCACTGGATGGGTTAGGGTGTGGAGTGGCACCGCCATGCGTGACCACCAGGCCACGCTGGGACCCACGCTGCCGATCGCGTTAGGACAAAGGGGAGCGCCACCACCCCCCACCAAACCCCCCCACCCCACAACCAGCCTAAGTCCAGTATCCACCAAAAACCCTTAGGGGGGATTGGCACAAAACCCAAAATTTTGTTCCCAAGCCTCCCCCACTTTGATGATTCCAAAGTGGAATTCTCCCTACTTTCCCCTTGGAACCAGGGCCAATAAAAGGGAAATTTCTTTGAATTATTTTGACCACCGTTGAGGAAATATTGTCGGGAAAGTAAAAGTATTTTGATACCCCAGGCAAATACATTATCACCAATCAAGACAAAAGGTGGAAAGAGACGACTTTTGCAGAAAGTATTTGCTTTTTGCAACAATAATGTTATGCCCAGCATAACATAATATAAAACATATGGTCCACAGATGGCAAATTTCTACCCCACCTTCAGTAAAAAAAACCCATGAACGGGTTTTATTTTTACTGTTACGTATGTTGCACTTCTCTGAAAAAACCCAGGCCTGACAGAATAAAAAGATTATACAAATTAAAATGTTTTCATGTTTTTCAAAAAAATTTCAGTATATACTTTTATCCATTCAAAAACTTGAAAATTGACGAGTCTTGATTTTTTTTCAAGGTAAACTGTCATTAAGCAGTATATCCCGACAAGAGGAAACGTTTTGGAAAAAAAACTTTTTGTACCTATTGTGACAGGGGCCGGTTTGGATATTGTTGATACACGGTATAAAACATTAAAAGATACCAAGATGTTTTTGGGTATCGGGTGAGTAGTGAAAAACATGATGGCACTTATTTGGTGGGGGCATACTTAACCGATAACGGGTACAAACCCCTTTTTCCCATGATTCATGCAGTGAACAAGACAGATTTTGGGTGGCACAGGGGTTAATCGAAAAAACCCCAGGCTCAACGCGGTGCTGGGGAGAGTGCAGGGTTTATTTGCCAATGACATAGGCAACGGGGGCATGACAAACAATGTACTTTGTTGAAAACCCATTCACCGAAGAAATGCAAACAGTGGAAAGTTTATCGAGTACTAATGAACGTATTCGAAAACCCTGACATGATTGATTATACAAAAACATGCCGGTTGACAAAAGTGACATGCAATTGGTTTTGTTGACTGTGTTTGTAAAGTTTCAAGTGGGACAGAAATTTTTTTCCATCCATGGACATTTCAATGCTCAAAGCTATAATTGTACCAAATAAAAATGGCAACAGCCACCGTATGGTGAATTTTGTTCGCTGTTGCAGACAATCAAATGAAGTCCAGGTAACAACACCTCTTTCAACACGGTCCCCCAATTTCGGATATACCCCAAAGGGTTTTAGGGGGGAAGGGACTTTTTAAAACAACTTTCCTTACTCAAAGAAATTTTTTAGAAAGATGCATCGTTGGCACAAACAAAAAAACGCAACAAAAAACACAAAGACACTCCCTTTATGTGTGAGGAAGTAAAGGGGCCTCTGGATGGTGCCTGTTTTAAGGAGTTCACAAGCCCAGCGTTTTAAAACCAGTCCATGATTTAAATATGAAATATATTAGAACAATTGTATTTTACAAATTTTTGGGATTTTATTTTAATAAAAAACAGTGGGAAACAATAATATGATAATAACTTTATGTGGGTTTTTGTGTTCAATAAGGGGTTTTTTAAAACATTATAAACAGTATTGGGCTCTCAGGCCCCAAATGTTAGTGGGAAAAAAAAAAATTGGAAAAGAAAAGAAAAAACAACAAAAAACCGCAAAAAAATGAATGCGCTGTGGAATTTGTCGATGTTGCCGCCACCACATCATTTTCACAAACTTCTTGGGAGATCTCAGTAAGATGATCAATTTTTTTTTTGTCTTATTACTTTCAAAAAAATATGCCTTTAATTCGAAGAAAAAATTTTTTTTTTTTTTTTTCAAAATTTCTTGGACACTGGACCCACTTCAATTTTTTGGTTGGGCCCCGAAGGGTTAAAAAACCCTGTCCCCGTGCAGAAAAATTAGTTTAAATTTTAAATTTATCATGAATAAATAAATTTTTATTACTGGAATCTCATTTTCTCTTCCTTGAAAAATGACAAAAAAAAAGTATTAAAAAAGGAACACATTTCCAGTTCTTATCCCCACTGCCCTTCCCAAATTTTTGAGTCCACTTTTTTTTCCTTTACCTTCTCCAAACACTTTAAAAAAACCCTTTTGGGTAGTCTTTGATTCATTAGCAACTCTAATTTTATATACATTTTAGCCCTTTTTATCCCCCCCTTTTTTCTTCTCTTTTAAACTGAACATATTGGTCGTAAGGGTTAAACCCCTCCTTTCTGAGCACCTATAAATTCCCATTTTTTCCCCCTAATAGATCTTTAGCCTCCTGTTTAAACCCTTTTTGGGGTCGTTATTATAGACCCAATTTCTCTTGGGGAATTTTATACCTGAGCACGGTGTACATTATTAAGAAAAAAAATCATAAAACGATCCCTTCATAAAATAAGATACATCGCAAAAAATCATTAGTAGAAAAACCCAAACAAATTAGACAGGTGTTCCCCCAAATCCATTATAATTGGCAGAAAAATCAGGGTTTTTACTGTTTCCCCAGACTTGTATTCCCCCGTTAATCTAAAGGGTGGGTTTGTGATCACTTGCGCCAAGCTCTTCAGTGATCTCAAATTATTTACAGGTTTCCTTACAGTGGACCCTCGCCCCACATATTAAACCCTTCCTGAGAGCTCAATGTTAGGCGAAAAAATCGTTAGGCGAATTAAAATTTTTCCCCTAAGAAATAATGGAAACAAAATTTAAACCGTCCTGAACCCCAAGTATGAAAAAAAAAAAAATTTTTCCAAATGAAATATAATTTTAATACACACAAACGAAAAGACATGCACATTTTCATGACACTTACCTTTATTTAAAAATCGGGGAGATTGATGGGATGGGAGGAGGGGAGAGGTGGAGGTCTTTGTTTTGAAGGGAATCCCCCCCCATTAGGGCTTAAAAGGGAGCAAGTCCTTTTCTGGGGTTACTTCCCTTTTCTTTTAAAATGCATAACCCTTGAGATCCTAATTCTGCACACAACATATTTTCCCATAGAGCCGTACCCCCCTTTCCTTTATGATTTTTCCTAAAGTGTTTCAAAACATTTCATGAATATCACCAGCACGGCTTGCAATAGTGTGTGGGGGTGATTTTCATAAAAAAAGGGTTTGCACTTGAACCCAATTGCCACTTTTCCCTTAATCTTTAAATGGGAAACTTCTTCAATTTCTCTCTCCCCCCCTCCGAACATTTTCCCTCGGGTGTGGTCTCTTGCTGTTGAAGATGATCTAGACTATCAGGGGTTATTCTTCATTGTCCCCTCCCCCAAACTCTTCACACCCCCCCATAACCCCCAAACCCCCAAGGCTTCCCCAATCCCAATGAATTCCTAAAGGCATACCGCCTCTCGGGGTTGCTAAAACCCTTTCCCAAAAATCCCTTTTTTTCTACCTTTTGGGCCACAGTTTTTCCAAGGGGCTAAAGGGCCTCTTAGCCACTCCCTCCCAAGCCTTCCCTTAAAAGGGTTTTACACAATTGGGGTTTTTAAAAGTGATTTTCCCCAAAACTCTCTTGAGTGTGATTTTTGGGGGTCACTACAAAGACTTTCAAACAGAGTTTTTGGTACATTTTTTTAAATTTTGCAATGACCGCTCGCCATGGGCTGCAGGGGGATGGTATTAGGAGGCAAAAAAACTTGATTTTTAAATGAAGCCATGCTGCAGAAGTCCTCTGCCACGTCTGAAGGATACCAGGGCATTGTCTAAACCGAGGCACAAAAGTAAAATTTTTTTCAATTGGGTAATTTTTCACAGGGGGGTAAAGCATGGTGAACTCATAGAAAAAGTCCCAGTGACCCATGCCTTCTGTTTGCCTCCACAGCACACACAATTAGCCTTGAGGGTATTTTTTTGACGAACACTCGGAATTTCAGAGTGATACACCCAAAAAAAGGCTTCACTTTTCAATCACCAAAGATGAACACACAAAAGAGTAAACCTTTTTTCACAGGGTTTTGTCCTGGGGGCCTTTTCCCTGAGTAATGTCTTCCCTTGGCATTTCTTCCCAAACGGGCCCGTTTCGTGACAAAATAAACACTTGTTCAAGTTTCAGTCCTCAGCCTCATGTACTCTTGAATTCATGCACATATTTTTCAGCTGCTTTTTGGTCCGAACGGGAGCCCCAAACCCTGCTTATCACATATGTTCACTACCCTTTTAAAAACTCTCAACCAACCTTTGCGGCCTTTAAAATTTATCAATCCCCTAGTTTCAGGCATTTTTCTAATTAAAAGTCATGCAAAATTTCCCAGTTTTCACATTGAGCTTGAGGATGTATTCCTGGTATCTGTTTTCGTTTATCCACACAATAACAGTTCTCAACACATCTATCTTCGATCTCTGTTTCGAAAACAAAGTGCACCTTTTCAAGAACACTTCCCCGATTGCCCTTTTCTGCCCCAATAGTAGCGATGGGTTTATTGGGGTTTTTTTAACAAACCCGGCAGGGCAAAACACGCACTCCACTTTTATCTTAGCAAAGATCCTTTTTCATATCCATGTAATTCTCACCCTTATTCCTGTAGGGTTGGCACTAGAAGCTTTCTTGGGGCCCATGGTCACTTATTTTGCAGGTGAAATCACTAAAAATGCTGTGATAATACAAAATGTTCCGATTGTATGCTTGGATGTGACCGTGGAGGCTGGCTTGTAAACACTGCCACCCACGGAACAAGTGAGGCTGGCTCAGGCCGCACGTGGACACGTCTCGGACGAATCACGTTGAGTGAGTTTTTTAGCACTAGGCGAGGCAAAATTTTTGTGTTAAAATGTATCGCTAGACAGATTTAACGTTATGCGATACCATCGTTAGGCGAGGGTCCACTGTATTTGACAAGACTAGGTCTAGCAAATTATTACCCCTGGTAGGCTCTGTTACACACTGCTACAGAAAACAGTCTTGAACTTTTTCTATAAATTCACTGGGCTCTAGATTACCGGTCAAAGAATTCCAGTCATTTTGACTAAAGTTAAAGTCCCCTACTATCACTATGTTATTGTGTCTAGAAGCCCTAACAATTTCGTCCCAAAGAAGTCTCCCTCTATCGTGATCCAAGCCTGGAGGTCGGTATATTACACCTAGAATTAGTTTTTCTTGACCTTCTACAAACTCTACCCAAACAGATTCTGTTACTGTTCCATCTATTTTTATACCTGTTTTTATGCAACAAATAATATTTTCTCGAACACATAATGCAACTCCTCCCCCCTTCCCATTACATCTATCCACATGAAACAACTTAAACCCTTGAATATTACACTCAGCAATCATATCCTGACTCTTTAAATCATACCATGTTTCAGTTAATGCAATGACATCAAAGTTCCCAGCACATGCTACCAAACGTAGTTCATTAATCTTATTTCTTGCACTTCGACTGTTAGCATAAAATACCATCATATGTTTTTTCTTCTTCACATTTTTCCTATTCATCTTTGTTTTTACACAATTTCTGAAATTATCATCACCCAGAGTTACTCCATGACAGTTACTATTAAGATTCTTAACCCTTTCAGGGTTTCGGCCGTACTAGTACGGCTTACATGCAGGGTTTTTTGACGTATTAGTACGTATAAATTCTAGCGCCGTCAAATCTCGCGGGAAAGGGCTGGTAGGCCTAGATGTGAGAGAATGGGTCTGTGTGGTGGGTGTGCACGGTAGAAAAAAATCTGGGACCCAGTGGTGCATTGTGAGAATGCCATCTTAGTAAACAATGTCCACCATGCCTAGCGGTAAGAAGTTCCTCACTCCTCGGCAAATTGGGACACTTTTGTACCCCAGTGACAGTTCTAATACAGATGGAAGTGCCAGTGAAGATGAGTTTCAAGGTTTTGGTGAGGTTTTGACCAAAACTAATGACCATAATATCGGTAATAGTGAGGAAAACCCAGACGACCCTCAGCCTTCCACCTCTGGTACTGGGCCGTCTTGTTCACCTTCAGTTGTACCAGAATCAAAGAGGAAACTCCTATTTTCCCAAATCCCAGACTCAGATGTGAGCATTTGTGATGATAGTGATAGTGATTATGAACTACAAGCTCTTCAAACTAGTTCCAGTAGTGATAGTGAAGTGCAATATTCCCCAGTGAAGCGTCAGTATATACGATGATATATGTGCTCTGGTAGTGTGCCATATGCTATTCCAAGGGGAAGGAGTACATCTCAGAGCACATCCCATGGCTGTACAACAGGAACTGACAGTGAAAATGACGATGATACTGTTGCAATTGGGATGGAAAATGTGCATGGTGGTGGTAGTGCTCAGCGTGAGGCACCAGCAGTGGCCCATGCTGCCTCCCACGCCGCTGCCACGCACACCACTGCCTCAGCTGATCTACAACAAAGGCCACCATCCCCTACCCACCCACCACACCAGCCTCCACAACCACCTGTCATTGTCCAGTACCCACCAGCAGACTGCACCTGGGATTGGAAGGAAACTGCCAATTTTGTTCCAAATCCCCACCAGTTTGATGACAGCCAAAGTGGAATACGGCCATCCTGTACACTTGGGAACAATGCCAGTGAACTGGAATGTTTCGAGTTATTCTTTGACGAACCCCTGTTGGAAATTGTCAGGGAAAGCAACAGATACTTTGAGTACACCATGGCAAACACAATACTTTCACAAAACTCACGTCTACACCAGTGGAAGGAGACAACTGTGGCTGAGGTGTATCTTTTCTTTGCCACAATAATGCTTATGCCACATGTGTATAAGCAAAGTGTGAAATCATACTGGTCAACAGACCGCCTGATTGCAACCCCAGGTTTCAGTGATATAATAGGAGTGAATCGATTTGTGCTACTATTACGTATGCTTCACTTCTCAGACAAAACCAGGACTGACAGAAACGACAGGTTATATAAGATTAGGCATGTGTTTGTGTATCTGAAAGAAATTCAATATGTATTTTTATTCCTCCAGGAAGCTTGTAATTGACGAGTCTTTGATTCTGTTCAAAGGAAGACTTTCTTTCAAGCAGTACATACCAAGCAAGAGGAAATGCTTTGGTATAAAGTTGTTTGTGCTTTGTGATTGTTACAGTGGTCTGGTATTGGATATTATTGTGTACACTGGAAGTTATACATTGCAAAATACCAGGAAGTTTTTGGGCATCTCTGGTGATGTGGTTAGAAGAAGGATAGAACCATACCTTGTGTTACAAAAAACGCGATTCTAAAAGCTTAGAGATCTCCAGTGAATACTAGAAAGGACTGCCCTTCTATCATCCAGCCTGTTACTGGGTTTTCGTAACAAGTAGTCAGTATCCTTGTCCAATTATCCATTAGAATTCAGTATGATTCAATAGTGCTTCAGGATTACAACTGGTAGGCTACTAACTAGAGAAATTAAAATTTAATACATTTATTAAGTCTAGAGGTACATTATCAAATTAAATTAAATTAAATTAATCACAGTAATCAAAATAATATCACTTCTCTCGAGTACAATATTATTGTGCTGAAAGCACATATCACATTTATAATTCTTAAGTACCGTCTGGTACATTAACATTTAATAAGATATTACAAATATTTACAAGTAAGTTTGTGTGTGTGTGTAAGTGCTCTAAGTAGTTCACTATGTCTCACGACTCAACTAGACTTAAACAAGTGACTGACAAAGTCCTCAAATAAACTAACTTCTTGACCAACTGGCAGTCAGAACAGTCTGCTTGAACAATAAAAAGAATGCTAATCCCAATAGCAATATAACAAGCAACTGCGACACAAAATCAGGAACAAGGAGATAATATAACGACACTAAGTAGGGACCATCTGCAGATCTTCCACAAGTCACAAAACTCTCATACTACTGAATCTAAGTTCAGCATAAGAAAATCCCAGACTGTGATAATACACAGATACCAGTACAAATTAAGTGAGAAGTTACAGCTCAGGACCTGAGTTACTCAGAGTGTCTATGAGACACACAACCTCAGTACAACGTCAAAAATCACTAAGTCTATACAATGTTCTGTGAACAGAGTTCTACAGAACTAACAAGAATAATGAGACAGACAATCTGTCCAACCACCAAGCGAGTCTAGACCAGACTGAATACTTCAGGCGAGGTGAGGACATCCCCCCTCGATCACGTGATAGCTCCGTGGACAGTACTGCCCAGCAACAGAAGCCGGCAGAATAACGAGCAAAGAGCGATAATTACAGTAGTTAGACAATCAAGACTTGAACTGAGCACATAATATGTTACATCCTACCTAACAAAGGAAGCTATGTCAAATAACAATATAAAGCAATACATTTACGATTTAGCTATTATCGCAAATATAAGCAATATAAAATTAAATGAAAAGGTAATAATTATATATATACATAATAATCATTGCAACCCATTCAGGGGTTGCAACACCTTGGTATGGGGCATATATTATATACAGATAACTGGTACACAAGCCCCTTACTCAGTGATTTTTTTGCGAGTGAACATGACAGATGTGTGTGGCACAGTGCGTGTAAATCGGAAACATATGCCCAGGTTTGACCCTGATACTCGTAGAGGTGAGGTGCAGGCGTTTGCTGCCAATGCATCATGGCATTTCGGTGGCATGACAAACGAGATGTCACACTATTGTCATCAGTTCACCCTAATGAAATGGCAGACACTGGCAGGCAGCATAGAGAGAGCAATGAACCCATTCTAAAACCTGCAGCTGTGATTGATTACACCTTCAATGTGCGTTCAGTGGACAAACGTGACATGTGGATTGGGTTTGCTGATTGTGTTCGCAAGAGTTATAAGTTGTACATAAAACTCTTTCCATCTTCTGGACATTTCCATGCTCAATACTTATAATATGTATAAGATGAGGACCAGAAAGAAACCACCATATGGCGAATTCTGTTTGTCTGTCATCAAACAAATAGTATTCAAGTACCAAGGAACAACACCTGCAATAGACCGCCCACCAAATTTTCAACAACTTCCTTCTTGTTTGAAGCATGGTGATCACTTCCTGGTAAAACTGCCTGCTACTGCTTTCAAGAAAAAGGCTCAGAAGAGGTGTTACGTCTGTGCACATACAAAAAAATGCCCACAACAATGCGGAGACACTCGTTTTATGTGTGAGGAATGTAAAACACCACTGTTAATAAATAACAAAAAGGCACAATACCGTGACTGGAACGATACACAAATAACCCGCACATAAAAGACAGAAGCTTACGACGACGTTTCGGTCCGACTTGGACCATTGACAAAGTCAATGGTCCAAGTCGGACCGAAACGTCGTCGTAAGCTTCTGTCTTTTATGTGCGGGTTATTTGTGTAAAACACCACTGTGCATGACACCATGTTTCAAAGAGTTCCACAGGCTGCAGAACTAATAGAAACATTCACTGTGACTGTATATGTGTATATAAAATATAGAAAAATAGTAATAAACAGCATTTCATATCGTTTGTTTGTGTAAATATTTTTTGTAAACAAAACAATGACTTGTGTTTATGCGCTTATTGTGTAGTATTGAAAAAGAAAAAACTTACAAAATACTGATCATACTGGTCTCACAGGCCATAAAAGTTACTTGGAAAAAGAAAAATTAAAAAAATAATAGAAATTAGTATATAAGAAAGTAAATAAAAGATTACCGGGTGACGGCAGTCGGCGATGTTGCCACATGGTGCCCCTTTTTCGTCAACTTCATGCCTTCATATCTCGGCAAGTATTGATGGTAAAAAAATTTTGTTTAGCCTATAATGTTTAGAAAAATAAACTCTATTTTTTCATAAGAAAAAACAGTTTCTTTTTTTTTTTTTTTGAAATTTGGCCGACCCTGAGAATAAGTCTCTGACAGGGCCTGTCAACCCTGAAAGGGTTAATATCAGAGTGTAAGTCAATACAGTGGACCCCCGCATAACGATTACCTCTGAATGTGACCAATTATGTAAGTGTATTTATGTAAGTGCGTTTGTACATGTATGTTTGGGGGTCTGAAATGGACTAATCTACTTCACAATATTTCTTAGGGGAACAAATTCGGTCGGTACTGGCACCTGAACATACTTCTGGAGTGAAAAAATATCGTTAACCGGGGGTCCACTGTATATCCATACTCATTATTTATCATTTCTAAACCCATACCTCTAACTAATCCTAGTTTAAAGCCCTAACAACCCCCTCAACTGAGCTAGCAAGAAAACCCACACCTGCCCTGGATAAGTGAACCCCATCCCTGGCATACATGTCATTTCGGCCATAGAAGTTGTCCCAGTTGTCAATGAATGGTATTGCATTATCCTTACAGTGTTTATCCAGCCAACAATTAATACTAATTTCTGTGGACAGCCATTCATTTCCAACACCCCTTCTTGGAAAAATGCCACATATAACAGGGCACCCCCCTTTCTTCCTAATTATGTCTATAGCTGTCTTGAACCTTCTAACTAAATGCTCGCTTACACTTAAAATCACCTGCCGCATTACCGCAAAAAAGCAAGGTGAAGCGATCCTTTGCTGTCTTGAAGCCCGATGCACTTTTCTCTTGCTAACTGGTGTAAGGTCTCCCCCGTTGACACAGTAGTGTAACCCACTAACCCACAGACCATCCTGCCCGGCGGGCGACCGCATGCTCAAAATGTTTTTCCTCTCACTCAAGCGTGTTAAACTAATTTTACTTAGTGTTAAACAAAATTATGCTGCAATTATTCAATCATGCTATAACAAAAACGTGCAAGACAAAATCCTGTTAAACGACGGTCTACTGTACAATGTTTTATTTAGTTTCATACTATAAGTATTAGGCCTAGCTGAAGACTGCCAGAAATGTTATGCTTAACCCTTTGACTGTCTCAGTCGTATATATACGTCATAGGAGATACCGTGTTTGACGTATCTATACGCATAAATTCTAGCGGCTTCAAATCAAGCAGGAGAAAGCTGGTAGGCCCACATGTGAGAGAATGGGTCTCCATGGTCAGTGTGCACCATATAAAAAAAATTGGGGAGCCATTGGTGCATTGTGGGAATACCATTTCAGTCGTCCTTTTTCAGCATGTCTAGCGGTAAGAAATATGTGACTCCCCAGCAAATCTGGGACTCTTCTCTTCCCAAGTGATGCTCTAACATAGATGGAAGTGTCATTGAAGATCAATTTCATGATTTCGGGGAGTTTGAGACCAAAAGCAATGGAGGAGGAGGAGGAAGAAGAGGAGGAGGAAGAAGAGGAGGAGGAGGAAGAAGAGGAGGAGGAAGAAGAGGAGGAGGAAGGAAGGAGGAAGAGTAAGGAAGGAGGAAGAGGAAGGAAGGAGGAAGGAGGAAGGAGGAGGAAGAAGGAGGGAGGAGGTGGAAGGAGGGAGGAGGAGGAAGGAGGGAGGAGGAGGAGGGAGGGAGAAGGAGGGAGGTGGAGGGAGGAGGAGGAAGAAGGAGTACAGAGGGAGGAGGAGGAAGGAGGAAGAAGAAGAAGAAGAGGAGGAGGAAGAATAGGAAGAAGAGGAAGAATAATAATAATAATAATACCTAATAATAATAATATGTAATAATATGTTCCCTTGAGGCATGAAAACAGTTCACCCCATGACAGTGACAAGATAAGGGGAGATAACATCTGATAAGAGCTGACCTTTGATGACCGTAAACGAGGGTGGAGGGAGGGAGGCAGCTGTCTATCTGTCTAAGAGCCAGGAGGAGGAGGAGGAGAAGGAGGAGGAGGAGAAAGACAAGAAGGAGGAGGAGAAGGAGAAGGAGGAGGAGGAGAAGGAGGAGGAGAAGGAGAAGAAGGAGGAGGAGAAGGAGAAGGTGGAGGAGAAGGAGAAGAAGGAAGAGGAGAAGGAGAAGAAGGAAGAGAAGGAGAAGTGGGAGGAGGAGGAGGAGAAGGAGGAGAAGGAGAAGGGAAGGAGGAGAAGGAGAAGGAGAAGAAGGAGAAGGAGAAGAAGAAGAGGAGGAGAAGGAGAAGGGGAGAAGGAGAAGGAGGAGAAGGAGGAGGAGAAGGAGAAGAAAGAGGAGGAGGAGGAGAAGGAGAAGAAGGGGGAGGAGAAGGAGAAGGAGGAGGAAGAGGAGAAGGAGGAGGAGGAGGAGGAGGAGGAGGAGGAGGAGGAGAAGACGACGACGAACAAACATTTGTCTGTCTGCCAAGCTCCCTGTCTATCCGTCTAGCTCTGTCTCAGAGAGAGCCACAAGACTGTGTCATCATCACGTTTATTCACATCTTCAAGCAGAGTATAGCACTTTGTCTGGATTTTTTGGGAGACCATACAGTAAGTGTCAGGGGCCCGAGACTGTTCAACTGCCTCCCAGCACACATAAGGGGGATTACCAACAGACCCCTGGCAGTCTTCAAGCTGGCACTGGACAAGCACCTAAAGTCAGTTCCTGATCAGCCGGGCTGTGGCTCGTACATTGGTTTGCGTGCAGCCAGCAGCAACAGCCTGGTTGATCAGGCTCTGATCCACCAGTAGGCCTGGTCACAGACCGGGCCGCGGGGGCGTTGACCCCCGGAACTCTCTCCAGGTAAACTCTCCAGGTATCCTAGGTAATTTACACTATGTATACTTGTATTTATGTATACCTGTGAGACAGAGATAGACAGACAGAGAGAAAGAGAGAGACAGATTGAAAGAGATAGAATGAGGGAGAAAGATAATTAGATAGACTGGAGGGGAAGCAGCATCCGACCCCATTGTTTTGACAGGCGGTAGGGGGAGTGAGTAATGAGACAATATGTCATTTTGACAGCTGCCGACTCCTGACTCAAAACAATTATAAGCCACACACTCACACCCAAGACAAGCTTGCTGAATGGTGATAATAGAAGTTTTATGAAAGTACAGTGGACCCCCGGTTAACGATTTTAATCCGTGCAAGAGGGGTAATCGTTATGCGAAATAATCGTTATGTGAATGAATTTTCCCCATAAGAAATAATGGAAATAAAATTAATCCGTGCAAGACACCCAAAAGTATGAAAAAAAAAATTTTTTACCACATGAAATGTTAATTTTAATACACACAAACTGAAAAAGGCATGCACACTAACATGACACTTACTTTTATTGAAGATCTGGTGATGATTGATGGGATGGGAGGAGGGGAGAGCATTATCTTCTTACTGTTAGAAGGGGATCCCCTTCCATTAGGACTTGAGGTAGCAAGTCCTTTTCCGGGGTTACTTCCCTTCTTCTTTTAATGCCACTAGGACCAGCTTGAGAGTCACTGGACCTCTGTCGCACAACAAATCTGTCCATAGAGCTCTGTACCTCCCGTTCCTTTACGATTTGTCTAAAATGGGCCACAACATTGTATTGAAATAGTCACCAGCACGGCTTGCAACAGCTGTGTCAGGGTGATTTTCATCCATAAAGGTTTGCAGTTCAACCCACTGTGCACACATTTCCTTAATTTTTGAAGTAGGCACAATGGATTCCACAACTGGCATAGGCTTCTCAGGGTTAGCCCCAAACCCTTCAAAATCTTTCTTAATTTCCATACTAATTCTCACCCTTTTTACCACAGGGTTGGCACTAGAAGCTTTCTTGGGGCCCATGGTCACTTATTTTCCAGAAACACTACCCGAAAAACTGTAAAATACAAATATTCCGTTTGTTATCTTTGGATGTTAGCGGAGTGGCTGGTAAACAATGCCCGGCGGAACATGTGAGGTGGCTCGAGGGCGCACTTTGGGAAAGGGGCTCGACAAAATCGGAAAGCGGGTTTTAACGGTATGCGAGGCAAAATTTGCATTAAATAACGTATGCGAAAATAATCGCTAGGGAAATGCCATCTTTTATGCGGGGGTCCACTGTATCTAGTGACTATATATGTATATACATTATAGAAACCAGAAGCAAGAAGGGAAGGCAGGAATGAAGGAAGGACTAGATGAAAGGAAGGAAAAAAGTAAGGAAGGACAGATGAAGGAATGGAGGAAGAGAGGTGGAATGACCTCCAGGTAGGAAAGGAATGAAGGAAATTAGGAAGGAAGGAATGATGACACACGACCATTTACCTAGGATAACTACATAACACAACTGCCTGCTAATACTTTGAAAAAAACTGCTCAGACGAGGTGTTTTGTCTTTGCACATAAAAAAAAACTTCCACAAAAATGCACACACTTATTTTATGTGTGAGGAGTGTAAAACACCACTGTGTATGACACCATGTTTTATGTGTGAGGAGTGTAAAACACCACTGTGTATGACACCATGTTTTATGTGTGAGGAGTGTAAAACACTACTGTGTATGACACCATGTTTTATGTGTGAGGAGTGTAAAACACCACTGTGTATGACACCATGTTTTATGTGTAAGAGTGTAAAACACCACTGTGTATGACACCATGTTTTATGTGTAAGAGTGTAAAACACCATTGTGTATGACACCATGTTTCACAGAGTTCCACAAGCTGCAGAACTTCTAGGAATATGTTCAGTGACTGTATATTGGTATATATATTATAGAACAATAGTAATAAAAAATTTTTTGTATTGTTTGTTTTTGTAAACAAGTTTTGTAAACAATATATTGATAATTATGTTTGTGTGCTTATTGTGTTGTATACAACGAGTGTATATATGTACATTGCACCTTACTTTGGTCTCACAGGCCACATAAGTTATGTGAAAAAATAAAATAGTGAAAAAACAACAAACCTTCAAATACAAGTAAACTAAAGTTTACCGGGTTAGCGGCAGTCGCCGCTGTTGCCATACACGGCTCATTTTCTGCAAACTTCATGCCTCTATATCTGGGTAAGTACTGATGGGAAAATTTTTTTTTTGGACTAAAACAATCAGAAAAATAATCTTAACATTTTCATAAGAAAAAATAATTTTTTTTTTTTCGAATATTTTGCAACACCAGGAGACACTTCAGGATTGGGCCTTTCGACAGTCGAAGGGTTAACTATAGGCATTTCTTTGTAAGATATATTCATACACTAATAACCTACTACTATAACTCTAATGTATCTTTTTGAAAAATAAACTTATCTTATTGCTCAAAGTTATTTTTTTTCAGTGAGCTGTATGACAGCCGGCGTTCAACACTGATGCAGATACTTCACAAGATGCTGTTTGGGAGAGGTCACTCAGTGTTTGTATGTATTTGTGACCCAAATGACACCCATACTCATGCAACACTCAAGTGAGTGCCTCTGTGTGATTATATAATTATGTCAGTTTTTAGTTATGCACAGCAGACCACATTTTGCTCCACCTACTGTGTTTCCACCTGCACGGTACTACCTATTTTCCATTTCTATCAGTCCAGTTTCAATAATTGAATAATAAAAATTATTTTTCTTCATGGTTAGTTTTTACCAAATGCATTCTTACTGTGTGTATACTCATTTTTTGCATGTATTGAGAGCTCACATTTCTTTGTGTAGTGGTGGTAGTAGAAGCATCAAGTTAAATTTCAAATGGCTGGAGTAGCTGAAGCTGACTATCTTCCATCATATGTGCTTCAAACTGTGACAACATGTGCAGTACTGTAATAACTAGTTATCTCACCATTAAAGATTTTGGTAGGTAAGACACATAGGCAACAGTTAGGCAACTTTATTCCGAAACGTTTCGCCTACACAGTAGGCTTCTTCAATCAAATTCAGAAAGTAGGCAGGGACAGTAGAGATGTGAAGACGATGTAATCAGTCCATCACCCTTGAAGTCGTAGAATTTGAGGTTGTCAGTCCCTCAGCCTGGAGAAGTTCAGTTCCATAGTCAGGAACTATCTCAGATAGTTCCTGACTATGGAACTGAACTATCTCAGATAGTTCCTGACTATGGAACTGAACTTCTCCAGGCTGAGGGACTGACAACCTCAAATTCTACGACTTCAAGGGTGATGGACTGATTACATCGTCTTCACATCTCTACTGTTCCTGCCTACTTTCTGTATTCGACTGAAGAAGCCTACTGTGTAGGCGAAACATTTCGGAATAAAGTTGCCTAACTGTTGCCTATGTGTCTTACCTACCAACCTGTCGGTATTGTATACCATTTTGATGTTCATTAGAGATTTTCATGTGTTTATGTCTGGTGTGCAAGGTTTTTAATGCGTAGCAAATATAAGGAATGAAGGGGTTGCAAATGAGGTGCTGAACTTGTCTACCCAAACTAGAACTCTAAATAATGAATTCATAATGGATAACTTCAGATTTAAAAAGATGTAGGAAAGTATTAGTTTGGCAGTAGTATTGTAGATGACTGGAACAAACTGCACAGTTTGAACAAATGCAGGGGTGGGAAAGATTGGGTGGGCATTGGATTTGTCTAGCATGAGCCAGTAAGCCTACGTGGTACTCTTCTGTTAATTAAAGCATTATTGGCAGCAGTTACAGACAAGTAGTATGTGTGATTGTTAGCAGGACCTTCCTTGCTTGGCAAGCAGACCTACTACAATGCTACTCTGTTGTTGTGTTCTTCAGCATAGGGATTACAGTTTATACATATAAGCCCTTCAGCAATATGACATGTGAATCACTTGACTTGTTCATTTAAAAAAAAAAAATATTGTCCCAAGACCTTTGGCCTGTACTTGAGAATATAGAGTACCTATATTTCACTGTGTTTCTTGAAGAGGTGAGGGGGAGTTGAAACTTCAGTGACCCTAAATAACCTCTGCTGGAACACTCACCCTATTACAAGACACACTGAAGGTAAATTTCTAGGTCTTCTTGACTGTAATCCCTTGACTGTAAAATGTCCTTCCCACATCCAGCATATTTACAAGAAAATTTCCAAATCAGTAGGCATCGTTTTCAAGATACAGTACTATGTATCCCAAACAACACTCCTTACCCTATACCACTCTTTAATATATCCCTACCTAATCTGTGGTATTTGTGCCTGGGGATCAAGTACAGCCAACCACCTTAAACATTTAATAACCCAACAAAAAGCTGCTGTGCGGATGATTACCAGCTCCTGTGCTATACAGTACACCTCACCACTTTTCAAAGGCTGAACTTACTAAATATATGAGACATACACTCATATTATTGTACCTACTACATATACAGAACATTAAACTCTATTATAAACCCTCCACTTAAACTTCTCTTTGATAGCTACAACAGAACGCACAATCGCAATACAGTAGTGCCCCGCTTTACGGCGTTTCACCTTACGGCGTTCCACTAATATGGCGATGTCAAATTATGACCAAAATTTGCTATACGGCAAGTGGTCTTTGAAATATGGCGCGCCCCACCCGGTTTGTTTACATTCTCCGTGACCACATCTATTATTGTCAGGAAACTTTCCAAAATTTCAAGTGTTTTGAAGTTACACTGTATTTTATATGTACTCTGATAATTATACTTATGTGTACCAGTACCTAAATATACTTACACACTGTGCTGGTGTGCAGGTACACATTAAAATCACTAAGTCTCTCTCTACTCATGACGCCAATACTACGTAATAATAATCACTCTTGGGCACACTAAATGTCTTGTTTTACATTAATATAGGCATTTTCATTAATCCATCTATGATATTTTCCTCAAAATTATATATGAAACCCTTTACATAGCATATAAACATGATACATACACTCACAGAATAGAAATTGACGTAAATATGAGATTTGTTTACAAAGCAGCTGTGTAGGTAGTGTCGGAAGAATTACATTTTCTCTAGTCAAACTGGGGGATAACTGTAGAAAAATATTCTTTTCGTATGCCTTCACTCTATATATAGCAATTCACGACCCTTGTGGGTTTAGTGCTTTTTATAATAATAATAATAATAATAATAATAATAATAATATCTTCATTCACTCTAAAAATGGTGTGTTGCTGTTTGTTTATTCTGAACTAACTTGTACAACTTGTACACAATGTAAGAGTATTTGTATTGTGAGGTAATTATTATTATAATAAAAAAATACCAAGGTAAATGTTTTACAAGCTCTTACAAACATATGTGAATGAACATATTAATAGCATTTATTTCGCTTGACCAAGTGATCGTCCACTACCTGTTCAGTTTGTATTCATACATTGTCTCAACTCTGTATCTCATTCTCTCTCTCGTTTACTCTTTTGTTAACTAGTTGGCTCTCATTGATGATGGTGTCTAAGGTTAGCTGTTATAAAAAGAGGAGTCGTAAGCCTCTTGCTTTAAGTGCTAAGCTAGAGGATGATGGTGTGCCATTCTGATTTTATTCAATAAACACCCTGCCACTCACCTCTCACGCATTAATATTAATATTTTAAAGCAAGTAATAAGTGTACTCTGTGTGTATCTTACCTTTTATTGTGTTTTTAATGCCTATTTCTATTGATAACTTAATATAAGTTAGTGTAAACTTGTTGTCTGGCATTTATTGCATATTTTATGTGCTCTGATAATAATACTTGTGGACCTGTGTGGTAGCTGGGTGGAGGGACAACATTACGTTTTCTCTGCTCAGCCATCAGAGAAAACGTGTATGAATCTGCATTTGGCCCAGCCACTCCCCCGCTCTGCTTTTGTTTACAATTTTCGGCAAGAATTATTCATTACTTCTCCCTTCGTTTATGATGGCATCTAAAGGTAGTTGTTGGAAATGATTAAATTCAGTGAACAAGGTATGTCGATGTTAATAATATGGCTCTGGGCCACAGTGTAGGTAGCCGGTAGGTGTAGCCCAGGTGGGCTACACCTACCAGCTACCTACACTGACTTCCTACAAATACTACTCACCTCTCTTCCTATATTAACCCTTTGACTGTCGCAACCCCCAATCCTGAGGTGTCTCCTGGTGTCGCAAAATTTAAAAAAAAAAAATTATTTTTTCTTATGAAATGATAGAGAATCTTTTCCCGATTGTAATGACACCAAAAAAACGAAATTTGATGGAAAACTGACGGAATTATGCTCTCGCGAAGTTAGCGACCTTGGCGCTGTTTACAAATCGGCGATTTCGCCCACTTTGAGCCCTATTTTCGGGTAATTTCATTGTTCCAGTCGCCCAAACTCATAGCTATTTCTTTAGAACTTCATTTTTTCTATCGATTGAGTACAAGAAACTGCCCATTTACTGATTTCAACTACCTAATAATGTGGTCAGAAATTTGCAATTTGGCCAATTTCACGAAAACTAAAAAATATGACAATTTCAAAATAAGGTCCAGAATGAACAATGCAGACATTCCTGGCTCTAAAATAACGTTTTCTTTGTTCATCAGTCACGTCTCCAGGCCCCTCTGATATTACTCTTGCTTTCTATTTTGAATTTTTATTCAAACAAAAAATATTAGACTTACTATTATGCAGACTACTGCAATGCTGTAATAACTGTATAAATAACATCAACCCATTCATGACTGCATATTAGAATGGCTAGTTGGACATTTATTGGACAATGGCATCATTTGTTTACTTTTGAACATTGGTAAAAATCAAACATTTCCCCTACTTTGAGCTCCATTTCTAGGTTCTTTTTATAGTAAAATCAATCAAAAAAAACCTCTATTTCTGTAATATGTTTTCCATTCTATCAAATGAGACCAAGAAAACGAGAATACAACCATAAATACTATACGAAAATAGACCACAAAGTCGGCATTTTAATTAAAAAAAACGGTCGGAGTTTTTTTTTTCTCATTATGCACTGCGTGCTCCAGGATTTTTTTTATATGGTGCACACTGACCACACAGACCCATTCTCTCACATGTGGGCCTACCAGCTTTCTCCTGCTTGATTTGAAGCCGCTAGAATTTATGAGTATATATACAGTGGACCCCCGGTTAACGATTTTAATCCGTGCAAGAGGGATAATTGTTATGCGAAATAATCGTTATGCGAATGAATTTTCCCCATAAGAAATAATGGAAATAAAATTAATCCGTGCAAGACGCCCAAAAGTATGAAAAAAATTTTTTTTTACCACATGAAATGTTAATTTTAATACACACAAACTGAAAAAGGCATGCACAATTACATGACACTTACTTTTATTGAAGATCTGGTGATGATTGATGGGATGGGAGGAGGGGAGAGCATTATCTTCTTACTGTTTAGAAGGGGAATCCCCTTCCATTACGACTTGAGGTAGCAAGTCCTTTTCCGGGGTTACTTCCCTTCTTCTTTTAATGCCACTAGGACCAGCTTGAGAGTCACTGGACCTCTGTCGTACAACAAATCTGTCCATAGAGCTCTGTACCTCCCGTTCCTTTACGATTTGTCTAAAATGGGCCACAACATTGTCATTGAAATAGTCACCAGCACGGCTTGCAACAGCTGTGTCAGGGTGATTTTCATCTATAAAGGTTTGCAGTTCAACCCACTGTGCACACATTTCCTTAATCTTTGAAGTAGGCACAATGGATTCCACAACTGGCATAGGCTTCTCAGGGTTAGCCCCAAACCCTTCAAAATCTTTCTTAATTTCCATACTAATTCTCACCCTTTTTACCACAGGGTTGGCACTAGAAGCTTTCTTGGGGCCCATGGTCACTTATTTTCCAGAAACAGCACCGAAAACACTGTAATAATACGAAATATTCCGATTGTATGCTTGGATGTTACCGCGGAGGCTGGCTGGTAAACAATGCCACCCGGCGGAACATGTGAGCGCGTCTCGGAAGAAAATCGGTAAGCGGGTTTTTAAGCGGTATGTGAGGCAAAATTTTTGCAATTAAAGTAAGCGGTATGCGAAATAATCGCTATGTGATGCCATCGTTATGCGGGGGTCCACTGTACGTCAAACACGGCACCTCGTAAAACATATATATACAGCCGCGACAGTCAAAGGGTTAAGACTACACATATTTTAAGGTAAATAATGAGTGTACTGTATGAGTATTTTACCTCTGTGGGATGTTTTAAATATCATATATTAAGTATGAGACGGGGAGCCAGTGCTACCAACACCTGGGCTACCTGCACCTGCCTTCCTACAAATAAGTACTACTCACCTCTCTCCCTACATTCAGAGGAGCGTCGGGCAGTTTTCCACGCACTCTCAAAAAAAAAAAAATCGAAAAATTATGGAAATTGAGTTATATATACCGAAAAATAGCTTAACTCTTTGGCAATACAGTGGTACCAGAATGAATGTTCTATGACGTTTCTACAAGAAATTATAGTCATTTATATCAGGTAAGGTGACGGTGATATGGGTAGTGCGTCTGCTCACAGCCCATATATATTTTGGAATTTTTTCCTTGTTTTTTATCGCTTTTTCTTGCATTATTCTTTCTAATATAATAACTGACTATTTGGCATCATAAAACAGTAGGCGGAGCTTATCCGTTGACTTAGAGCCAACCAGGCACCATATGGGAACGCTCGGCTCCAGAGAGTGCCAGGAGAAATCACTTCATTATTACACTTATATCAGCTTATATATCAACTCTGTGGCTTATTTATCTATCAAAATTGATCTAATATGATATAATAAACACTATAAATAACATACAAACATGTTATATACTCTAGACTGAATAAAATAGGCCATAATATGGTGAGAATCCACCAGTAATATTCGACATAAAATTGTTACCCCTCGACTTGTTGTATGACTTGGTCTTCAATGATAGAAAACAGTGTGTTGAAGAGGATAACTGCACTAGAACATCAGTTTACTAAGAAATACACCCAAACAAACGTGATTTTCGCGATTTTTTTTTTTTTTTTTTTGAGATGGCGGGCTAGCCGGCGCTCCCGGCCGATATCTCGGAAGTAACTTATTCACCTAATGGCCAAAATTCTTCCTTTATTACTTAATTAAATGGAATAATATTCACAGAAAGTGTAAAATAATGATTTCTCTATTTACTAAAGCTATTTTGGGGGAAATATTCCAATTATTTTGGGATTTATGTGGGAGTAAAGGGCAGATATTTTGCAACATTCCAAGAAATAACAAACTTTATTTTTTGTGAAATAAAGATAAGACACTTAGAGGTTATTATGGCTTTAGAATGTAGTATTAACATTGTTCTCTCAGCACCAAGTGTCCAAACAACCTTAGGTCGTCCCATATAGGAATAAATTTGGCCACAAGGGCATTTTCAGTAAGTTAGTCTTTTCTCAGTTGTTGTTTGAGGTATATTTTTGACAAAGAGTGAAAACACTTTGTCTTGTGCACCAAAACTGGAGGAAATCGGACGGTAAATAAAAAAGCTACAATTTTTTGACCGACGCTACCCTTATGATTACAAATACATGTACTTTAAGATAAGTAATGAATGTACTGTGAATGTATTTTACTTTGTGTGTTTTTAATGCCTAGTTCTATTACTAACTTAATATAATTTAGTGTAAACTTGTTCTCTGGCATTTATATGCATTTATAAATGGAAAAAATGGTGTTCTGCCTTCCAGCGATGTCTGCTTTCCAGCAACAGTCTGGAACCTAACCCGCCGTATAAGTGGGGCCCTACTGTATAGGGCATAAGGCACTCTTTGACATCCCTCGTGTCAGTCTCACACTATGCAAAAATGCAATGCACATAAAGGGCCCGAAGATCTGGAATTCACTACTTGAACCAGTAAAGGATCCTCTGACTGCTTATAAATTTAGGACTAATCAGTTAGAAGCAACTCTCCCAAATATTGTACTATATGACCTCTAGTCTATTAAACATCTGCCGATCCATAAAATATTACTGTCTGAACCATTATTTGTAATATTGTTTTTATTATGTGCAACTTCAAGATTATTATTCTTATGAACCTCCACCGTCACTGCTATGCATTAGCATTAAGATTAAATAAAGATTTTAATACAAGTTAACACCTCTTATATTGTCTAGATTTTAGTAGTTATTATGTACTAGGAACAATCTGCCAGACATGTCCTGGCATGATAGTGACTTTCTTTGTACTTACCAACCAAAGTTATAATTACATTGTAACCTTTTGCAAAGAAATAAAATCTTTATCTTTTTATCTTTAACCCTTTGGGGGTTTCGGCCGTACTAGTACGGCTTACGACCCAGGGTTTTTGACGTACTAGTATGCCTAAATTCTAGCGCCCTCAAATCTAGTGGGAGAAAGCTGATAGGCCTACATATGAAAGAATGGGTCTATGTGGTCAGTGTGCACAGTAAAAAAAAAATCCTGCAGCACGCAGTGCTTAATGAGAAAAAAAAACTTTGACCGTGTTTTTGGAATAAAACAGCGACTTTGCACTGTATTTTCATATGGTATTGTTGTATTCTAGATTTCTTGGTCTCATTTTATAGAATGGAAAACATATTACAGAAATTGAGATGATTTTGACTGGTTTTACAATGAAAAGTACCTTGGAATTGAGCTCAAAGTAGCAGAAATGTTCGATTTTTACCAAAGTTCAAAAGTAAACAAATCATGCCAAGCGTCCAATACACATCAACTGGTGAGTCTAATATTCTTTCACAAGTGCGCTGATATTATTTATACCATTTCTACACTAATGCAGTAGTCTGCATAACAGTAAATCTTCTATTTTTTGTGAGAATAAAAATTGAATGTAGAAAGCCAAAGAAACATAAGAGGGGCCTGAAGATGTGACTAACGAACAGAGAACTTGTTATTTTTGTGCCAGGAATGTCTTTCTTGTTTATTCTGGACCCTATTCAGAAATTGGCATCTTTTGAAATTTGTGTGAAATTGGCAAAATTGCTAAATTCTGACCACTATATTGGATAGTTGAAATCAGTAAATGGGTGGTTTCTTGTACTCATTCAAAACAAAAAATAGAGTTCTAGCGAAATAGTTATGATTTTTGTCGACTAGTATTGGAATTGGCTGAAAATAGGGCTCAAAGTGGGCAAAATCGCCGATGCGTAAACATTGTCGAGACTGCTAACTTCGCGAGAGCATAATTCCGTAAGTTTTCCATCAAATTTCATACTTTTGGTGTCATTATGATCGGGAAAAGATTCTCTATCTTTTCATAAGAAAAAATATTTTTTTTTTTTTTTTTTAAATTTGGCCGACCCTGAGAACAAGTCTCGGAGAGGGCCTGTCGACCCTCAAAGGGTTAAAGATTATTTACAGCACTGTCTTTTCCTACCAAGGTGTCTTTCCAACTACTGTCTTGCCAGAAGAATGATAACATCACACTTCAGATGACCATCCAAACTGTAACATTTCTGCTCCTCCTTCAGAGTACAGCACTGCACTTTTCACCTCCAGGACTCAGTTCCAGCTAACTGCTTTATCTGAATCCCTTCATAAATATTACCTTTAACATAAATTTGGCACATACGACTGAGATATTTGCCTGATATAAGTTAAACCTTCAAAAAGTACATTCATTAAAATCTGTCTTGACCAGTTTTCTACATATCCACAGTTACACTATACAGTGGACCCCCGGTTAACAAACTTTTTTCATTCCAGTAGTATGTTCAGGTGCCAGTACTGACCGAATTTTTTCCCATAAGGAATATTGTGAAGTAGATTAGTCCATTTCAGACCCCCAAACATACACGTACAAACGCACTTACATAAATACACTTACATAATTGGTCACATTTGGAGGTAATCGTTATGCGGGGGTCCACTGTATGTGATTAGGCATTCGATGGCTAAGAACATGGTATGTATGTTGCTATGCTTGTAGAACTGATAACAGACTATCATGTAGCTATTCTTGTAGAACTGATAACATAACAGAATATCATGTAGCTACTCTTGTAGAACTGATAACATAACAGACTATTATGTAGCTACTCTTGTAGAACTGATAACATAACAGAATATCATGTAGCTACACTTGTAGAACTAATAAGAAGGATTTATAATATAAGATATTCATATATTTAAGTTATTTCAGATTTGGAATGGCTGCTGCTCGACTTGTTCAAAACCCCATGAGAAATAAGTATCCCTTCCACTGCAGCATGATGTGGATGATTATTAGTCAAGCAAAGGAGAACATGACTTTATTGTGGCAAAATAAACAAATGCTTGAGGATCATTTTGAAAGTGATGTAAGTATTCAGGCTTTTAGTCGTACACATACTGGTGAGCCATTAAGCTTCTTTCCTTAGACTGAATGAGTGAGTGTACTCATCTGTGTGTTTAGCTTTTGGGCTGCAGCTCCTGGGACCCATCTCAACCATCTGATTCTCAGTCATTATTTTTTTTTATCACTGACTGTTTCCCACCAATATAGACTCACCTTTATTGTCTTCACTACACCCTTCTCTAGGTGACTACCCTTTCCAGAGGTCATACCCCCTGACCCAGGTTGCTAAACCCCTTACCCATGTCACTAGTCCCTTACCCAGGTCAGTACCCCCCTTCTCTAGGTTACTACCCTCTTCCCCAAATCACTGCCTCCTTACCAAGGCAACTACCCTTTTCCCCAGGTCACTACCTCCTCACCAAGGCCACTAGCCTCTTCCTCAGGTCATTACCTACTTACCAAGGCTATTATCCTCTTCCTTACATCACTATCCCTTCTGTAAGTTACTATCCTCCTCCCCAAATCACTACTCTTCCCCAGGTCGCTACCCTGTTCCTCAGGTCACTGTTCTGTTCCCCAGGTCACTAGCTTTTCCCTTGGTCATATCCCCTTCCCTAGATCACTACCCTTTTACTTGGTTACTGCCCTTTTCCTAAGGCACTGTCTTCTTCCCTAGGTCACTACCTCACTCACTATATTAATACCTCCTTCCCTAAGTCACTATCCCCTTCCCTGGATCTCTACCTCATTTATTGGGTTAGTACCTCCTTCCCTAAGTCACTACTTCATTCCCTAGGTAAGTACCTCCTGTCCTATGTCATGAAATAGACACATATGTATGTTTTAGGACATTTATTATGGAAATATTTTGATCAACTACATTTTGCCCACCAGGCATTTATCAATCGAATACAGAAAACAAGAGTAAGCCATTACAATATGAATAGGGCAGAGGATGTGAGTGAAAGGGCAAATCAGAGAGATGGCTGTGTTTCACTTGAGTAGAATGTATTGTGTGAAGATTTCGGAAATGACGAAGCTTGCAATATTTTGAGCTACAGTGTTATTGACAGCAATGAGAGAGAACTCTAAACATTGCCTACTAGTGCCTGATGACTAGTTTGGCAGTTTAGAAGCCTGAGGTGCCGACAGGTGTTGAAATAGATGGCGTAAGTGTTGTTCAAACCCTCCCTCTGGCATGCATAATGGTGTTCCTTGATAAATTGTGAGTGATTTATGGAAGTTTCCCCAACATATATTTTAACACTTCCTGCATGGAATGATGTATACCCTGGTGTTAGTTTCCTTGTGTTGTGTATTTTCTGTTGATTCTGTAGACCCTAAATAGTGCTAGAAATTAGGTTCACTATTGTGTTTATGCATTTTACAATCAGTACAGATGTGTATGTTATCAGAGGTCCAGAAAACACTATGAACCTATTTGACTTTTGTCATTACCTAACTGTGTTGGTGATCCTTTTGGCTTTTCTCGTATAGTTATTGATGAAATGGGCATGGTAAGGAAATTTGGAGAAAACATTATGTATGAATTTGCATTCCTCCTCTAAATATGGTGCATAGGAGATCCAGCATGCTCTTGACAAGAAACCTGTGCCACTGCAGGTAGTAGTGCAGGTCATTTTTATAGGTTGGGTTCCTGTAGACCCTTGACTCCAACTTATCCTTTTTACAAAGGATAAGTTGGAAAGAACTTAATTTAGAGAGTTAATGTTATTAAGAAGTTCCACTGTGTAATGTTATTAAGAAGTCCCATCTGATGTAACATGCCTCAGGCATGTTACATCAGATGGGATATGTGGTTTCTACCTCATGTCCTCCCGGTGCTCCATGTATAGATTGGCCATGACTCCATAGACTGTTGAACCCATGGGCATCCCAGTTCTTTCTTTCATTCAACACATTGGCCATATCCCACCAAAGCAGGGTGGTCCAAAAAGAAAAACGAAAGTTTCTCTTTGTAACTTTAGTAATGTATACAGGAGAAGGGGTTACTAGCCCCTTGCTCCAGGAATTTTAGTCACCTCTTACGACGTGCATGGCTTACAGAGAAAGAATTCTGTTTCCCTTTCCCATGGAGATCCCATATAATTGTAGGTATAAAATGTCACCAAAGAAGCATTTGAAAACAATGCAAAGTTCAGTGACATTCACGAAGTCTTTAGTTATTATCGGGAGGTCTAATACTGTATTGGATTGATAAAACCTCTGGTGGACAAAATATCTTAAGGAATGTCATAAAACCCACATAAGTGTCTATTTAAGTACTGTTTTTTTACCTTCCCTAAATCACTGCCTCCTTCACTGGCCCTTTATCTCCTTCCCCAAGTCGCTTCTTCCTTTTCTGGGGTCAGTACCTCATTTCCTGGTCACTGCCTCCTTCCTTGGGTCATTGCCTAGTTCCCTACATTACTTCCTCCTTTCCTGGGTCACTACCTCCTTCCCTGGTCATTGTCATAACTAGTTAGCTAAATTATATGGTACTACATACTTATTTAGTATGATAGGGGGGCAATGTGACAGATGTTGCACATGGATGTTGTATGGAATAAGATGTAGGCTACTGAAACAGTGAAGAATTGTACAAGGATAGTGAGGCTTAGGTTAGAGTTTGTTGGAGAGACGGAGATTATTTTCCAGTTAAAGTAGGCCTTAGATAGGGATGTGTGATGTCACCATGGTTGCTCAATATATTTATAGATGGGTTGTAAGAGAAGTGAATGCTCAGGTGTTGGCAAGAGGCATGGGATTAAGAGATAAAGAATCTAACACAAAGTGGGAGTTTTCACAGTCGTTCTTTCCTGATGACACTGTGCTTTGGGGAGATTCTGAAGAGAAGTTGCAGAGGTTAGCGGATGAGTTTGGTAGGGTATGTAAAAGAAGGAAATTAAAAGTGAACATAGGAAAGAGTAAGGTGATGAGGATAAAAAATTTAGGTAATGAAAGACTGGATATCAGATGGGAGGGAGGGAGTATGGAAGAAGTGAATATATTCAAATATTTGCGAGTGGACTTGTCAGCAGATGGGTCTATGAAAGACAAGGTGAATGAGAATTGATGAGGGGGAAAAAGGTGAGCAGTGCAGTGAGGAGTCTGTGGAGACAAAGAACATTATCCAAGGAAGCAAAAAGGGGAACGTATTAGAGTATAGTCATACCAATGCTCTTGTATGGGTGTGAAGCATGAGTGGTAAATGTTGCAACAAGAAGGCTGGAGGGAGTGGAGATGTCGTGTCTGAGGGCAATGTGTGGTGTGAATATAACGCAGAGAATCCATAGTTTTGAAATTAGGAGGAGATGTGGGATTACCAGAACTGTTTTCCAGAGGGCTGAGGAGGGGTTGTTGAGGTGGTTCAGACATTTGGAGAGAATGGAATGAAATAAAATGACAGGGAGAGCATATAAATATGTACTTCCCACCTCTGGACTTGAGTCCTGGAAGTGGGAAATTCAGTGCCTGCACTCTGAAGGAGGGGTGTTGATAAGTTGCAGTTTTATAACTGTAATGTAGGCATGCCTCTGGCAAGACACTGATGGAATGAATGATGATTAAAGTACAGTGGACCCTTGTTTTTCATAATTAATCTGTTCCAGAGAGCGTGACTGTTATCGAAATTGGTGATTTGCGAATCCATTTTCCCCATAAGAAATAATGTAAATCCAATTAATTCGTTCCAGACACTCAGAAGTATCAACAAAAATTTTTGTTTTTACTTTAAAGATAGATTTATATGCACAAAAGAATGAACATTCATCATGACAGTTACCTTTATTGAAGGCTGTTGTTGATGAATGGAAGACAGGGAGGAGGAGAGAAGGAAGAGAGGTTATTGTTTGGAAGGGGAATCCCCCTCCATAAGGAGATTAGGTCACTTCAGGGGTCACTTCCCTAGCCACTTCCCTAGCTTAAATGTATAAATGAACATTTAACATCACACTTACCTTTATTGAAGACCTGCTGGTGTATGGCAGACGGGGCAGAGGGAGGGGAAGCGAATTTATTGTTGGAGAATTTGACACTAATATCAACTCTACGGCTTATTTATCTATCACAATTCAACTAATATGACATAATAAACAGTATTAATAATGTAGAAACATGGAATATACTCTAGGATGAATAAAATAAGTCATTATGTATGTCACAAGGGGTGTTGTGTTGTGTTGTTGTTGGGTGTATAAGGACCACTGAGAGCATAAGCCGTACAAATGTTGGTGAAGGCTGCAATTGAGGTGGCAGTGTTTTCTGTAGCCCTGTATAACTCCAACAACATTATAGGAGTTAGTAGAATCGCTGAATCACTGAAGAAGGCACCCTCTACTACCATCACTACCACCCTCCACCACTATCATAACCACTACCACCCTCTACCACTATCACAACTGCTACCACCCTCTACCACCATCACTGGAAATATAAACACATATGCAGTATAATGTGATCCTTTATTGACTACGTTTCGCCCACACAGTGGGCTTTTTCAAGTCACAAACAGAACTACCTGGGGTGGAAGGAACGCGAGTATTTATAGTCCGGTTCAGAATGCTGAGGTCAGGTGGAGAATGCTGCATCTGATGATGTACCGAGTGGGGTTATAGAGTCTAAAAACTTGGGTTGCTTGGAAAGGAGATTGGATAAGTTTGAGAGCAGACCTTCTACAGTGTTCTTATGTGGGATAGCGATGGAGAAGTTTCTTGGCAAGTGGTTCAACTATGTTATAGAAGCCACTATTCTGGTTGAAGTTGTCGGATATAGAAATAAGTGATGATTCCAGGATTCTTCGGTATTGAGTGTTGTCTTCTGTGGCGATAAGTCTTGAGTTTCTGTAGTTTATCAAGTGGTTGTGTGAATTACGGTGTTGTACGCAGGCATTCCTTGTGTCGTCAGACCTGCTTGCGTATTGGTGTTCTGAAATACGTGTTTGGAGGTCCCTTGATGTTTCGCCCACGTATAACTTGTTGCAGTCATTACAAGGGATTATGTATACCCCTGCAGAGGGTGGAAGCTTGTCCTGTCTATCACTGGTAATGTCCTTGATGGTCGTGGTTGTGGAGGTAGATACTTGAAATGAGGTATTGGAAAAGATGTTGGAAACGTGTTTGGCAATGGAGTTGGTGGGGAGGACTATGTATCTCTTCTCGGCAGTGTCTTCTCTGGGTGTGTTGATGTTTAATGCCCGTCGTCTGCAGTCTCTGATGAAGTGACGAGGATAGTGGAGTGTAGAAAATACTTGTTCAATCATCGTGCATTCTTCTTCAAGAAACTCATTGCTGCAGATTCTGAGTGCACGCAGGAAGAAGCCTATAATTACACCACGTTTGGTTTTGGTGTCGTGGTGAGAGTAAAAGTGGAGAAGATCGTTTTGGATGGTGGGTTTTCGATAGACTTTAAAACGAAGTTCGTGGTCAGCTTTGCAAAGCAGAACATCAAGGAAAGGAAGAGTGTTGTCGACTTCTTCTTCAAGTGTGAACTGGATTGAAGGCTCGACCTGGTTGAGCTTGTCTTGGAGAGCTTTAACATTGAAGCGTTTAGGAGTTATGAGGAGAATGTCGTCAACATAACGGAGCCAGGTGACAGACGAAGGAATAATGGAGGAGAAACGTTCGGCTTCTAGATGTTCCATGTATAGGTTCGCCAGGACCACACTAAGTGGCGAACCCATGGGTAGTCCAAAAGTCTGCTGAAAGAGGTGATTTTCGAAAGAGAAACTCGTAAAGCCAACACATAGTTCAACAAGGTCGATGAAATCGCTGGCTGGAATGGGAAGATCAAGTGAATCGTCAATTTTCCTGCGCAAGAGATTGATGGCTTGTGTAGTAGGTACTTTGGTGAATAGGGAAGTCACAAGAAACTTTCCAGCCTTGACATGACTTCCCTATTCACCAAAGTACCTACTACACAAGCCATCGATCTCTTGCGCAGGAAAATTGACGATTCACTTGATCTTCCCATTCCAGCCAGCGATTTCATCGACCTTGTTGAACTATGTGTTGGCTTTACGTGTTTCTCTTTCGAAAATCACCTCTTTCAGAAGACTTTTGGACTACCCATGGGTTCGCCACTCAGTGCGGTCCTGGCGAACCTATACATGGAACATCTAGAAGCCGAACGTTTCTCCTCCATTATTCCTTCGTCTGTCACCTGGCTCCGTTATGTTGACGGCATTCTCCTCATAACTCCTAAACGCTTCAATGTTAAAGCTCTCCAAGACAAGCTCAACCAGGTCGAGCCTTCAATCCAGTTCACACTTGAAGAAGAAGTCGACAACACTCTTCCTTTCCTTGATGTTCTGCTTTGCAAAGCTGACCACGAACTTCGTTTTAAAGTCTATCGAAAACCCACCAACCAAAACGATCTTCTCCACCTTTACTCTCACCACTACACCAAATCCAAATGTGGTGTAATTATAGGCTTCTTCCTGCGTGCACTCAGAATCTGCAGCAATGAGTTTCTTGAAGAAGAATGCACGATGATTGAACAAGTATTTTCTAAACTCCACTATCCTCGTCACTTCATCAGAGACTGCAGACGATGGGCATTAACCCTTTGACTGTCGAAGGGCCCAATCCTGAAGTTGCTCCTGGTGTCGCAAAATATTCGAAAAAAAAAAAAATTATTTTTTCTTATGAAATGATAGAGAATCTTTTCCCGATTGTAAAGACACCAAAAAAACGAAATTTGATGGAAAACTGACGGAATTACGCTCTCGCGAAGTTAGCGACTTCGGCGATATTTAAAAATCGGCAATTTTGCCCACTTTGAGCCCTATTTTCGGCTAATTCCGTTATTCCAGTCAACCAAACTCATAACTATTTCTTCAGAACTCTATTTTTTCTATCGATTGAGCACAAGAAACTGCCCATTTAACCGATTTCAACTACCCAATAACATGGTCAGAAATTTGCAATTTGGCCAATTTCACGAAAATTAAAAAATACGACAATTTCAAAATAAGGTCCAGAATGAACAATGCAGACATTCCTGGCTCTAAAATAAGATTTTCTTTGTTCATCAGTCATGTCTCCAGGTCCCTGTGATATTACTCTTGCTTTTTATTTTGAAATTTTATTCAAACAAAAAATAGAAGATTTACTGTTATGCAGACTACTGCAATACTGTAATAATTGTAAAAATTACATCAACCCATTCATGACTGCGTATTAGAATGGCTACTTGGACATTTATTGGACAATGACATCATTTGTTTACTTTTGAACATCGGCAAAAATCAAACATTTCCTGTACTTTGTGCTCCATTTCCAGGTTCTTTTTATAGTAAAATTAATCAAAATCACCTCCATTTCTATAATATAGTTTCCATTCTATCAAATGAGACCATGAAAACGAGAATACAACCACAAATACTATACGAAAATAGACCACAAAGTCGGCATTTTAATTAAAAAAAACGGCCGGAGTTTTTTTTTTCTCATTATGCACTGCGTGCTCCAGGATTTTTTTTATGTGGTGCACACTGACCACACAAACCCATTCTCTCACATGTGGGCCTACTAGCTTTCTCCTGCCTGATTTGAAGCCGCTAGAATTTATGAGTATATATACGTCAAACACGGTACCTCACAAACGTATATATACGGCCGCGACAGTCAAAGGGTTAAACATCTTCAACACACCCAGAGAAGACACTGCCGAGAAGAGATACATAGTCCTCCCCACCAACTCCATTGCCAAACACGTTTCCAACATCTTTTCCAATACCTCATTTCAAGTATCTACCTCCACAACCACGACCATCAAGGACATTACCAGTGATAGACAGGACAGGCTTCCACCCTCTGCAGGGGTATACATAATCCCTTGTAATGACTGCAACAAGTTATACGTGGGCAAAACATCAAGGGACCTCCAAACACGTATTTCAGAACACCAGTATGCAAGCAGGTCTGACGACACAAGGAATGCCTGCGTACAACACCGTAATTCACACAACCACTTGATAAACTACAGAAACTCAAGACTTATCGCCACAGAAGACAACACTCAATACCGAAGAATCCTGGAATCATCACTTATTTCTATATCCGACAACTTCAACCAGAATAGTGGCTTCTATAACATAGCTGTACCAGTTGCCAAGAAACTTCTCCATCGCTATCCTACATAAGAACACTGTAGAAGGTCTGCTCTCAAACTTATCCAATCTCCTTTCCAAGGTACCCAAGTTTTTAGACTCTATAACCCCACTTGGTACATCATCAGATGCAGCATTCTCCACCCGACCTCAGCATTCTGAACCGGACTATAAATACTCGCGTTCCTTCCACCCCAGGTAGCTCTGTTTGTGACTTGAAAAAGCCCACTGTGTGGGCGAAACGTAGTCAGTAAAGGATCACATTATACTGCATATGTGTTTATATTTCCATTGTGTTGGTATTTTATACCATTTATTTCCACCACCATCACTACCACCCTCTACCACTATCAAAACTGCTACCACTCTACCACCACCACCTTCATATTTTTCTACAAACTTTCTCTTAAATTATATGTGTTTCTCACATTCTTTACCAAAGGGCTGGCACTAGAAGCTTTCTTTGGAGCCATGGTGACTTATTTAGCAGTTGCAAGCACTAAAACTAATGGAATATTATGAAATGTATCGTATGAACTTGTGGGATCATCCTCACTCACTGATAAACAGTGGCACACTGGCTAGGAATGGAGTGTGAGGCGGCTCAGGGCCATGCATACGTGTCCCAGACGAACGACTATTTGCGAGTCAAATGTTTTGATGAAAAAAAATTACGAGATCCGAAAACTACGACTTTCGAGCCTTACGAAAAACGAGGGTCCACTGTATTTCTTCTTTTCCGGGTAACCTTGCCTTGGTGGAAAATGGCTGATGTGGCATCGTTGAATAAAGAGTTGGTGTGAGCAAAGATGTGGCCAAGGTATGGTAGTGGACACACATGAACTAAGCACAAGGTATTGTATTAGATATATATGGATCAGAGTCCTGAGCCTTGCTGCATTGCCCTACTGTCAGGTCCCACCTTCATCCATCTCCCACAGTTGCCCTACACCCATACTCCTCCTCCATGCTTTGTCCCACCTGCCACTCTTCCACAGACCTCCCCTGTATGCTTGCACCCATCTATTCCCCAAACACCCCCCTCCTGCATATCTTAACACATATCCTTCACCCCCCCTCCTTCCTCTATCCATTCCCACACCAGTGCCTATTTGACCATACCTCAAGTTCCACATGGGATGGACAACAGATGAAGGGAACACAGGATAGCAGTTACAGTATACATACCCAATGGCCACTCTCATCCCTTTGCTCAGAACTTCACTCACCCTTCTTCACCCAGTACCCTGTCTTCACTCACTAGCTCGCATGCTGTCATCAACTTGCTAGTAAGATAATGGACTTGCCCTGAGGTTCACTGTGGGATGGATGGAGGGGATGTAACTTCATGGGCCACATTTTTCCCCCTAAATGTTCTCCAGTGTGTAGTAAATTATTTTATGGAATGTTCATTGAAAACATGCTGAGAATGTGTCAGCAGATCATGTTATCCGACAGTCTACTGCATATGGTATATCATGTGTTTTTATATAACTATTTGGTGTATAGTATATCATGTGTTTATATAACCATTTGATGTACAGTATATTGTGTGTGTTTATATAAACATCTGGTATGTAGTACAGTGGACCCCCGGTTAACGATATTTTTTCACTCCATAAGTATGTTCAGGTGCCAGTACTGACCGAATTTATTCCCATAAGGAATATTGTGAAGTAGATTAGTCCATTTCAGACCCCCAAACATACACGTACAAACACACTTACATAAATACACTTACATAATTGGTCGCATTCGGAGGTAATCGTTATGTGGGGGTCCACTGTATAGTGTTTGTATGTGTTTGTGTAATCATTGGTGTAAGGCTTATATTGTGTGTATGTTTATATAACCACCTAGAGTTCACATTATTGTGTGTTTTAATATAACTGTCTGACATTTAGTACAATATATCATTTGTATCTTTTCAGGTTCTGAAGTTTAGACCTGAAAAAAACAATAATGTCAATACATTTCAGTTAATGATTTCCAATATTTCTGAAGTAAAGAGGCTATTATATTTAATATTCCCATGGAATAATAATGTACTTGTGGACAATAAGGTATGTGCTCTGAGCATTTATTAAAAGTAGTGTACACAGGCTAATTCAACAAGATAGCATCTTGTTTTAACAACACATATACACACTCTTCCTTCAGTCAGTCAATCAATCAATCAATTTTTATTTCCTTGCAAGATTACATTGAGATTATGAAATTACAAAAATGAGTTGCAGTGTAAAGAGCCACTGTCATGCCCAGGCAGTATGGCCAGACTTAATTTAATGGCTTACAGACTACTTAATACTAAAGAAATTGATCATAGTTTAAGTTGTACATCTTGTTTATTTATAATACACAGTAATTTTATTCAAATTACAATAGTTTCAGTAGTAATTATTGAAATTATATTATGGGAATATAACATTGTGAGTTGTTGAAAGTAGTTTACAGTATGAGAATGCTACAATTGGGTGTAAGAGATTAATGTTTTGGGTAGGTATTTATACTACAAGGTAGTTTTAATCAATGTATGAACTTTGGGTGTCACATTTTAAAGTTTTAAGATTTAGGTAATTGGGAGACTTTTTGGTAAAGTTAAATATTTAGTATTTAGTTTAGGGTGAGTAAGTGGTTTTTGAGAAGAGTCTTAAATTGATGTTTAGACTGGGTTACTTTATTATTTACTGGTAATGAATTCCAAATTTTAGGGCCCTTTATGTGCAGAGTTTTTACACAGTGTGATATAGACATGGGGAACATCAAAAAGAGATGTGTCTTGTGTTATGGTTGTGTGACCTGTTAAGGTTGGTGAGGAGAAGCTTGAGTGGAGGGTTTATGTTTGAGTGTAGTGTTCTATGTATGTAGTAGGCACATGAGTAAGTATGGATGTTCTTTACAGTGAGCAATTTTAGACTGTTGAATATTGGTGGAGTATGCTGTCTGGAGTGGGAATTTATTATCATTCCAACTGCAGCCTTTTGCTGGGTTATTAGTGGCCTTAGGTGATTTAGTGTTGTTGATACCCATGCACAAATTCCATATGTGAGATAAGGGTAGATGAGTGAATGATACACTGCAAGGAAAGCTGATTGTGGAACATAGTACCATATCTTTGATAGTATGCCTACAGTCTTAGAGATTTTCTTGGAAATTTGTTGTATATGTTTCTGGAATTTGAGGCTTCTGTCAAGGTGGATTTCTAGAAATTTTCCCTCTGTAAGTCTTGTGATGGGTAATCCGTTTAGTGTTATGTTAGATGGAACATTTGCAGCTCTGTTTCCAAACTGAATGAAATAGGTTTTGTCAGTATTGAGGGTAAGGTTATTAGTCATCATCCAGGCAGATATTTTCTGCAATTCGGCATTAACAGTGTTGGCGAGTATGACTGGGTTTGGGTGAGAGAAGATGTATATAGTGTCATCTGTAAATAATATGGGTTTGAGTAGTTGTGATACATTTGGTAAATCATTGATGTAAATGAGAAAAAGGAGTTGGCCAATGACACTTCCTTGTCGAGCACCAACTGTGATTGGTTGAGTGGAAGAGTTTGCTCCATTTGTGTACACATTTTGGCTTCTGTTACTAAGGTATGACTTTATGTAGTTGAGGGAGAGCCCTCGTATATCATAGTTTTTTTTTTTTTTTTTTTTATTATCACACTGGCCGATTCCCACCAAGGCAGGGTGGCCCGAAAAAGAAAAACTTTCACCATCATTCATTCCATCACTGTCTTGCCAGAAGGGTGCTTTACACTACAGTTTTTAAACTGCAACATTAACACCCCTCCTTCAGAGTGCAGGCACTGTACTTCCCATCTCCAGGACTCAAGTCCGGCCTGCCGGTTTCCCTGAACCCCTTCATAAATCTTACTTTGCTCACACTCCAACAGCACGTCAAGTATTAAAAACCATTTGTCTCCATTCACTCCTATCAAACACGCTCACGCATGCCTGCTGGAAGTCCAAGCCCCTCGCACACAAAACCTCCTTTACCCCCTCCCTCCAACCTTTCCTAGGCCGACCCCTACCCCGCCTTTCCTTCCACTACAGACTGATACACTCTTGAAGTCATTCTGTTTCGCTCCATTCTCTCTACATGTCCGAACCACCTCAACAACCCTTCCTCAGCCCTCTGGACAACAGTTTTGGTAATCCCGCACCTCCTCCTAACTTCCAAACTACGAATTCTCTGCATTATATTCACACCACACATTGCTCTCAGACATGACATCTCCACTGCCTCCAGCCTTCTCCTCACTGCAACATTCATCACCCATGCTTCACACCCATATAGAGCGTTGGTAAAACTATACTCTCATACATTCCCCTCTTTGCCTCCAAGGACAAAGTTCTTTGTCTCCACAGACTCCTAAGTGCACCACTCACTCTTTTCCCCTCATCAATTCTATGATTCACCTCATCCTTCATAGACCCATCCGCTGACACGTCCACTCCCAAATATCTGAATACATTCACCTCCTCCATACTCTCTCCCTCCAATCTGATATTCAATCTTTCATCACCTAATCTTTTTGTTATCCTCATAACCTTACTCTTTCCTGTATTCACCTTTAATTTCTTCTTTTGCACACCCTACCAAATTCATCCACCAATCTCTGCAACTTCTCTTCAGAATCTCCCAAGAGCACAGTGTCATCAGCAAAGAGCAGCTGTGACAACTCCCACTTTGTGTGTGATTCTTTATCTTTTAACTCCACGCCTCTTGCCAAGACCCTTGCATTACTTCTCTTACAACCCCATCTATAAATATATTAAACAACCACGGTGACATCACACATCCTTGTCTAAGGCCTACTTTTACTGGGAAATAATTTCCCTCTTTCCTACATACTCTAACTTGAGCCTCACTATCCTCGTAAAAACTCTTCACTGCTTTCAGTAACCTACCTCCTACACCATACACTTGCAACATCTGCCACATTGCCCCCCCATCCACCCTGTCATATGCCTTTTCCAAATCCATAAATGCCACAAAGACCTCTTTAGCCTTATCTAAATACTGTTCGCTTATATGTTTCACTGTAAACACCTGGTCCACACACCCCCTACCTTTCCTAAAGCCTCCTTGTTCATCTGCTATCCTATTCTCCGTCTTACTCTTAATTCTTTCAATAATAACTCTACCTACACTTTACCAGGTATACTCAGCAGACTTATCCCCCTATAATTTTTGCACTCTCTTTTATCCCCTTTGCCTTTATACAAAGGAACTATGCATGCTCTCTGCCAATTCCTAGGTACCTTACCCTCTTCCATACATTTATTAAATAATTGCATTTATTAAATAATGTGCAGCAAATCATGGTCATCTGTATCAAAAGCTTTAAATAAATCAATGAAGATTCTCAGCGGGAATTCTTTCTTCTCGAGAACAGTGTATATTAGTTCTAGCATGTGTATAATAGTATCATTTGTGCTTTTATTATTCCTGAATCCAAACTTTGCAGGGGTTTAATATGTTGTGTGAGACATGGTAGGAATAGATCTGTCTATGAATGAATTTTTCAAAGATTTTAGAGATCAGAGGTAAGTTTGAAATTGGGCTATAGTTATTAAGTCCGTTTGATCACCTCCTTTGTGGATCGGGGTGACCCTCGCTATTTTGAGAATTGCTGGGAAGGTGGAGGATTCGATGGATTTGTTAAAGAGTGTTGCAGTTATTGGTGACAGTACTTGTGAAGCTTTTTTGTACATAAAAGGTGGTAAATTATTCATGTCTCCTGCCTTGTTTTTAAGGGTGTTGATGATGAGTGAGACTTCTGTTGGATTGGTTGGGGTTAGAAATAGTGTATTCGGGTAGGTGCCCGTGAGGTAGTCTGATGGATGGGTGTTTGACATTGGGATTTTGCTCGCTAGACTCTTTCCTAAGGTGGAGAAGAAAACATTGAATCTGTTTGCTGTTTCAGTTGGTGGGAGTAGGGGTTCATCTGATTTTGTTAATTTGATTGTTTTGTTTTTTGATATCTTTTTGGTTTCTAGAATTTTGGATAGGATTTTCCAGGTCTTTTTCATATCACCTTTTAAGTTATGTAATCTGTTTTCATAATACAAATTTTTTTACCTTATCAGACTGGTAAAGATTGACGAATAACATTTAGAATGATCTCTTGTTATTTGACCCATTCTGTACTGTTTTTCATATAGGTGCTTTGTGTTTATGGATTTAAGGATGCTGGGTGTTAGCCAGAGACTGTTCAGTCTCTTAGCTGTGACCTGTTTAGTTTTTTTTAGGGCAATGCTTGTTATAGAGGTAGTTTTTTTTTTTTTTTTTTAGAGAATTATTAATACATTCATTTGTATCTGTATATGTTTCAAGCTCATTATTCCAGTTGACATTATTCATAGCTGTTATAAAGTTATTAACAGCTGTCTCGTTATGTAGTCTGAAGGTAATTTTAGTAGTGTCTTGGGGCAATTTACCTAGGTTGGTTATGAGAAAGAAGGTAGGGTAGTGGTCTGTGGTGTTGTCTGTGATTATGCCTGATTTTAAAGGGATATAGTGTTTCTCCAGATGTGGTCTAATAAGGAGATACTAGTCTTGGAGATTCTTGTAGGTTTTGTTGTTGTTGGTAGCAACAAGCAGTTGCTCATAGTGTTTGTGAATTCAGTTACTTGTGGGTCCTGGTCATGTACAGTGGAACCTTGACTTACAAGTGTTTTGCTCTGAGTTACGAGCCAACATTTGAGTTATGAGCCAGCTCCTCCCCCCACATCCCCCTCAACCCAAAACCTGGACACCTCTCATGTTTATGTATGATTTCATGCTTTAATTTCATGGAAATCATCCTGTTTTTCTTACCAGCACTGTCCTTTATATTTACTTTCTTAGGACCCATGGTAAGAAAAGCAAAATTTGGCCAAATGACTGTAAAAATGTAAGCAAATCAGGAGAGAACTACTCCCACAGCTAGGTAAAGAGTGCACTGAGTTAGCCTCGTTCTGAAGCTCTCTTTGTTATAATAATGTATTATTATTAATTTAGGGAACTGAAGCTCTATCGTTATTGTAATAATAATTAAAGGGAATGTATGAAAGTATAGTAGTACCAACACTCTTATATGGGTGTGAAGCTTGGGTTGTAAATGTTGCAACAAGGAGGCTGTTGAAGGCAGTGGAGATGTCCTGTCTAAGGGCAATGTGTGGTGTAAATATTATGCAGAAAATTTGGAGTGTGGAAATTAGGAGAAGGTGTGGAGTTAATAAAAGTATTAGTCAGAGGGCTGAGGAGGGTTTGTTGAGGTGGTTTGGTCATTTAGAGAGAACGGATCAAAGTAGAATGACATGGAGAGCGTTTAAATCTGTAGGGGAAGGAAGGCGGGGTAGGGGTCATCCTCGAAAAGGTTGGAAGGAGGGGGTAAAGGAGGTGTTGTGGGCGAGGAGTTTGGACTTCCAGTAAGCATGTGTGAGCGTGTTAGATAGGAGTGAATGGAGACAAATGGTATTTGGGACCTGACGAGCTGTTGGAGTGTGAGCAGGGTAATATTTAGTGGAGGGATTCAGGGAAACCGGTTATTTTATATAACCGGACTTGAGTCTTGGATATGGGAAGTACAATGCCTGCTCTCTAAAGGAGGGGTTTGAGATATTGACAGTTTGGAGGGATATACGTATTGTGTATTTTTATACATATATACAGTGAACCCCCGGTTCCCGATGCTTTCGGTATACGATAAATTCAGTAGCCGGTGCATTTGATCGAAAAAGATTTGCCTCGCTTCCCAATACAAAACCCGGTATGCGATATGATGCGTACGAGACGTGTCCAGTGTTTACAAGCCAGCCAGTGTGCGCGCATCTAAGGATACATTCGGTACATTCCATATTATCCATATTATCACTGTTTTTGGTGCTTGTTTCTGCAAAATAAGTCACCATGGGCCCCAAGAAAGCTTCTAGTGCCAGCCCATCGAGACCAAGGGTGCTAATGACTATTGAAATTAAGGAAATGTGTGCAAAGTGGCTTGAAGTGCAAACCTTTTTTGATGAAAATCACCCTGACGCAGCTACTGCAAGCCGTGTTGGCAACCTGTACACTGACAATGTTGTGAACCACTTTAGGAAAGTCATAAAGGAATGAGAGGTACAGGCCTCTATGGACAGATATGTTGTGCGACAGAAGTCCAGTGACTCTCAATCTGGTCCTAGTGGCATTAAAAGAAGAAGGGAAGTAACCCCGGAAAAGGACTTGCTACCTCAAGTCCTAATGGAGGGGGATTCCGCTTCTAAACATTAAAAACTTCAACACTCTCCCCTCCTCCCATCCCATCAATCATCACCAGAGCTTCATTAAAGGTAATTGTCAGTTATTCTATTGTGATTATTCTATTGTTATTATTGTTATTGTAATTATTATATTGCATTAAACTTAATATATCATGTGGTAAAAGTTTTTTTTCATACTTTTGGGTGTCTTGCACGGATTAATTTGATTTCCATTATTTCTTATGGGGAAAATTGATTCGCTTTCCGATAATTTTGGTTTACGATGAGCAGAGTTGCCCAGGATACAACAGTTTAGAAGTATATACATATAAAAATACACAATATATCCCTCCAAACTGCCAATATCCCAAACCCCTCCTTTAGAGTGGAGACATTGTATACTTCCCATTTCCAGGACTCAAGTCCGGTTATATAAAATAACTGGTTTCCCTGAATCCCTTCACTAAATATTACCCTGCTCACACTCCAACAGCTCGTCAGGTTCCAAATACCATTTGTCTCCATTCACTCCTATCTAACACGCTCACGCATGCTTACTGGAAGTCCAAACCCTTCGCCCACAACTCCTTTGCCCCCTCCCTCCAACCTTCTCAAGGACGACCCCTACCCCGCCTTCCTTCCCCTACAGATTTATATGCTCTCCATGTCATTCTACTTTGATCCATTCTCTCTAAATGACCACTTCAACAACCCCTCTTCACCCCTCTGACTAATACTTTTATTAACTCCACACCTTCTCCTAATTTCCACACTCTAATATTCTTTCACAAGTGCACCGATATTATTTATACCATTTCTACACTAATACAGTAGTCTGCATAACAGTAAATCTTCTATTTTTTGTGAGAATGTAAATTCAAAGTGGAAAGCTAAAGATTGTAAGAGGGCATGGGGACGTGACTAACGAACAGAGGAAATGTTATTTTAGTGCCAGGAATGTCTTTCTTGTTTATTCTGGACCCTATTTGGAAATTGGCATCTTTTGAAATTTGTGTGAAATTGGCAAAATTGCTAAATTCTGACCACTGTATTGGATAGTTGAAATTGGTAAATAGGTGGTTTCTTGTACTCATTCGATAGAAAAAAAATGGAGTTCTAGCAAAATAGTTATGATTTTTGTTGACTAGTACACTGGAATTGGCCAAAAATATGGCTCAAATGGGAAAAATCGCCATTGCGTAAACATCGTTGAGACTGCTAAATTCGTGAGAGCATAATTCCGTAAGTGTTCCAGAAAATTTCATACTTTTGGTGTCATTGTGATCGGGAAAAGATTCTCTATCATATCATAAGAGAAAATAATTTTTTTTTTTTTTTTGATATTTGAGTGACCCTGAGAACAAGTCTGGGAGAGGGCCTGAGGACCCTGAAAGGGTTAAACAATCATGGTGACATTACACATCCCTGTCTAAGACCTACTTTTACCGGGAAGTAGTCTCCCTCTCTTCTACACACCCTAACCTGAGCCTCACTGTCCTCATAAAAACTCTTTACAACATTTAGTAGCTTACCACCTATTCCATACCTGGAGAGAGTTCCGGGGGTCAACACCCCCGCGGCCCGGTCTGTGACCAGGCCTCCTGGTGGATCAGAGCCTGATCAACCAGGCTGTTACTGCTGGCTGCACGCAAACCAATGTACGAGCCACAGCCCGGCTGGTCAGGAACCGACTTTAGGTGCTTGTCCAGTGCCAGCTTGAAGACTGCCAGGGATCTGCTGGTAATCCCCCTTATGTATGCTGGGAGGCAGTTGAACAGTCTCGGGCCCCTGACACTTATTGTTTGGTCTCTTAACGTGCTAGTGACACCCCTGCTTTTCATTGGGGGGATGTTGCATCATCTGCCAAGTCTTTTGCTTTCGTAGTGAGTGATTTTCGTGTGCAAGTTCGGTACTAGTCCCTCTAGGATTTTCCAGTTGTATATAATCATGTATCTCTCCCGCCTGCATTCCAGGGAATACAGGTTCAGGAACCTCAAGCGCTCCCAGTAATTTAGGTGTTTTATCTCCGTTATGCATGCCGTGAAGGCTCTCTGTACATTTTCTCGGTCAGCAATTTCACCTGCCTTGAAAGGTGCTGTTAGTGTGCAGCAATATTCCAGCCTAGATAAAACAAGTGACCTGAAGAGTGTCATCATGGGCTTGGCATCCCTAGTTTTGAAGGTTTTCATTATCCATTCTGTCATTTTTCTAGCAGATGCGATTGATACAATGTTATGGTCCTTGAAGGTGAGATCCTCCGACATGATCACTCCCAGATCTTTGACGTTGGTGTTTTGCTCTATTTTGTGGCCAGAATTTGTTTTGTACTCTGATGAAGATTTAATTTCCTCGTGTTTACCATATCTGAGTAATTGAAATTTCTCATCGTTGAACTTCATATTGTTTTCTGCAGCCCACTGAAAGATTTGGTTGATGTCCGCCTGGAGCCTTGCAGTGTCTGCAATGGAAGACACTGTCATGCAGATTTGGGTGTCATCTGCAAAGGAAGACACGGTGCTGTGGCTGACATCCTTGTCTATGTCAGGTATGAGGATGAGGAACAAGATGGGAGCGAGTACTGTGCCTTGTGGAACAGAGCTTTTCACTGTAGCTGCCTCGGACTTTACTCTGTTGACTACTACTCTCTGTGTTCTGTTAGTGAGGAAATTATAGATCCATCGACCAACTTTTCCTGTTATTACTTTTCACGCATTTTGTGCGCTATTACGCCATGGTCACACTTGTCGAAGGCTTTTGCAAAGTCTGTATATATTACATCTGCATTCTTTTTGTCTTCTAGTGCTTCTAGGACCTTGTTGTAGTGATCCAATAGTTGAGACAGACAGGAGCGACCTGTTCTAAACCCATGTTGCCCTGGGTTGTGTAATTTATGGGTTTCTAGATGGGTGGTGATCTTGCTTCTTATGACTCTTTCAAAGATTTTTATGATATGGGATGTTAGTGCTATCGGTCTGTAGTTCTTTGCTATTGCTTTACTGCCCCCTTTGTGGAGTGAGGCTATGTCTGTTGTTTTTAGTACCTGTGGGACGACCCCCGTGTCCATGCTCCCTCTCCATAGGACGGTAAAAGCTCGTGATAGGGGCTTCTTGCAGTTCTTGATGAACACGGAGTTCCATGAGTCTGGCCCTGGGGCAGAGTGCATGGGCATGTCATTTATCTCCTGTTCGAAGTCATTTGGCGTCACGATAACATCAGATAGGCTTGTGTTAACCAAATTCTGTGGCTCTCTCATAAAAAATTAATTTTGATCTTTGACTCTCAGTCTGGTTAGCGGCTTGCTAAAAACTGAGTCATATTGGGATTTGAGTAGCTCACTCATTTCCTTGCTGACATCTGTCACATTGCTTCCCTATCCACTCTATCATATGCCTTTTCTGAATCCATAAATGCAATATAAACTTCCCTACCTTTATCTAAATACTGCTCACATATATGCTTCAATGTAAACACTTGATCTACACATCCCCTACCCACTCTGAAACCTCCTTGCTCATCTGTAATTCTACATTCTGTCTTACCTCTAATTATTTCAATAATAACCCTACCGTACACTTTTCGTGGTATACTCAGTAAACTTATTCCCCTATAATTTTTACAATCTCTTTTGTCCCCCTTCCCTTTATATAAAGGGACTATACACACACTCTGCCAATCCCTAGGTACCTTCCCTTCTTTCATACATTTATTAAACAAAAATACCAACCACTCCAACACTATGTCCCCCCCCCCCTGCTTTTAACATTTCTGTCATGATCCCATCAGTTCCAGCTGCTTTACCCCCTTTAATTCTACATAATGCCTCATGCACCTCCCCCACACTCACATCCTGTTCTTCTTCACTCCTAAAAGATGGTATATCTCCCTGGCCAGTGCATGAAATTACCGCCTCCCTTTCTTTGTCGATATTTAAAAGTTCCTCAAAATATTGTCGCCTCAGTCGTCAGTGGTCAGTCGTCACGTGAGGTCACAGACCCTGAGCTGCTTTGGGGATTAGTGTGGACGGTTACAAAGCATGGCTTGCTTCTGCAGTGTTTTAAAAATTGAGTTTGGAGAGTTGAAGGAGGAGGTCTTGCTTCTCCAGGAGGAGATTAGGAGGCTGAAGGTCCACCTCAATGGGTCTGGGAGAGAGTGTGAGGTGGCTGGAGTTGTGGGGAATGAGGCTTCAAGTGAGGTGCAGTCTGTCTCTCGCTGTGAGGAGGCTGTAGTTGGGGAGGTAGCAACGGCTACCAGCAGTGAGGTGCAGTCCAGCACCTGCTACAAGTGGCGAGGGGTTTCACAGTAAGGGAAAGGCGCACAGAGTAAGGAAAGTTAAGAGTGAAGATCTAAAGGGTTTAGGAAATCGCTTCTCTGTTCTTCAGGATGAATGTACTTCAGTGGCTAGTGAAGGTAAGGGTTACTACTCCCCCTGCTAATGGAGGTAAGCGCATTCTTGTGGTTGGTGACTCTCAGGTAAGATATATTGACCGGCTTTTGTAATAGGAATAAGAAGAGAGAGAAAAGAGTGTGCTTCCCTGGAGCTGGTGTTGGGGACATTGTCAACGGGCTGGATTAATATCATGTCAGGTAAGGGGAACAAGCCCATTATCTGTCTCAGTGCTGGGGGAAAATGATTTTGGGAAGGGTAGAAAAAGAAGAGCTGCTAGATAAGTACAGGTCAGCTATAGATTTTTATTAAGTCTAAGGGAGGGATCCCAATCATATGTAGCATCTTGCCTAGAAGGGGAGTAGGAAATGAATGGTTGTCTAGGGCAATTGGTGTAAATTGCTGGCTAGACAGATACTGCAAGGAACTTGCAATCCCCCTTCATTGACAACTGGAACAACTTTTATGGCAAACATGATATGTATGCAAGGGAATGGGGTACATCTCTCTGGGGCTGGGGTGGTAGCACTTGCAGACTCGATTCAGAAGGCCATTGGTGAAATGCCTATGATTTTAAACTGATGGAAGATAGAGGTAAGGGTGTGTGTGGAAACAAACAGGTTTTCAACACTTGGGTTGGAAACAGTAAATGTATAAAGCATTCAGCATGAAGTTATAAATAAAGACAATAGAGCAGGTCAGCAACAAAAGGGGACAGCAGAGGGCAGCAAGGGACTAGCTTCCCTTTGGTTTACTATACTAATAGCAGGAGTGTAAGAAATAAGATAGATGAGCTAAGATTAATTGCAAGTGCAGGAAACATAGATATTAAATTGCTATAACAGAGACCTGGCTCAATCTGAAAGATAGAGAGATGCCCTCTGAATGTCACATACAAGGCTATAAATTTTTTCCACATGACGGGGGTCAACAGGAAAGGTGGTGGAGTAGCGATGTATGTCAGAGACAATTTAAATTGTTGTGTTAGAAAAGATATTAAATTAGAAGCGTCAGCCACTGAATCTTTTTGGTTACAGCTTCTCGAGGCCGAGTAAAACTAATTTTGGGTGTGATTTACAGGGCCCCAAATCTTGATAGGGAGTGCAGTAAACTTCTATGGGACGAAATTCGTAAGGCATCTACATACGAAAATGTTGTGCTAATGGGAGATTTCAACTATAGACAGATTGATGGAGCAATTTGACAGGAAATTTTAGAGTCAGGTGACTTTCTTGATACGATCCAGGATTTTTTTTTTAAAAACAGTTTGTGACAGACCCAACTAGGGAAATAACCTCCTTGACTTGGTTCTTGCCAGTAGGGAACCACTAATTAATAATCTTGAGGTTAATGATGAGCTTGGGGAAAGTGATCACAAATCACTCAGTTTTAATATATCATGGAATTCCCCTAATAATGGCAATCAAGTCTCGTCCTGACTTTCGCTTGGCTGATTTCATAGGACTGAAAAATTACATAGGTGGGCTGAACTGGAATGACCTGACTAAGGGGCAGGTAGGTGGTGATGGTTTTCCGATTTTGATGCTTTCCCCGGGCATAGTTTCTAGCTGCTCAGTCAAATTATGTTCCAAATAGGGAATCAGATCAAACAAAAATGATCCTAAATGGATGAACAATAGATTAAAATATCTGATTGGTCAAAAGAGAGGCATATATAGGCAAAACAAAAGAGGAGAGGGGCAATTGAGAAATCGATATATTCAGTTAAAGAGAGAAATAAAAAGGGAATTAGAAAAGCAAAAAGAGATTATGAGGTTAAAGTTGCAAGAGAATCGAAGACTAACCCAAAAGGATTCTTTCAGGTATACAGAAGTAAGATCAGGGACAAGATAGGCCCACTCAAAAGTTCCTCGGGTCAGCTCACTGACAGTGATAAGGAAATGTGTAGAATTTTTAACACATACTTCCTCTCAGATTTTACACAGGAGGATACCAGCGATATTCCAGTAATGATAAATTATGTAGAACAGGACGATAATAAAATGTGCACTATTTGGGTCACAAGTGACATGGTCCTTAGACAAATAGATAAATTAAAACCTAACAAATCCCCAGGCCCTGATGAACTGTATGCAAGGGTTCTAAAGGAATGTAAAGAGGAGCTTAGCACACCTTTGGCTAATCTTTTCAACATATCACTACAAACTGGCATGGTGCCAGATAAGTGGAAAATGGCAAATGTGATACCTATTTTCAAAACAGGTGACAGGTCCTTAGCTTCGAACTATAGACCAATAAGCCTAACCTCCGTAGTGGGAAAATTTATGGAATCAATAATTGCCGAGGCAGTTCGTAGCCACCTTGAAAAGCATAAATTAAACCATACCCCCGGCCGGGATTGAACCCGCGGTCATAGAGTCTCAAAACTCCAGCCCGTCGCGCTAACCACTAGACCAGCTAGCCACAATAAGATTCATCCAACTAGGTATATTTCTACACCATAGGAAGGTTAGCACAGGCACCTCTGTGACCACAAATGCAAGTTTTTACAGACGAATCTCCAGCTAGCGTGGCCGTGACGAACTCTAGCTCAAGTCCCTTCACTGCTAACCTTCCTATGGTGTAGAAATATACCTAGTTGGATGAATCTTATTGTGGCTAGCTGGTCTAGTGGTTAGCGCGACGGGCTGGAGTTTTGAGACTCTATGACCGCGGGTTCAATCCCGGCCGGGGGTATGGTTTATTTGCAATCGTGTCATTACGATTTCTTAAGTCATGTTGACGGCAGTGAAGGGACTTGAGCTAGAGTTCGTCACGGCCACGCTAGCTGGAGATTCGTCTGTAAAAACTTGCATTTGTGGTCACAGAGGTGCCTGTGCTAACCTTCCTATGGTGTAGAAATATACCTAGTTGGATGAATCTTATTGTGGCTAGCTGGTCTAGTGGTTAGCGCGACGGGCTGGAGTTTTGAGACTCTATGACCGCGGGTTCAATCCCGGCCGGGGGTATGGTTTATTTGCAATCGTGTCATTACGATTTCTTAAGTCATGTTGACGGCAGTGAAGGGACTTGAGCTAGAGTTCGTCACGGCCACGCTAGCTGGAGATTCGTCTGTAAAAACTTGCATTTGTGGTCACAGAGGTCCCTGTGCTAACCTTCCTATGGTGTAGAAATATACCTAGTTGGATGAATCTTATTGTGGCTAGCTGGTCTAGTGGTTAGCGCGACGGGCTGGAGTTTTGAGACTCTATGACCGCGGGTTCAATCCCGGCCGGGGGTATGGTTTATTTGCAATCGTGTCATTACGATTTCTTAAGTCAAGCATAAATTAATCAACGAATCTCAGCATGGTTTTACAAAGGGGCGTTCCTGCCTTACGAATTTATTAACTTTTTTCACTAAGGTATTTGAAGAGGTAGATCATGGTAATGAATATGATATTGTGTATATGGACTTCAGTAAGGCTTTTGACAGGGTCCCACATCAGAGACTATTGAGGAAAATTAAAGCACATGGAATAGGAGGAGAAATTTTTTCCTGGATAGAGGCATGGTTGACAAATAGGCAGCAGAGAGTTTGCATAAATGGGGAGAAATCAGAGTGGGGAAGTGTCACGAGCGGTGTTCCACAGGGGTCAGTGTTGGGCCCCCTGCTGTTCACATCTACATAAACGACATAGATGAGGGCATAAAGAGCGACATCGGCAAGTTTGCCGATGACACCAAAATAGGCCGTCGAATTCATTCTGACGAGGACATTCGAGCACTCCAGGAAGATTTGAATAGGCTGATGCAGTGGTCGGAGAAGTGGCAGATGCAGTTTAATATAGACAAATGCAAAGTTCTAAATGTTGGACAGGACAATAACCATGCCGCATATAAACTAAATAATGTAGATCTTAATATTACGGATTGCGAAAAAGATTTAGGAGTTCTGGTTAGCAGTAATCTGAAACCAAGACAACAGTGCATAAGTGTTCGCAATAAAGTTGGCTTCATATCAAGAAGCATAAATAATAGGAGTCCTCAGGTTGTTCTTCAACTCTATACATCCTTGGTTAGGCCTCATTTAGATTATGCTGCACAGTTTTGGTCACCGTATTACAGAATGGATATAAATTCTCTGGAAAATGTACAAAGGAAGATGACAAAGTTGATCCCATGTATCAGAAACCTTCCCTATGAGGATAGACTAAGGGCCCTGAAACTGCACTCTCTAGAAAGACATAGAATTAGGGGGGATATGATTGAGGTGTATAAATGGAAGACAGGAATAAATAAAGGGGATGTAAATAGTGTGCTGAAAATATCTAGCCTAGACAGGACTCGCAGCAATGGTTTTAAGTTGGAAAAATTCAGATCTAGGAAGGATATAGGAAAGTACTGGTTTGGTAGTAGAGTTGTGGATGAGTGGAACAAACTCCCAAGTACCGTTATAGAGGCCAGAACGTTGTGTAGCTTTAAAAATAGGTTGGATAAATACATGAGTAGATGTGGGTGGGTGTGAGTTAGACCTGATAGCTTGTGCTACCAGGTCGGTTGCCGTGTTCCTCCCTTAAGTCAATGTGACCTGACCTGACTAGGTTGGGTACATTGGCTTAAGCCGATAGGAGACTTGGACCTGCATCGCATGGGCCAGTAGGCCTTCTGCAGTGTTCCTTCGTTCTTATGTTCTTATCTGCCCAATACCTCCATCTCCCTATCTACTAACTTACCTACTCTGTTTTTAACTGACAATTCCATATGTTCCCTAGGCTTTCTTAACTTGTTTAACTCACTCCAAAATTTTTTCTTATTTTCATTAAAATTTCTTGACAGTGCCTCTCCCACTCTGTCATCCACTCTCCTTTTGCACTCTCTCATCACTCTCTTCACCTTTCTTTTACTCTCCATATACTCTACTCTTCTTATAACACTTCTGCTTTGTAAATATCTCTCATAAGCTACCTTTTTCTCTTTTATCACACCCTTTACTTAACTATTATTATTGATAATAATTTAGGGAACTGAAGCCCCTCACCAGCATCAAGGTTCCTTGATGCTGGTGAGGGGCTCTTGATCTAGGGAATTGGGTATGTACTCTAGTTCCCTAAATTGGTAATGATAATAATAATAATAATAATAATAATAATAATAATAATAATAATAATAAAAATGGAAATCATCATCTTTTTCTTCTCAGCAATGTTCTTTGCACTTACTTTCTTATCATCCATGGTTATAAAAGCAATATTTGGTCAAATGACGGTCAAAAATGTTAGCAAAGCAGGAGAGAACTGCTCCTACAGCTAGGTAAACAGTGCACCGAGTTGACTTCTTTCTGAAGCTCTCATTATAACAATGTATTATTATTATTAATTTAGAGAACTGAAGCTCTATCGTTATTGTAATAATTATTATTATTATTATAATTATTATTATTGATTATTTAGGGAACTGAAGCTCTATCTTTATTGTAATTATTTCTATTTTATTATTTTATTATTATTATTATTATTATTATTATTATTATTATTATTGAGCACATACCCAATTCCCTAGATCAAGAGCCCCTCACCAGTGTAAGGTTCCTTGACTCTGGTGAGGGTCTCTTGATCTAGGGAATTGGATATGGGCTCTAGTTCCCTAAATTAATAATAATAATAATAATAATACTGGTCCTCCATCACAAATCCGGCATCATTGGGACCTGTAGTGCGCTGGATTACTGAGTTTGCCAGATTACAGAGTGGTTAGGTTAGAATACACTTAATAAAATTAACCAACTTGATTTACAGAAAGTTCATTGAACATCGGCAAAAATCAAACATTTCCACTAATTTGAGCTCAATTTCAAGGTACTTTTCATCATGAAAGCAATCAAAATCATATCTATTTCTGTAATATATTTTCCATTCTATCAAATGAGACCAAAAAAACGAGAATACAACCATAAAAACCATACAAAAATGTACCACAAAGAGGCAACTAATGGCTGAGAAGTGAACTCCCTTATTTATCGTCCGTCTTTTTTATTTTTGGTGTACGCTAAGAAGCATCTTTCCATCATACATTGCCCAAGATTCAATGAGATAGCCCAACAAACAACTGAGTAAAAATCAATATTTACCAAAAATCATGGCAAGCCCAAGCCAGGTACTGAAAATAAGTCACTTTGTCTGACTTTTGGTTATCCTAGGTTCTCTATACATATGCTGCTATGTATGATAATCTATGTAACTGTATTTGTATATACCTGAATAAACTTACTTCTAGTCTGTCGACTGAGTACAAGAAGCTGCCCATTCCCCTATTTCAACTACCCAATAAAGTGGTCAGAAATTGGCAATTTGGCCAATTTCACAAATGCCAATTTCAAAATAGGGTCCAGAATAGACAATGCAGACATTCCTGGCACTAAAATAACATTTTCTCTGTTCATTGGTCATGGCTCGAGGCCCCTCTTATATTACTCTTGCTTACCATTTGGAATTTTTATACACACAAAAAAATTGTATAAATAATGTCAACCCATTCTTGACTGTGTATTGGAATTTCGACTGGCAGGCGGACAGGTATTGGACGGTGACATTCATTTGTTTACTCGAGCATCACTAAAGAATAGAACTTTTCTGCTAGTGTGAGTGCAATTTCAAGGTACTTTTCGTCATGAAAGCAATGAAAATCATATCTATTTCTGTAATATATCTTCCATTCTATCAAATGAGACCGAAAAAACGAGAATATAACCATAAAAACCATACAAAAATATACTGCTAAGCGGCCGCTAATGGCTGGAAAGTGAACTCTGCTATTTATGGTCTGATTTCTTTCATTTTTGGTGTACATTAAGAAGTATCTTTCCATCATACATTGCCCAAGTTTCAATAAGATAACCCAGCAAACAAATGAGAAAATAACAATAATAATAATAATAATAATAATAATAATAATAAAATAATAATTTACTACACATACATGTACATGGGATACAGACATAGCTGACGTCAGTGACATACTACTTTATAGAAAGCCGGTTGTTATGCAGAGTACATGTATTTCAAGCAAATTAGGTCAGTGTCCCAGGATAACACCCACACTAGTTGACTAACACCCAGGTACCCATTTACTGATGGGTGAACATAGACAACAGGTGTAAAGAGACACGCCCAATGTTTCTACCCTGGCTGGTAATCGAATATTTACCAAAAATCATATATGGCTAACCCAAGCCAGGTACTAGAAATAAGCCACGTTGTCTGGCTTTTTTGAGTTATCCTAGGTTCTCTACACATATGCTGCTATGTGTGGTAATCTGTATAGAGAAAATAACTTTTTTGTTTCAGGTTTATGGTGCAGTACAAGTGTATATCACAGTTTGCCCTGTGCTATACTTCGTTTTCTCTAATATAAGCCCCAAGGCAGGAATAGGAGAATGGTACTTGTATCTCGTATCCTCTTCATACCTCCGTCGAACTGCTTGGTATTACGCCAAATATTATTCATTCTGGAGTATTTAACATGTTTTATGTTATTTATATTGTTTATTATGTCATATTAGAGCAATTGTGATAGGCAGTAAGCTGTAGTGTTGATATTAGTGTAATAATAAGGCATATTCTCCTTCATCAGGAGACTGAGCTCATAGCAACTGACAGTGGCTTCAAAGCCACCTTATCTTTAATGGACAATGTACTGTGTAGGTGCTTTACCCAATGAAAAGCATTTCTTTTATTAATTGGAACCATGGCTAGGGCTAAAAGTAAGCAGGTTATAGCAATAAATGGAGAAAAAGAAATTAGAATGACTTATGCAGCAAGTAGCGCCACCAAACAGTACCAGCAGGTTGGTGTGGCGACCCTGGAAATTTGAAATTATGCCAGCGAAAATTAGTGCCAAATAAGTGATTGCCGGATTTGTGATGGCGGACCTGTAATAATAATAATAATAATAATTATAATGATAGAGCTTCAGTTCCCTAAATTATCAATAACAATAATGATAATAATAATTGCAATAACGATAGAGCTTTTAGGGGGCAGTCGGGCAAATTTCCGCGCGCGCTCACCGAAAAATCGAAAAAATATGGAAATTGAGTTATATATACTGCAAAATAGCTCAACTCTTTGGCAACACAATGGTACCAGAATGAATGTTCTACGACGTTTCTACAAGAAATTATAGCCATTTATATCAGGTATGGTGACGGCGATGTTGGTACCGAGTCTGCTCACGGCCCATATATACAGTGGACCCCCGCATAACGATGGCATCGCATAGCGATTTTTCCGCATAACGATTACTTTTATCGCAAAATTTTTGCCCCGCATACCGATTAAAAACCCGCATACCGATTTTCGTCCGAGACGCGTCCAATGTGCCCTCACATGTGCCGGCCGTCCCATTGTTTACCAGCCAGCCTCCGCGGTAACATCCAAGCATACACTCGGAATATTTCGTATTATTACAGTGTTTTCGGTGGTGTTTCTGGAAAATAAGTGACCATGGGCCCCAGAAAGCTTCTAGTGCCAACCCTGTGGTAAAAAGGGTGAGAATTAGTATGGAAATTAAGAAAGATTTTGAAGGGTTTGGGGCTAACCCTGAGAAGCCTATGCCAGTTGTGGAATCCATTGTGCCACTTCAAAGATTAAGGAAATGTGTGCAGAGTGTTTGAAACTGCAAACCTTATAGATGAAAATCACCCTGACACAGCTGTTGCAAGCCGTGCTTGTGACTATTTCAATGACAAGTTTATGGCCCATTTTAGGAAGTCTTGAAGAAACGGGAGGGACAGAGCTCTATGGACAGATTTGTTGTTCGACAGAGGTCCAGTGACTCTGAAGCTGGTCCTAGTGGCATTAAAAGAAGAAGGGAAGTAACCCCAGAAAAGGACTTGCTACCTCAAGTCCTAATGGAAGGGGATTCCCCTTCTAAACAGTAAGAAGATAATGCTCTCCCCTCCTCCCATCCCATCAATCATCACCAGATCTTCAATAAAAGTAAGTGTCATGTAATTGTGCATGCCTTTTTCAGTTTGTGTGTATTAAAATTAACATTTCATGTGGTAAAAAAATTTTTTTTTCATACTTTTGGGCGTCTTGCACGGATTAATTTTATTTCCATTATTTCTTATGGGGAAAATTAATTCGCATAACGATTATTTCGCATAACGATGAGCCCTCTTGCACGGATTAAAATCGTTAACCGGGGGTCCACTGTATTTTGGAAATTTTTCCTTGTTTTTTATCGCTTTTTCTTGCATTATACTTTCTAATATAATAACTGACTACTTGGCATCATAAAACTGAAGGCGGAGCTTATCCCTAGATTTAGCAACAGTCATTAATCATATCAAGATGGGCGGAAGGGTTGCCGCGCCAGGAGAAATCACTCATTATTACGCTTATATCAGCTTATATATCAAATCTACAGCTTATTTTTCTATCAGAATTGATCTAATATGATATAATAAACACTATAAATAACATACAAACATGTTATATACTCTAGACTGAATAAAATAGGCCATAATATGACGAAAGATTATCGGGAATATTTTGATAAATATTGAGCTACTCCTCTCCAGGTCGTATTCTTTAGTCTGCGAGTAAGAGAAAACGGTGTTTTGAAGAGGCTTACTGCACTAGAACATCAGTTTACTAAGAAATACACCAAAACAAACGCGATTTTCGCGATTTTTTTTTTGTTTTTTTAGAGACAGGGGCCGGCCGGCGCTCCCGGCCGATATCTCGGAAGTAACTTATTCACCTAATGGCCAAGCTTCTCGCTTTATTACTGAATTAAATGGAATATAATACTCACAAAAGTTGTAGAATAATGATTTCTCCATTTTTCGGTGACCAAATTTTAGAAATATTCCAAATACTTTGGGAGTTATGTGGGAGTAAAGGGCAGATTTTTTTTGCAATATTCCAGGAACTAACAAACTTTATTTTTTGTGAAATAAAGATAAGTTTATTTAGAGAAAAGGACTCAACGATAATTAGTATAAGCATTGTTCTCTCGGCACCAAGTGTCAAAACAACCTTATGTAGTCCCATATAAGAGAAAGTTTGGCCACAAGGGCATTTTCAATAAATCAGTCATTTCTCAGTTATTGTTTGAGGTATATTTTTGATAAATATTTTCTACAATGAGTGAAACTACTTTGTCTTGTGTACCAAAACTGGAGAAAATCGGACAGTAAACAACGGAGTTACAGATTTTGCCCTACTGCCCCCTTTAGTTCCCTAAAGTAATAATAATTATAATAATTATTATTATTGTTATTACAATAATTATAGAGCTTCAGTTCATGAAATTAATAATAATAAACATAATGTTCATAATACATACGTAATAATAATTCAGAATGATGCCGCTAGTTGGCAGTGCACATGTTTACATCACTGTGGAAGCAGTACTTTCCTGCTTTGCTTACAATTTTGACAGTCATTTGGCCAAATTTCACTTTTCTAACTATGGGTCCTAAGAAAATAAGTGTTAAGGACAGTGCTGAGAAGAAAAAGACAATGATTTCTATGGAATTAATGCATGAAATCATAGATAAACATAAGCAAGGTGCATGAGTTATGGATTTAGCCAGACAATACCAGTGCAGTACATCTACTATATGTACAATACTAAAGCAGTAGGAGATGATAAAGGCTATAGCACCAGCCAAGGGCATTACAATAACATCTAAGCTAAGCTGCAGACCTCTGTCCATGAAAAGATGGAGAAACTGCTTCTGACGTGGTTGAGAGAGAAGCAGCTCGCAAGAGGTACCATATCAGTTATGTTCAGTGATTAACCCTTTGAGGGTTGGTCACGTACAAATACGTCATTGCAGCCAGGGTCGGTCACGTACTTGTACGCCTAAATTCTAGTGCCTTCAAATCTGGTGGAAGAAAAACGGCAGGCCTACATATGAAAGAATGGGTCTGTGTGGGCAGTGTGCGCAGTATAAAAAAAGTCCTGATGTACGCTGTGCTTTAAAACAGCGACTTTTTAGTGTATTTTCGTATGGTATTTATTGTTGTATTCTCGTTTCCTTGGTCTCATTTGATAGAATGGAAAATATACTACAGAATTAGAGATGATTTTAATTGGTTTCATGATGATAAGTACCTTGAAATTGAGCTCAAAGTAGCAGAAACGATTGATTTTTGCTGATGTTCAGGTGTAAACAAATCAAGTCACACATCCAATACACGTCACCTGGTGAGTCTAATATTCTTTCACAAGTGCGCTGATATAATTTATACCCTTTTTACAAGGATGTAGTAGTATACACACAAAACCTATTTTCTGTGAGAATAAAAATTCAAATTGGTAAGCAAAAGTAATGTAAGAGGGGCCTAGAGATGTGACTAATGAACAGATAAAATGTTATTTTAGTACCATGAATGTCTGTCTTGTTTATTCTGGACCCTATTTTGAAATTGGCATCTTTTTAAATTTGTGTGCAGTTGCCCAAATTGCCAATTTCTGACCACTTTATTGGGTTGTTGAAATCGGTAAATAGGTGGATTCTTGTACTCAATCGATAGAACAAATAGAGTTGTAGGGAAATAGCTAAGATTTTAGCCAACTGCAACATTGGAATTGGCCGAAAATAGGGCTCAAGGTGGGCGAAATCATCCACTTTGAGACCGCTAACTTTGTGAGAGCATAATTCCGTAAATTTTTGATCAAATTTCATACTTTTGGTGTCATTATGATCGGAAAAAGATTCTCTATCATTTCATAAGATATTTTTTTTTTTTTTTTTTTTTTTTTTTTTTTTTTTTTGTGTCAAAAAATTTTCAACCCAGAGAAAGAGTTTGGGAGAGGGCCTCTCGACCCTCAGAGGGTTAAACAAAACAAATTATATCAGTTATGTTCAGTGTGTAAGTACATATACACTTCATATAAACAATTTATTATTTCTTTACATTTGGTAGTATATTATGATTTATTGTGTGTTTATATGATATATTCAGTGTTTTCCTTAGAATACTAATGATCTACTGAAGTTAGCCTCAAAAATTTTCCATTTTCTCTTACATTAAGAGCATGGGAAGATACTCTCAGTATATACACAAGAAATGGCGGACACTTCCGCCGGTGCCTATACCACCATATTATGGCCTGTTTTATTCATTCTATGAAAGACATGCTTACTCTTTTGTTGTGTGGTAATGCTAGTGGGGATTTCAGAGTGAAGCCTTTACTTGTGTATCACTCAGAAAATCCCAGAGTGTTCAAGAAAAACAATGTCATGAAGAATAGGTTGTGTGTGATATGGAAAGCTAATCATAAGGCATGGGTCACAAGGCAAATTTTCAAAGAGTGGGTTAATGATGTGTTTGGCCCAAGTGTGAAAAAATACCTCCAGGCAAAGAAATTGTCACTCAAGTGCCTCCTGGTACTGGACAGTGCTCCTGCACATCCTCCAGACTTGGAAGACCAAGTGTTTAGGGCCTTCAATTTTATAAAAGTGAAGTTCTTGCCTCCTAACACCACTCCTCTCCTCCAGCCCATGGACCAGCAGGTCATTTCTAACTTGAAAAAACTCTACACCAAAGCAATGTTTCAAAAGTGCTTTGAAGTGACCTCGAACACTCAGTTGAATCTAAGAGAGTTCTGGAGGAATCACTTCACTATCCTCTATTGCATAAACCTTATAAGTAAAGCTTGGGAGGGAGTGACTTCCAGGACTTTCAACTCTGCTTGGAGAAAACTGTGGCCAGATTGTGTCCAAGAGAGGGATTTTGAAGGGTTTAAGGCTGACCCTGTAGACTCTATTGTGGCACTGAGGAAGTCCCTGGGGTTGTAGGTGAGTGGCAAGGATGTGGAAGAGTTGGTGGATGACCAAAGAGAAGGGCTAACCACTGAAGAGCTGCAAAAGCTTCAACTCAGACAGCAACAGACTGCAGCTGAGGAACTTGCTTAAGAGAAGGAGGAAGGCGGAGTGAAGGAGGTGCCTTCTTCATCGATCAAGAACATTTGTGCAAAGTGGAATGATGTGCAAAGTTTTGTTAAGAAGTACCACCCTGACAAAGCTGAAACAATCCATATCTGCAACATGTTTAGTGACAAAACCCTGTCCCACTTCAGGGAAATCTTAAAGAGATGCCAGAAACAGAGCACTCTGGACAGTTATTTTGTGAGACACAGGTCCAGTGACTCTCAAGCTGGTCCTAGTGGCATTAAAAGACAAAGAAGAGAAGTAACCCCAGAGAAGGCTTTTCTACCTAAAGTTTTTATGGAGGAGGATTCCCCTTCCAAACACTAACTCCTCCCTCTCCTCTTTCCTCCTCCCTATCTTTGAGAAGCCAGCATTAGTCTTCAATAAAGGTATATAATATTTATATAATTGTTAAAACAATTATTTTTTTGTGAATATTTTTGTCTGGAATGGATTAATTGTATTTCCATTCAGTCTTATGGGAAATATTATTTTGGTTTTCGGCCATTTCGGTTTTTGGTCGACCTTCTGGAACGGATTACGGCCGGTAACCGAGAGTCCACTATACTACGACATTTAACTGAAGTGCCCCAGAGCGATAAAATATATATACAGTACATTCATTAACCCTTTGACTGTCGCGGCCATATATATACGTTTTACGAGGTGCCGTGTTTGACGTATATATACTCATAAATTCTAGCGGCTTCAAATCAAGCAGGAGAAAGCTGGTAGGCCCACATGTGAGAGAATGGGTCTGTGTGGTCAGTGTGCACCATATAAAAAAAATCCTGGAGCACGCAGTGCATAATGAGAAAAAAAAAACTCCGACCGTTTTTTTTAATTAAAATGCCGACTTTGTGGTCTATTTTCGTATAGTATTTATGGTTGTATTCTCGTTTTCTTGGTCTCATTTGATAGAATGGAAAACATATTACAGAAATAGAGGTGTTTTTGATTGATTTTACTATAAAAAGAACCTAGAAATGGAGCTCAAAGTAGGGAAATGTTTGATTTTTGCCAATGTTCAAAAGTAAACAAATGATGCCATTGTCCAATAAATGTCCAACTAGCCATTCTAATATGCAGTCATGAATGGGTTGATGTTATTTATACAGTTATTACAGCATTGCAGTAGTCTGCATAATAGTAAGTCTAATATTTTTTGTTTGAATAAAAATTCAAAATAGAAAGCAAGAGTAATATCAGAGGGGCCTGGAGACGTGACTGATGAACAAAGAAAACGTTATTTTAGAGCCTGGAATGTCTGCATTGTTCATTCTGGACCTTATTTTGAAATTGTCATATTTTTTAGTTTTCGTGAAATTGGCCAAATTGCAAATTTCTGACCACATTATTAGGTAGTTGAAATCAGTAAATGGCAGTTTCTTGTACTCAATCGATAGAAAAAATGAAGTTCTAAAGAAATAGCTATGAGTTTGGGCGACTGGAACAATGGAATTAGCCGAAAATAGGGCTCAAAGTGGGCGAAATCGCCGATTTGTAAACAGCGCCGAGGTCGCTAACTTCGCGAGAGCATAATTCCGTCAGTTTTCCATCAAATTTCATTTTTTTGGTGTCATTACAATCGGGAAAAGATTCTCTATCATTTCATAAGAAAAAATAATTTTTTTTTTTTTTTAAATTTTGCGACACCAGGAGACACCTCAGGATTGGGGGTTGCGACAGTCAAAGGGTTAATTATTTGTTACAGTAGGGCCCCCTTATTCATCAGGTTAGGTTCCAGGCTACTGCTGGAAAGCAAAACTCCATTTTTTCCATTTATAAATGCATATAAATGCCATATAACAAGTTTACACTAACATATATTAAGTTAGCAATAGAACTAGGCATTAAAAATTAAAATATACACACAGTACATAAATTATTTACCTCAAAATATTTGTAGTCT
>NC_069399.1:53452656-53545156 GCF_026875155.1 Cherax quadricarinatus | reverse complement strand
CTCGGAATTTTTTCATGTTAAGCCACACCCAAAAACACTTCTCCCCCTCTTTGAGTAATAAGCGTTTTGCTGCAGCAACACAGCTGTGGTGGCGACCATGGTGCAGCGCAGCTGTGGTGAGCTGCAGTGTGGTGCAGCACAGCTGACTGTGGTATGATAGTTTTATCACCCTTTTTACCACAGGGTTGGGACTAGAAACTTTCTTTGGGCCCATGGGGGCTTATTTTGCATTACAAACACTAAAAATAATGGGAAAAATACAAATGTATCGAATGAGCATGCAAACCGGGCCCCCCTGGCTTGTAAACAATGATGGGAAGGCAGGCGCCCCAGGTGGACAACAGGTTCGGGACGAGCATGTTCAGAGACAGCTGATGGGCAACAGAGCTGACCGTGGGGCAGCAGCAGCTGATGGTCCGCAACAGCTGACTGGTCCCGCAACCTGACGGTCCCCAACAGGACTGGTCCAGCAACAGCTGGGCTGATCCCGCAACAGCGACTGATCCAGAACACTGACTGATCCAGCAAAGCTGACTGGTCCCGCAACAGTGACTGATCCCGCACGCTGACTGATCCCCAACGTGACTGATCTAGCAACACTGACTGATCCAGCAACAGCGATTCTTAAATCTTCAAACCAATTTTTGCTGGCTTTAAATTCACCAAAATGGCATAGTTCCGGCGTTTTTCCCCGTTCACCCGGGGGGTTAGTTAGTCGACTGGTGTGGGTTGCCCGGGAGCCAAAAAATTTAAAGGGCCCCCAAAGGGAAAAAAGTTTTGCAGTCTTCGATGACAACTTTTTTGGGTTTCCCGGGTGGCTAACCCTCTGGGGTTAATTGTTTCTTGGTGTCTCAATAAGCCACCCAACAACGGTGCTACAGCAGCAGCAGCGACAGTGCTACAGCGCAAAAGCAGCAGGACAGTGCACCCGCAGCAGCAGCATGCTACAGCAGCGCAGACAGTACTACAGCAGCACAGCAGCAGCAGTGGGACTACGCACAGGAGCAGCAGCTGACAGTGGTACAGCAGCAGCAGCAGCTGACAGTGCTACAGCAGCACCACAGCTGACAGTGCTACAGCAGCAGCAGCAGCTGACAGTGTACAGCAGCAGCAGACAATGCTACAGCAGCAGCAGACGGTACTACAAACAGCAGCAGCACGCTGACGGTGCTACAGCAGCAGCAGCAGCTGACAGTGCTACAGCAGCAGCAGCAGCTGACAGTCAGCAGCAACAGCTGACAGTGCTACAGCAGCAGCAGCAGATGCTACAGCAGCAGCAACGGTACTACAGCAGCAGCAGCAGCAGACGTACTCAACAGCAGCAGCAGCTGATGGTGGTCCAGCGCCAGCACAGCAGCTGACGGTGGTACAGCAGCACAGCACTGATGTGCACAGCAGCGCAGGCAGCTGACAGTCTACAGCAGCAGCAGCAGCACGCAGCAGCAGCAGAAAGGCAGCAGCAGTGACCAGGGTACCACGTATTTCGATAATATTTCTCACCCTTTTTACCACAGGGTTGGCAACTAGAAGCTTTCTTGGGGCCCATGGTCACTTATTTTGGCAGATAAAATCACCAAAAACACTGTAATAATACGAAATGTTACGATTGTATGTTTGGATGTTACCGCGGAGGCTGGCTTGTAAACAATGCCACCGGCGGAACATGTGAGGCTGGCTCAGGCCTCACATAGATGTGTCTCGGACGAACAGCGTTGAGCGGGTTTTTTAGCAGTATGCGAGGCAAAATCTTAGCGATAAAATGTATCAGTATGTGGATTTAACGTTATGTAAGGCCAACGGTATGCGGGGGTCCACTGTATACAGTGGACCCCCGCTTAACGATCACCTCCAAATGCGACCAATTATGTAAGTGTATTTATGTAAGTGCGTTTGTACGTGTATGTTTGGGGGTGTGAAATGGACTAATCTACTTCACAATATTCCTTATGGGAAAAAATTCGGTCAGTACTGGCACCTGAACATACTACTGGAATGAAAAAAGTTCGTTAACCGGGGGTCCACTGTATATATAAACTCACTGTATTGAACACAATAACCACACTAAAGTTATTATCATATTATTGTTTACCACTGTTGTTTATTACAATAAACATGCACAAATCTTGTATAATACTAATGTTCTATCATATATTTACATATTTACAATCACTGGACATGGTTTTAGAACTGCTGGAGCTTGTGGAACTCCTTGAAACAAGGCACCATGCACAGAGGCACCTTACATTCCTCACACATAAACCGAGTGTCTTTGCGTCTTTGTTGCCGTCGTTTTGTTTGTGCACAGACGATGCATCTCTTCTGAGCAAATTTCTTCTGAGTTGAAGGAAGCTGTATTATGAAATGATCACCTTCCCTCCTCAAACGCTTGGGTATATCCTGAGTAATTCGAGGACCTTGTTGTATAGCAGGTGTTCTTACCTGGTACTTCGTTATGAGTTGTCTGACAACAAACAAGCAAAATTCACCATACGGTGGTCTGTTGCCAGTCTCTATTTGGTATATATTATATGCATTGAGCATTGAAATGCCCATGAGATGGAAGAAAAGTTTCATGTACCACTTGTAACTCTTATGAACACAGTCAACGAAACCAATCTGCATGTCACATTTGTCAACCAAGCGCATGTTTTGTGTATAATCAATCACTGTCACTGGTTTTCGAATATGTTCATTAGTCACTCGATCAACTTTGCCACTGTCTTGCATTTCATTACTGTGAATGGTTGTCAACAATGTGACATCTCGTTTGTCATGCCACCGTAATGCCATGATGTCATTGGCAGTAAACACCTGCATGTCATCACCACAAGCACCTGCGTTGAGCCTGGGCATATGTTTACAATTAGAACGCACTCTGCCACACACATCTGTCTTGTTCACTCGCATGAAATCACTGAGTAATTGGCTTGTGTACCAGTTATCAGTATATAATGTATGCCCCTTACCAAGATAAGGTGCCATCATGTTTCTCACTACGTCACCTGAGATACCCAATAACATCTTGGTACAGTGGACCCCCAGATAACGATATTTTTTCATTCCAGAAGTATGTTCAGGTGCCAGTACTGACCGAATTTGTTCCCATAAGGAATATTGTGAAGTAGATTAGTCCATTTCAGACCCCCAAACATACACGTACAAACGCATTTACATAAATACACTTACATAACTGGTCGCATTGGGAGGTGATCGTTAAGCGGGGGTCCACTGTATCTTTCAATGTTTTACTTCCAGTGTATACAACAATATCCAACACCAGGTCACTGTCACAGTCACAGAGTACAAACAGTTTTATACCAAAGCGTTTCGTCTTGCTCGGTATATACTGCTTGAATGACATTATACCTTTGAACAAAATCAAAGACTCGTCAATTACAACATTCTTGAATGGATAAAAGTATATGCTGAACTTTTGTTTGAGATACATGTAAACATTTCTAATCTTGTATAACCTGTCACTTCTGTCAGGCCTGGTTTTGTCAGAGAAGTGCAACATACGTAAGAGTAAGATAAACCTGTTCACTGGTATGATTTCACTGAAGACCGGGGTAGAAATTAGCCGATCTGTGGACCAGTATGCTTTTATATTATGCTTATAGACATGAGGCATAAGCAGGGAGAGATACATGATTATATACACCTGGAAAATCCTAGAGGGACTAGTACCGAACTTGCACACGAAAATCACTCACTACGAAAGCAAAAGACTTGGCAGACGATGCAACATCCCCCCAATGAAAAGCAGGGGTGTCACTAGCACGTTAAGAGACCATACAATAAGAGTCAGGGGCCCAAGACTGTTCAACTGCCTCCCAGCACACATAAGGGGGATTACCAACAGACCCCTGGCAGTCTTCAAGCTGGCACTGGACAAGCACCTAAAGTCGGTTCCTGACCAGCTGGGCTGTGGCTCGTACGTTGGTTTGCGTGCAGCCAGCAGTAACATCCTGGTTGATCAGGCTCTGATCCACCAGAAGGCCTGGTCACAGACCGGGCCGCGGGGGCGTTGACCCCCGGAACTCTCTCCAGGTAAACTCCAGGTAAATTATTGTTGCAAAAAGCAAATACATTTCTGCAACAGTCATCTCTTTCCACCTCTTTTGTCTTGACTGTGGTGATATGATCATATTTGCCATGGTGTACTCAAAATACTTATTACTTTCCCTGACAACAGTTTCCATCAATGGCTGGTCAAAGAATAATTCAAAGAATTCCAGTTCCTTGGCCGTGGTTCCAAGGGGACAAGTAGGTAGAATTCCACTTTGAGAGTCATCAAAGTGGTGAGGCTTGGGAACAAAATTGGGATTTTGCTGCCAATCCCACATACAGTTTGCTGGTGGATACTAGACATCATAGGCTGGTTGTGCGGGTGGTTGTGGTTGTGGTGGGCTGGTGGCTGACGCTCCGCTTTGTCCTTGAACTGACGAGTCAGCAGCGTGGGTCCCACCTTGGGCTGGTGAGTCATGCATGGCGGTGCCACTACCATCACCACTACCACCATCCACTGATGCCTGTGGTCTATCCATGCCAAGTGTAGCCACATCATCCTCACTCTCACTATCTAAAACTGGTGTAGGGCCACGGGATGTACTCCGGGATGCACTCTGTCCCCTGGGCACAGCATAGGGTACACTACCCGAGCGCATGCGGCGGCGAAAATACCGACGCTTCACTGGCGAATATGATTCCTCACTATCACTACTCGAATGATCGTCAAGCACAATAAAATCACAATCCACGTCACTATCATCATCATTACTGAAGTCAGAGGCCTGGCCATGCGTAAATATTAGTTTTCTCTTGCGTTGAGGCACAACCGGCCATGAGTCACGAGTGCCCACACCAGAGGTAGAAGGTTGAGGATCGTCAGGGTTTTCTGCACTATTATCGATATCCTGGTCATTTCTTTCGGTCACTAACTGATCAAAGCCATAGAATTCATCTTCATTTCCACTTCCATCGTGTCAGAACTATCAGATAGGAAGAGGAGAGTCCCAATTTTCCGGGGAGTGAGAGCTGACTTGCGACGAGGCATGGTGAACAAGGGTAACTGAGCCGGTGTTCCCACAATGCTGTGCGGGTGCCTAGATTTTTTGTTTATGGCGCACACCCACCACGCAGACCCGTTCTCTCACATGTTATCCTATGAGCGCTTTTGCGCTAAATTTTACGGCGCTAGAATTTTGGCGTAGATCTACGGTTTGGACACTCAACGTGAAGCCGTAGATCTACGGGATGGACCCTGAAAGGGTTAAAATATTTGTAGTTTTAATGGTCTTAATGTAGGGTAAGAGGTGAAAAGTATTTATTTGTAGAAAGTTCGTGTGGGAGGTATGGCATCCTGCCTGGCGATTTATACCTACTACGACATTAAGCTCCTTAGAGTGATAAAATGCATATATAGTACACTCATTAACCCTATCAGGGTCCGTCCCATAGATCTACGGCTTCACGTTGAGTGTCCAAAGCGTAGATCTATGCCAAAATTCTAGCGCCGTCAAATTTAGTGTGAAAGCACTCATAGGCCTACATGTGAGAGAACGGGTCTGCGTGGTGGGTGTGCGCCATAAACAAAAAATCTAGGCGCCCGCATAGCATTGTGGGAATGCCGGTTATAGTAAGCGTATATGTACCTGGGGAAGTGAGAACTATAGAGGAGAGAGAGAGATTTTGGGAAATGTTGAGTGAATGCATGGGGAGTTTTGAGTACTTGTGGTTGGGGATTTTAATACTAAAGTGGGTAAAAATGTTGTGGAGGGAGTAGGTAAATTTGGGGTGCCAGGGGTAAATGAAAATGGGGAGCCTTTAATTGAGCTATGTGTAGAAAGAGGTTTGGTAATAAGTAATACATATTTTATGAAAAAGAGGATAAATAAATATACAAGGTATGATGTAGCATGTAATGAAAGTAGTTTGTTAGATTATGTATTGGTGGATAAAAGGTTGATGGGTAGGCTCCAGGATGTACACGTTATAGAGGGGCAACTGATATATCGGATCATTATCTAGTTGTAGCTACAGTTAGAGTAAGAGGTGGATGGGATAAGAGGAAAATGGCAACAAGTAAGAGGGAGGTGAAAGTGTATAAACTAAGGGAGGAGGAAGTTTAGGTGAAATATAAGCAGCTATTGGCAGAAAGGTGGGCTGGTGCAGGTATGAGTAGTGGGGAGGTTGAAGAGGGTTGGAATAATTTTAAAAATGCAGTACAGTGGACCCCCGGTTCGTGATACTAATCCATTCCTGAGAGCTCATCGTAAACCAAAAATATCGGAAAGCGAATCAATTTTCCCCATAAGAAATAATGGAAATCAAATTAATCCGTGCAAGACACCCAAAAGTATGAAAAAAAAAACTTTTACCACATGAAATATTAAGTTTAATGCAATAGAATAGTAATTACAATAACAGCAATAACAATAAATAACAATAAATAACGAAAGAATAATTGACACTTACCTTTAATGAAGATCTGGTGATGATTGATGGGATGGGAGGAGGGGAGAGTGTGGATGCTGTTAGCATTTAGAAGGGGAATCCCCCTCCATTAGGACTTGAGGTAGCAAGTCCTTTTCCGGGGTTGCTTCCCTTCTTCTTTTAATGCCACTAGGACCAGGTTGAGAGTCACTGGACCTCTGTCGCACAACATATCTGTCCATAGAGGCCTGTACCTCTCGTTCTTTTATGACTTTCCTAAAGTGGTTCACAACATTGTCAGTGTACAGGTTGCCAATGATGGCTTGCAATAGCTGTCTGAGGGTGATTTTCATCCATGAAGGTTTGCACTTCAAGCCACTTTGCACAGATTTCCTTAATCTTTGAAGTAGGCAACTTCTTCAATTTCCCTCTCCCCTCCTACGAAGCAATTTCCTCGGGTGTGGCCTCTTGCTGTTGAAGTTGATCTAGCAGCTCATCAGTAGTTAGTTCTTCATTGTCCTCCTCCACCAACTCTTCCACATCCTCCCCACTAACCTCCAACCCCAAGGACTTCCCCAATACCACAATGGATTCCTCAACTGGCATAGGCTTCTCAGGGTTAGCCTCAAACCCTTCGAAATCCCTTTTGTCTACACATTCTGGCCACAGTCTTTTCCAGGCAGAGTTCAAGGTCCTCTTAGTCACTCCCTCCCAAGCCTTACCTATAAGTTTTACACAGTTGAGGATAGTAAAGTGATCCTTCCAAAACTCCTTTAGAGTCAATTGAGTTTCTGTGGTCACTTCAAAGCACCTTTCAAACATAGCTTTTGTGTACAGTTTCTTGAAGTTGGAAATGACCTGCTGGTCCATGGGCTGCAGGAGAGGAGTGGTATTAGGAGGCAAAAACTTGACCTTAATGAAACTCATGTCCCCACAAAGTCGCCCTGACAAGTATGTAGGATAACCAGGGGCATTATCTAATACCAGGAGGCACTTGAGGTCTAATTCCTTTTCATTTAGGTAATTTTTCACACTGGGGGCAAATGCAAGGTGTAACCAGTCATAGAAAAAGTCCCTAGTGACCCATGCCTTACTGTTTGCCCTCCACAGCACACACAAATTAGCCTTGAGGACATTCTTTTGCCTGAACACTCTGGGAGTTTCTGAGTGATGCACCAATAAAGGCTTCACTTTGCAATCACCACTAGCATTGGAACACATCAACAGAGTAAGCGTGTCTTTCATAGGCTTATGTCCTGGGAGTGCCTTTTCCTCCTGAGTAATGTAGGTCCTGCTTGGTAATTTCTTCCAAAACAGGCCTGTTTCGTCACAATTAAACACTTGTTCAGGTTTCAATCCTACAGCCTCTATGTACTCCCTGAATTCATGCACATATTTTTCAGCTGCTTTGTGGTCTGAACTAGCAGCCTCACCATGCCTAATCACACTATGTATACCACTACGATTCTTAAATCTTTCAAACCAACCTTTGCTGGCCTTAAATTCACTCACATCACCACTAGTTGCAGGCATTTTTTTTACCAAATCGTCATGCAACTGCCTAGCCTTTTCACAAATGATTGCTTGAGAGATGCTATCTCCTGCTATCTGTTTTTCATTTATCCACACCAATAACAGTAAACATTTTCTAACACTTGCAGTCGCTGTTTCGTAATCAAGAACAGCTTCCTTGATTGCCGTTTTCTTGCTCACTATAGTAGAGATGGTTGATTGGGGTTTGCTATACAACCTGACCAGCTCCGACACACGCACTCCACTTTCGTACTTTGCAATTATCTCTTTCTTCATTTCAACAGTCATTAGCACCCTTGGTCTTGAAGGGTTGGCACTGGGAGCTTTCTTGGGGCCCATGGTGACTTATTTTGCAAAAACAGGCACCAAAAACAGTGATAATATGGATAATATGGAATGTACCGAATGTATCCTTAGATGCGCGCACACTGGCTGGCTTGTAAACACTGGCACACATGGCAGTTCAGGTCACACATGGACACATCTCGTACGAACCACATCGCATACCGGGTTTTGTATCGGGAAGCGAGGCAAATTTTCTGCGATATAATGCATCGGTTACCGGATTTATCGGATACCGATAGCATCGCGAACAGGGGGTCCACTGTATTAGCATGTGGGGCAGACGTATGTGGTTATAGAAGAGTGGGTGCAGGAGGAAAGAGGAGTGATTGGTGGAATGATGAAGTAAAGGGTGTGATAAAAGAGAAAAAGGTAGCTTATGAGAGGTTTTTACAAAGCAGAAGTGTTGTAAGAAGAGCAGAGTACAGTGGACCCCCGGTTAACGATATTTTTTCACTCCAGAAGTATGTTCAGGTGCCAGTACTGACCGAATTTGTTCCCATAAGAAATATTGTGAAGTAGATTAGTCCATTTCAGACCCCCAAACATACACGTACAAACGCACTTACATAAATACACTTACATAATTGGTCGCATTTGGAGGTAATCGTTATGCGGGGGTCCACTGTATATGGAGAGTAAAAGAAAGGTGAAGAGAGTGGTGAGAGAGTGCAAAAGAAGAGCAGATGATAGAGTGGGAGAGATACTGTCAAGAAATTATAATGAAAATAAGAAAAAATTTTGGAGTGAGTTAAACAAGTTAAGAAAGCCTAGGGAACAAATGGATTTGTCAGTTAAAAACAGAGTAGGGGAGTTAGTAGATGGGGAGATGGAGGTTTTGGGTAGATGGTGAGAATATTTTAAGGAACTTTTAAATGACGACGAAGGGAGGTGGTAATTTCATGCACTGGCCAGGGAGGTATACCATCTTTTAGGAATGAAGAAGAGCAGGATGTGAGTGTGGGGGAGGTGCGTGAGGCATTACGTAGAATGAAAGGGGGTAAAGCAGCTGGAACTGACGGGATCATGACAGAAATGTTAAAAGCAGGGGGGGACATAGTGTTGGAGTGGTTGGTATTTTTGTTTAATAAATGTATGAAAGAGGGGAAGGTACCTAGGGGTTGGCAGAGAGCATGTATAGTCCCTTTATATAAAGGGAAGGGGGACAAAAGAGATTGTAAAAATTATAGAGGAATAAGTTTACTGAGTATACCAGGAAAAGTGTACGGTAGGGTTATTATTGAAATAATTAGAGGTAAGACAGAATGTAGAATTACAGATGAGCAAGGAGGTTTTAGAGTGGGTAGGGGATGTGTAGATCAAGTGTTTACATTGAAGCATATATGTGAGCAGTATTTAGATAAAGGTAGGGAAGTTTATATTGCATTTATGGATTTAGAAAAGGCATGTGATAGAGTGGATAGGGAAACAATGTGACAGATGTTGCAAGTATATGGAATAGGTGGTAAGTTACCAAATGCTGTAAAGAGTTTTAAAGAGGATAGTGAGGCTCAGGCTAGGGTGTGTAGAAGAGAGGGAGAATACTTCCCAGTAAAAGTAGGTCTTAGACAGGGATGTGTAATGTCACCATGGTTGTTTAATATATTTATAGATGGGGTTGTAAAAGAAGTAAATGCTAGGGTGTTCAGGAGAGGAGTGGGATTAAATTATGGGGAATTAAATACAAAATGGGAAGTGACACAGTTACTTTTTGCTGATGATACTGTGCTTATGGGAGATTCTAAAGAAAAATTGCAAAGGTTAGTGGATGAATTTGGGAGTGTGTGTAAAGGTAGAAAGTTGAAAGTGAACATAGAAAAGAGTAAGGTGATGAGGGTATCAAATGATTTAGATAAAGAAAAACTGGATATCAAATTGGGGAGGAGGAGTATGGAAGAAGTGAATGTTTTCAGATATTTGGGAGTTGACGTGTCAGCGGATGGATTCATGAAGGATGAGGTTAATCATAGAATTGATGAAGGAAAAAAGGTGAGTGGTGTATTTAGGTATATGTGGAGGCAAAAAATGTTATCTCGAGGCAAAGAAGGGAATGTATGAAAGTATAGTAGTACCAACACTCTTATATGGGTGTGAAGCTTTGGTTGTAAATGCTGCAGCGAGGAGGTGGTTGGAGGGAGTCGAGATGTCCTGTCTAAGGGCAATGTGTGGTGTAAATATTATGCAGAAAATTCAGAGTGTGGTAATTAGGAGAAGGTGTGGAGTTAATAAAAGTATTAGAGGGCTGAGGAGGGTTTGTTGAGGTAGTTTGGTCATTTAGAGAGAATGGATCAAAGTAGAATGGCATGGAGAGCATATAAATCTATAAAGGAAGAAAGGCGGGGTAGGTGTCGTCCTTGGAAAGGTTGGAGGGAGGGGGTAAAGAAGGTGTTGTGGGCGAGGGGTTTGGACTTCCAGCAAGCGTGCGTGAGCATGTTAGATAGTGAATGGAGACAAATAGTATTTGGGACCTGACGATCTGTTGGAGTGTGAGCAGGGTAATATTTAGTGAAGGGATTCAGGGAAACCTGTTATTTTATATAACCAGACTTGAGTCCTGGAAATGGGAAGTACAATGCCTGCACTCTTAAGGAGGGGTTTGGGATATTGGCAGTTTGGAGGGATGTATGTTATATTCTGGGCACCTCTGCAAAAACAGTGATTATGTGTGAGTGAGGTGAAAGTGTTGAATGATGATGAAAGTATTTTCTTTTTGGGGATTTTCTTTCTTTTTGGGTCACCCTGCCTCGGTGGGAGACAGCCGACTTGTTAAAAAAAAAAAAAAAACAGTGACATCACACATCCTTGTCTAAGGCCTAATTTTACTGGGAAATACTCTCCCTCTCTCCTACATACTCTAACCTGAGCCTCACTATCCTCGTAAAAGCTCTTCACTGCTTTCAGTAACCTACCTCCTATACCATACACCTGCAACATCTGCCACTTTGCCCCCCTATCCACCCTGTCATATGCCTTTTCCAATTCTATAAATTCCACAAAAACTTCTTTAGCCTTATCTAAATACTGTTCACCTATATGTTTCACTGTAAACACTTGGTCTACATATCACCTACCTTTCCTAAAGCCTCCTTGTTGATCTGCTATCCTACTCTCTGTCTTACTCTTAATTCTTTCAATAATAACTGCCACACACTACCATGTATACTCAACAGACTTATTCCCCTATAATTTTTGCACTCTCTTTTATCCCCTTTGCCTTTATACAAAGGAACTATGCATGCTCTCTCCCAATCCCTAGGTACTTTACCTTCTTCCATACATTTATTAAATAATAACACCAACCACTCCAAAACTATATCCCCACCTGCTTTGAACATTTCTATCTCTATCCCATAAATCTCAGCTGCCTTACCCCGTTTCATTCTACGCACTACCTCACGAACTTTTTCCACACTCACTACTGGCTCTTCCTCATTCCTACAAGATGTTATTCCTCCTTGCCCTATACATGAAATCACAGCTTCCCTGTCCTCATCAACATTTAACAATTCCTCAAAATATTCCCTCCATCTTCCCGATACCTCTAACTCTCCATTTAATAACTCTCCTCTCCTATTTTTAACTGTCAAATCCATCACTCTTTCCTAGTGAATTAAACCATGCCAACTGCAAAGCCTCAACTCTCCAGATCATACGTGACCACCTACAGGTTAATGTGCCAGTGTCGGAAATTAAAGAATCACGGTTACTAGGGAACCAAGGGAGAAAAAGTGTTATGCTTAGATTCCACACACAAGACAGAAAAAAAGATCTAATAAGTTCATCTATTAGAGCAATAAAAGATATATGCATAAATGAGTGTCTCACAAGAAAACGACAGAACCTCCTGTACAGAGTAAGAAAACTAAAACGTGAGAATAATGATAAAATTCACCAGTGCTTTGTACGTGATGGACAAATTCTAGTAAGAAAAACAAATGTAGGCCATGTTTCTATATTACAAATGAAAATGAACTAGCAAACTTCCTTCATGATGCAAACATTACAGAGTCTGACTGATATTAGTGACCAAATCATTGTACTACATTAGTGTATGTTATTATGCCATTATTGAACTAATCCCTGTACTATCACCTCCTGGATAGTATTTACTACCTCATTGTCTCAGGTGTCCCACACAGTTCCTTGTGTGACCCAATTTGTGTTATCTTCCCAGATTTCCCTTTCACAATTTATTACTTGTTAATAAGATACTCCTTAATAATATCTGTATTACCATTTATTCCTACATAAGCACAGCTATAATTCTTCTATAATTTTACCTAATTTTCCCTTTGCTCCTAAGCTACAAATAACAAACCAGTGTATGCTCCTACTACACTACAGTGCAATTCCTCATACCATCTTCCACTAACTAGTATGAACTACCTCAAATAATATTTCTTTAGTGATATCAATTAATTACCATTACTTGTCTAATTACCATAACCTGTTTTAATACCACATTTACTATCTTAGAGTACCCTTAATTACCTTGTACTGCCAAATAACCTCTAGTATAACTACCACTGCAATATTGAATGAAATAAACATTACTTTTTCACTTTTTTTTGTAATCATTATTACTTACTAAAATTTTATTAAACATCATATTTACTACCAGTCAATTTTACTTTTTTACATTAATCATTATTTTATACTTTTCATAACATTTTGTTACCAAATTTTCAAGTTTGTATATTCAACTCCAACCTTTATATTATCCTGTGTACCTGTCTACCTGTCTACCATCTTACTATCATATTATAACCAAGTCATTGCCATTGTTATTTTTTACTTATTATTCTTTTGGTACTTTAATTTGTGAATTTTATTTTGTCAATTTAAATCTAGTTATAATCTTGATCTTGTTAACAACCTATATCAGACCCTATTGCAATTGCAAGTACCATTTTAATTTGTATTTTTATATTATAAGTTTATACCTAGTTGTACTTTAGCTCATTCTAGCTCAATACATAGACAACAATAAATTCATTATATTAGACCCTAGTGCAATTACAAGAGTGAGTATGGTGCCACTTGTAATTTTTTTTTTTTTTTTTTTTTAGTATTAGTTTATACCTAGTTGTACTTTAGCTCATTCTAGCACAACACATAGACAATATCAATTTCATTATGTTTATTAGTAACTATATTCTATATGACCAAAGTGCTTTAGCGGTATACTTATCCAAACCTCCCACCACTACAGAAATCAGTATTAGAACTCACCACATAATACAGGATATAAACAACCACTATTTAAACCTAAAAGATGAATGATCACGTTGACCCTGATCTAAACCTCCATAATCTAACACACAATCAAAACTTATTGGAAAGTAACTGCCTTTATTACACAGCATCACAAGCCAGCACTATTCTGAACACTGCTCAAAGTCTATCAGTTCTTAACTACAACATCAGGTCCTTAAGCAAACACTATGATGACCTCCTGGCACTCCTTGAGTCACTAAAGACACCCTTCTCCTGCATTATTCTTACTGAGACCTGGCTTAAGCAGGACACAATAGATATCTACCCACTACCAGGATACACAGCAATCCACAACTGCAGACCATACCAAGTTGGGGGTGGTACTGCAATCTATTACTCTAACCAACTATCTTCTATTAGCACTAATTGCTTTAGTGATGAATATGGGGAATACATTTTTGCTAATTTTACTGTAAAAAACCTCAAGACGCCTATAACAATCAGTGCCATATACCGGATACCCCACACAAACATCCCAAACTTCAGTGAGAATTTAAAGTCACTAATAACCAACAGACAAATGAACAAGCACCACCTTCTCTTAGCTGGAGACTTCATTATCAACCTTGGCCTACCAGATGATCAGACTGTAACTGATTTCATCAACAATATGAACAACGCACTTCTCATACCAACAATAACTAAACCAACCAGGCTGACTGAGACAAGTGCAACCATAAGAGATCACATGTGGACCAATATACTAGCCCCCCTTAAATCAGGGATAATCACAGACAGCACTACAGACCACTACCCAACCTTCCTCTTAACAAACATTAGTAAGCCACCACTCGAATACAAGAAAGTTTCATTTAGACTCCATGACGAGGCCTCAATAAGGAATTTCACAGCAGACCTAGAGACTGTTGACTGGCCTACAGAATTCTCCAAGGCCAATGGTATTGATGATTGGACAGACATTTTTCTTAACAAAATACTTAGACTATACAACAAACATTGTCCTATAAAAACGAAACAGATCACGAATAAACAGCTTTGTTGCCTGTGGCTAACCAGCAGCATTCTGAAATCCATTGATAAGAAACACCAATATGAAAAGCAATATAGACAGGGCTTAATACACAAAGATATTCTTAAACAATATTCAGCAGTTCTCACCAAATTAATAAAGAAAGCCAAACAACTGTACTACTCCAGCAGATTCACTGACACAAGAGGAGATATAAAAAAGACCTGGAAAACACTTTCCCAGATTCTGGGGACCCACAAACTGAAAAAACCAAGAATATTGTTCTAACTAAACCTCATGAAACACCACTGCATCCCACTGATACAGCTAACAAGATAAACGACTTCTTCTCAAACATAGGATCTAATCCCGCCAGTAAAATCCCACATACCAATGCCCGTGCCAGGGACTACCTAGATGGGAATTTCCCAAATTCCTTCTGTCTTGTACCAACTGAGCCCACGGAAGTCACCTCGATCATAAAGTCACTTAAAAATAAATCTGTCTCACGTCCCACCATTATTGTACAAGCGAGCGGCCCATGTCCTTTCGCATGCTATTACTTTACTTTTTAACAAGTCACTAGAAACTAGCACTTTCCTGACACTACTCAAGACAGCAAGGGTTACACCAATACATAAAGGTGGTGACCCTACAGACGTTAACAACTATAGGCCAATATCAAACTTACCATTGCTATCTAAAATCTTAGAGAAACTCGTGCACAGGAGACTATATTCATTTATAACGTCACAAAACATACTCAACCCCTGCCAATTTGGATTCAGGAAAAATAAAAGCACTAATGATGCAATTATAAAAATGCTAGACCTGCTTTACAAAGCATTGGAAAATAAGGAATATCCGCTAGGAATTTTTATTGACGTAAGAAAAGCATTTGACACAGTAGACCACGGCATCCTACTCCACACACTTGACCACTATGGTATAAGAGGCCATGCGCTTGCATATTTTAAATCCTACCTTTCTAATAGGTATCAGTATGTCACCATTAAAGGCACAGCCTCATAAATACGGCCACTTGATACTGGAGTTCCGCATGGAAGTGTCCTTGGACCCCTCCTCTTCCTCATTTACATCAATGATCTTCCAAACATATCCCAACACCTGAAACCCATTCTCTTTGCTGACGACACGACTTACGTCATCTCCCACCTTAATCTTGTCACCCTCAACACCATTGCTAACAAGGATCTGCTCAAATATCGACTTGGATGACAGCCAATAAACTTACACTTAACACTGGCAAAACCTACTATATTATGTTTGGTAGCAGAGCAGGTGTTGCACAACTTAACATTAAGATCGACAACACTCTAATTGCAAGACATAATGAGGGCAAATTCCTTGGCCTATACCTCGACAACAACCTAAATTTCAGCACCCATATCCAACACATAACAAAAAAAGTATCCAAAATGGTGGGGATCCTCTCCAAGATACGATACTACGTACCGCAAACTGCCCTTCTCGCACTATACCATTCACTTATATATCCATACCTCACCTATGCTATCTGTGCTTGGGGTTCAACTGCAGTAACACACCTAAAGCCAATAATAACTCAACAAAAAGCTGCAGTAAGAATAATCACTAAATCCCTTCCCTGGCAACACCCCCCCCCCCCACTCTTCATAGATCTAAACTTACTCCCTGTTCAGAACATCCACACTTACTACTGTGTAATCTATATCTACAGGTCCTTAAATTCCAATATTAACCTTGGCCTAAAACGCTTTCTTGATAGTTGTGACAGGATCCACAGGCTTAACACCAGACACAAACATCTCTATGACATTCCCCGTGTTCGACTAAACCTTTACAAAAATTCAATGTATTTCGAAGAACCTAAAATCTGGAACACCCTACCTGAAAACTCTAGAACTGCAGACACATTCATCACTTTCAAAACTACAGTTAGAAAACATCTTATCTCCGTGATCCACCCCGACAACTAACTACATGATAACCACCTGGTGGTTCAAAATTACACTCACTCACCCACTGACTATAAACCCAGAAATACTAATCTTAACCTTAAAATAATAAATCCTAACAAGTCATAAGTTTGCCTATGATACTCAAATATAGACACCTTGTATTGTGCCAAAACAAAAGTATTCACATTGCTAAACTCACAAATTATGATGTAGTCACATAGCCTTAATACTATAATCTGTAAGGATTTAATGTTAAGAATTAATCTAAGTCTGCTCGAAATGCCTAGCCATGCTAGGTGTCCTAGTGGCCCCCTCTGTAATTAGTATTTTATAACATGTAAACCACACAATACCCAAAACCTGTAAACCCCACATTATAACCCTTATAGAGAATAAACTTGAATTGAATTGCTCAGACTTTATGTTATAAGTCTAATCCAACTCTCAGATTAATTTCATATGATAGTGTCAGTCTATTTAAAGGTTGTTTTTACCTCTACTTAATTTAGTCCCTTTTTACATTTCTCCTGAAATAATTCTCTATATACCACTACATTGTATTGCCCTTTATTCAGTAATTGCTACACTCCTAGTTCTAACAACAATTAAAGAGCAACTTTCAGGAGATTTAATATTTTTTTTTTCCCTCTTGTCCATATAGTCACATTTATTAAAATACTCCAGGTGCTATTGACTACCTCAGGTGCTATTGACTACCTCAGCTGCTACTGATTTTGTTTTAATGCATTCTTGTTTTTAATACATTCTTTTATTATTATATTCACTAACTCCTTTATTCTGGAAATATCTACCGTAGTTCATAAACTCACATTTGTTAAAATAATTAAGGTGCTATTAGATGCTTAATTGTATAACTGAATTATCTGTTCTGTAATAATCCCTTTTTCTTTTAAATTTTTACAAGTTTTAGATTAATCACAGAGTCTTATTCATAAATCTAGTTGTAGATTCAATATAAATCTTATATTATTTTACTCAGAAAATCTAGTTTGTAAAATTACTCTCATCCTATGATTACAGACATAGATCCTGATGTAAACTTTTTACTAAATGAATTACATGAATCAACCAGCAACTGTAATTACTACACAGCAGACCAAGCAAAGACATTACTCAGTGCAAACAATAACATAACCATCTTTAACTACAATGTCAGATCCTTGAGCAAACATTATGATGACCTCACAGCATTACTTAATTCCCTTCATTCCAATATATCAATCATCACACTCACAGAAACCTGGCTTAAGCCTGATATTACAGATGTCTATACCATTCCTGGCTACATGGCCATACACAACTGTAGAACAGACCAGCAAGGATGAGGAACAGCTATATACTACTCAAATCAACTCGAATGCATCAATAAATCTTGCACAAGGGATGAACATGGAGAATATATTATAGCCAAATTTAAATCAAAAGACCTGCAAAAATCCCTCACAGTTATAAACATATACAGGTACCACAGTCAAACATTTATCACTTTAGTGAAAAACTAGGAAACATGATTACTGATGCACACATGAATAAAGACCACCTACTACTAACAGGAGATTTCAACATAAACATACTACACGACCAGGACCCACAAGTAACCGAATTCACAAACACAATGAGTAACTGCCTGTTGCTACCAGCAATATCTAAACCTAGAAGAATCACCAAGACAAGCATCTCCTTAATAGACCACATCTGGACAAACACCATATCCCCTTTAAAATCAGGCATAATCACAGACAACACTACAGACCACTACCCAACCTTTCTCATAACTAATCTGGGCAAACTGCCACAAGACATCACTAAAGTAACCTTCAGACTACATAACGAGACAGCAGTAAACAACTTTATAGCAGCTATAAATAACATCGATTGGCAAAATGAGCTCGAAACATATACAGATATGAATGAATGTATAAATAATTTTCTAAAAAAAAGCCAAAAGCCTCTATAACAAACATTGCCCCCAAAAAACTAAACAGATCACAGCAAAGAGACTGAATAATCCCTGGCGAACACCAAGCATCCTCAAATCCATTAACACAAAGCACAAATATGAAAAACAGTATAGAATGGGTCAAATAACTAGAGAACAGTCTAAACGCTACTCGTCAGCACTTACCAGCCTGATAAGAAGATCTAAAAAATTGTATTATGAAAATAGATTACATAACATCAAAGGTGATATGAAAAAAACCTAGAAAACTCTATCTGAAATTCTTGGAAATAAAAAGTTATCCAAAAACAAAACAAACAAACTAACAAAATCGGATGAACCCCCACTCACACCTACTGAAACAGCAAACAGACTCAATGTTTTCTTCTCCACCATAGGTAAAAATTTAGTGAACAAAATACTAAGCGAAAACTCCCGTCCATCAGACTACCTCATAAGTACCTACCCAAATACGCTATTCCTAGCTCTAACCAACCCCATAGAAGTTACACTCATCATAAACACCCTTAAAAACAAGGCAGGAGACATAAACAGCTTGCTTGCTTTTATGTATAAAAAAGCGTCTCAAGTATTGTCACCAATACACAAATAACCCGCACATAGAAGAGAGGAGCTTACGAAGACGTTTCGGTCCGACTTGGACCATTTACAAAGTCACACTAACGAGAAGTGGAGCAGGACTGGTACATATAGGCAGGAAGAGGTAGTGGTGGTAGTGGTAGTAGTGTTAGTAGTGGTGGTGGTGGTAGTAGTGGTGGTGGTAGTAGTGGTGGTAGTGGTGGTGGTGGTAGTGGTGGTGGTAGTGGTAGTAGTGGTGGTGGTGGTAGTGGTGGTGGTAGTTGTGGTGGTGGTGGTAGTGGTGGTGGTGGTAGTAGGGGTGGGTGGTAGTAGGGGTGGTGTGGTGGGGGTGGTAGTGGTGGTGGGGGTAGTGGTAGTGGGGGTAGTAGTGGTAGTGGTGGTGGTTTTGGTGGGGGTAGTGTTGGTAGTAGTGGTAGTGGTGGTGGTAGTAGTGGTGGTGGTAGTGGTGGTGGTGGTAGTGGTAGTAGTGGTGGTGATAGTGGTGGTGGTAGTTAGTGGTGGTGGTAGTGGTGGTGGTAGTTGTGGTGGTGGTAGTGGTGGTGGTAGTGGTGGAGGTGGTGGTAGTGGTGGTGGTAGTGGTGGTGGTGGTAGTGGTGGTGGTGGTTGTGGTGGTGGTTGTGGTGGTAGTGGTGGTGGTAGTGGTGGTGGTGATAGTGGTGGTAGTAGTGGTGGTAGTGGTGGTGGTGGTAGTGGTGGTGGTAGTTTGGTGGTGGTAGCGGTGGTGGTAGTTTGTAGTGGTGGTGGTAGTGGTGGTGGTGGTAGTGGTGGTGGTAGTGGTGGTGGTGGTAGTGGTGGTGGTAGTGGTGGTGGTAGTGGTGGTGGTGGTAGTGGGTGGTGGTAGTAGTGGTGGTAGTAGTAGTATTAGTAGTAATAGTATTATTATTATTATTTTTTTTTTCAACAAGTCGGTCGTCTCCCACCGAGGCAGGGTGACCCAAAAAAGAAAGAAAATCCCCAAAAAGAAAATACTTTCATCATCATTCAACACTTTCACCACACTCACACATTATCACTGCTTTTGCAGAGGTGCTCAGAATACAACAGTTTAGAAGCATATACGTATAAAGATACACAACATATCCCTCCAAACTGCCAATATCCCAAACCCCTCCTTAAAAGTGCAGGCATTGTACTTCCCATTTCCAGGACTCAAGTCCGACTATATGAAAATAACCGGTTTCCCTGAATCCCTTCACTAAATATTACCCTGCTCACACTCCAACAGATCGTCAGGTCCCAAGTATCATTCGTCTCCATTCACCCCTATCTAACACGCTCATGCACGCTTGCTGGAAGTCCAAGCCCCTCGCCCACAAAACCTCCTTGACCCCCTCTTTCCAACCCTTTCGAGGACGACCCCTACCCCTCTTTCCTTCCCCTATAGATTTATATGCTTTCCATGTCATTCTACTTTGATCCATTCTCTCTAAATGACCAAACCACCTCAACAACCCCTCTTCTGCCCTCTGACTAATGCTTTTATTAACTCCACACCTTCTCCTAATTTCCACACTCCGAATTTTCTGCATAATATTTACACCACACATTGCCCTTAGACAGGACATCTCCACTGCCTCCAACCGTCTCCTCGCTGCTGCATTTACCACCCAAGCTCACATCCATATAAGAGTGTTGGTACTACTATACTTTCATACATTCCCTTCTTTGCCTCCATAGATAACGTTTTTTGACTCCACATATACCTCAACGCACCACTCACCTTTTTTCCCTCATCAATTCTATGATTAACCTCATCCTTCATAAATCCATCCGCCGACACGTCAACTCCCAAGTATCTGAAAACATTCACTTCTTCCATACTCCTCCTCCCCAATTTGATATCCATTTTTTCTTTATCTAAATCATTTGATACCCTCATCACCTTACTCTTTTCTATGTTCACTTTCAACTTTCTACCTTTACACACATTCTCAAACTCATCCACTAACCTTTGCAATTTTTCTTTAGAATCTCCCATAAGCACAGTATCATCAGCAAAAAGTAACTGTGTCAATTCCCATTTTGAATTTGATTCCCCATAATTTAATCCCATTATTATTATTATTATTATATGTGGGGAATTAAGGAGGAAGAGTCAGTCAAATACAAAGAAAGGGGAGCACTGCAAGGAAGCTAGGTGCCCACAGAGGGAGAGTGTTAGGAACATAGTCAGTTGGTCCCTGGGTTATAGTGCTTTTCATAACAAAATAACAACCTTAGTACGTCTAGGGGTTTTCACTCAGAGAGGAAAAGGAATTTTCTTAGTTTCTATTTAATTTATTAATAATCATAATAATCACTTAAATCCACCTACTCATATTTTGCACTATGAGTAGAATACTTTTACCATTTCTCATTAAAACATCACAGTACTAGGTCAAGTATTTACAAATGGCTCTGAGTGAGTCACGAAATATTAGTATATGTATATGCACAGGCGTTGCCTAAAAACTCGAACACATTAATAGATTTCTTATAATAGGGCTCACTTTACAATAAGCCCTCTTACACTACAGAGGCTTGCTCACTTGGCTTCACTTTCTCTAAGAGCTTCTTAACCGCCTTCCCCCAAACCCGAGATAAGTCTTAGCAATGAGTTCCCGAAAATTCCTGGGATTTTCTAGGGAGGCGAATGGTGGTTTTAGAGGTGAATACTCACCTAGACCCTTCCTGGTCCAGAGGAAGGTTATGAACTGAACTCAGTGAGGCTTTACCAGCCCACTTTGTCTCGGTCGGAGCAGGGGTTGAGCACCCCAAAACACATCTGGTGCTTGGCTAGGTCGCACCAGCAGTTGCCACTAATTAAATGACCTACCTATATACAAAGCTAAGTAATACAACCAGATAATATTATAAAGTCGAGTAAATCCATTAGCTACAATGGAATTACTCTGATATAATATTAAGTGAAATAGCAAAAAATCACATGTAAAAGATATACACTGTGATAATAACAATACAAACAGTCCTCTTAAAAGAACAAAAGGGTGTAACAAGAGCAAGTCCACAGAGGTGGGGAAAGGGAAGTGATGAATAAATAATAAGAATGAAGGGGGGGGGATGAAACATATCAGAAGAAAGACAACCCAGAAGAGAAAAAAGAAAGGGCAAGGGGAAAGGGAGAAGAAGAAAAAAAGGAGAATGAGGTTAAGTCACGGGTGGTCTGAGTTTGGAGCAATTTTACCAATGTAGTGGGAGAGAAGGCATCACAGAGACGAATGCCAGGACTAAGATTCATACAAGGAAGTTGTGTATTAGAGAGGATTCAACTAGACGCTATGTTGAGTTGGAAGTAGGGAAACAGTTTTAGCAGACGACCAGTCAATAGTATGGCTGCGACTCTCTGATGTGACATGATAACAGAGCATTGTTATGTCCGGCAAGCCTAACACTATTTTTGTGCTCCCTAAGTCTGTCAGAAGAATCGACCAGTTTTCTCCAAAGTATTGAAGAGGACAGGAAAGCGAGAAATATAGTAGACACCAGGAACATCTGTAGAGGGAGGAGAGGGTATGAACGAGATTATGCGGAGAGTGTTAGTTCTGGTGGAAAAGTAAGCTTGATGTCTAAGGGATGGAGAGGTTGTGTTGAGATTAGAAAGACCGAAATGGTTAGGGAAGGCAGAGGACAGAAGAGATCCCAGGAAGGTAGGAGAGTTTGGGAGAAGAAAGAAATTACGTTTAGCACGTGAGAAGGCAGTCGTATGAAATGGAAGGTAGCCAAGACGGGAAAACGAATTATAAGAGTGGAAAATTTCTGCTGGAAGGACGAGATCACAGAGCAGAGGGCGGGGTATGGGGAAGGGGGAAAGAGAGATAAAAGAACACTTTTCTTGGACAGGGGGAACATGATAGGAAAAAGTAGGAATGTACAAGCCACTTGCATAGGTTGTGCGGTAAACGGAAAAGGAAAAACCTGTATCTGAGGTCGGTGGAACATGGACATCAAGGAAAGGAAGCAAGGAACTAGATCCCATTCCTCTTTAAACTAATGGAAGGGCAAGATTATAAGGGCTCAAGAAAAGCGGTTGGAAGAGACTGGAAGTCATGAGGCCACAGAGCCAAGATGTCATCCACAGAGCGGAGCCAAAGTTGAAGGTTGCACATTGAAGTCTCCGTCTATTGAATCCTCATCTAATATACAACTTTCCTTGTAGGAATCTTAGGTCCGGCTTCGTCTCTGAGATGCTTTCTCTCCCACAACATTGTCCAATCTCCAAACCTTCAGAACAAAAATAACCCAACCCCCCGACCCCATCCGCCGCCGCCTCCTCCTCCCACCACCTCCTCCTCCACCACCACCACCACTCCACCACCAACCTCCTCCTCCACCACCACCACCACCTCCTCCTCCACCACCCACCACCACCACCACCACCACCACCACCACCTACCTCCTCCTCCTCCTCCACCACCAACCACCACACCACCACCACCACCACCACCACCACACCACCACCACCACCACCACACCACCACCACCACCACCACCAACCACCCACCACACCACCACCACCACCACCACCACCACCACCACCACCACCACCCACCACCACCCACCCACACCACCACCACCACCACCACCACACCCACCACCACCACCACCACCACACCACCACCACCACCACCACCACACCACCACCACCACCACACCACCACCACCACCACCACCACAGACCACCACCACCACCACCACCACCCACGCAACCACCACACCACCACCACCAACACCCTCACCACCACCACACCACCACACCACCACAACCACCACCACCCCACCTCCACCACCAACCACCACCACCACCACCACCACCACCACCACCACCACCACCACCACCACCACCACCACTACCACCACCACCACACCACCACCACCACCACCACCCCCCCACCACCACCACCACCACCACCACCACCACCACCACCACCACCACACCACCACCACCACCACCACCACCACCATCCACCACCACCACCACCACCCCACACCACCACCACCACCACCACCACCACCACCACCACCACACCACCACCCCACCACCACCACCACCACCAACCACCACCCACGCACCACCCCAACCACCACCCAACCACCACCACCACCACCACCACCACCGAAATACCACCTCCTCCTCCTCCTCCTCCTCCTCCACCTCCTCCTCCTCCTCCTCCTCCTCCTCCTCCTCCTCCTCCGCCTCCTCCTCCTCCTCCTCCTCCTCCTCCTCCTCCTCCTCCTCCTCCTCCTCCTCCTCCTCTCCCCTCCTCCTCCTCGCTCCTCCTCCCTCCTCCTCCTCCTCCTCTTCCTCTCCTCCTCCACCTCCTCCTACTCCTCCTCCTCCTCCTCTCCTCCTCCTCCTCCTCCTCCTCCTCCTCCTCCTCCTCCTCCTCCTCCTCCTCCTCCGCCTCCTCCTCTCCTCCTCCTCCTCCTCCTCCTCCTCCTCCTCCTCCTCCTCCTCCTCGCCTGTATATACCTGTCCTGCTCCACTTCTCGTTAGTGTGACTTTGTAAATGGTCCAAGTCGGACTGAAACGTCGTCGTAAGCTCCTCTCTTCTATGTGCTGGTTGTTTGTGTATCCTTCCAGTCATGGTATTGTGCCTTTTTTTGTTATTGTCACCAATTATTGGAACGCTCTTTAACAAATCCATTGTTTCAGCTACCTTCCCAACAATCCTCAAAATAGCGAGGGTCACTCCGATCCACAAAGGAGGTGACTAAGATGACTTGAATAACTATAGACCAATATCTAACTTACCACTGCTCTCTAACGACATCTTTGAAAGAATTAATGCAATAGATTGGGATCTTATTCCTACTCGTTCTCACACAACATATAAAACCCCCTTGTCAGATTTGGATTCAGGAATAATAAAAGCACGAATGATGCTATCATACACATGCTAGAACTAATAATACCGCAATCGAAAAGAAAGAAGTCCCCCGCTGGGCATTTTTAATTGATTTATGGAAAGCTTTTGATACAGTCGACATGATCCCCGCTTACTCCAAATTAACGCACTATGGTATGCAGAGGCCACTCCCTCAACTACCTAAAATCATACCCTTAGTAACAGAACTTAGTACGTGTATGCAAATGATGCAAACACTTCCACCCAAACCAATCACAGTAGAGTCCCATAAGGAAAGTCCTTGACCACTCCTCTTTCTCACTACATCAATGAACTTACCGAGTGCTTCACAAGCACTCAAAGCATATTATTTGCAGATGACACTACATATGTCTTTTTCCACCAAACAAACGTCATACAAGCAAACACAATCCAATGCCGAAGTGCAGAAAAAATATCTGCCTGGAAGATGACTAATAAACTTACACCTGAATACTGATAAAACCTATTTCCAATCCAGTTTGGAAACAAAGCTGCAAATGATCTGATTAACATAACACTAAATGGATCATCAGTCACAAGACTCAGAGGGAAAATTCCTAGGTATCCACCTTGACAGTACCCTTAAGTTCTGGACACACACAACAAATCACCAAGAAAATCTCCAAGACTGTAGGCCATACTTTTCAAAAATAAGGTACTACGTTCCACAATCAGCTCTCCTGGCACTGTACCATACACTCATATACCCTTATCTTACATATGGAATTTGTGCATGGGGATCAACAACATCCAATCACCTAAAACCCCTCATAACCCGGCTAAAGGCAGCAGTAAGAATGATAACAAATTCCCACTCCCACCAGCATACTCCACCAATTTTCAAAGGTCTGAATCTGCTCACCATTAAGAACATCCATACATATTCATGTGCCTACTACATACACAGAACAATACACACAAATATAAACCCTCCACTCAAACTTCTCCTCACCAACTTAAACAGGACACATGACCACAACACAAGACACAGATCTCTTTTTGATATACCTCGTGTCCATATCACACTGTGTAAAAACTCTATGCACATGAAGGGCCCTAAAATATGGAATTCATTACCAGAAGATATTAAAGTAATCCAGTCTGAAAATCAGTTTAAGACTCTTCTCAAAAGCCACTTAATCACCCTAGATTAAATGCTAGATACTCAGTACACACTCACCTATGTACTCCCACATCATAACTGAAACAATCACTTTGAACCTTTTATCCATTGTTGACACGAATATAATTGAACCATTGTTTTTACAAAAAGCATTTTAGACTATATGAATATATCCTTTGTCTTATACAAATTTAATTCACTTATAATTAATAATCTACTGCTCAACTAAGGAATAATTACTGTCCTACTGTACAACTATGATAAAATCCTTAGTGTTAAGTAGTCTGTAAGCCAATAAATTTTTAAAATTGGCTCATAATGCTTAGGCATAATAGAGACTCTCTCTGCATTGCAACCCACTATGGTAAATATAAAATCTCAATGTACTGTTTGCAAAGACATAAAATAAATAAAATAAAATAAATAAATAGGCTTCCTTAACTTATTAATCTCACTCCAAAACTTTTTCTTATTTTCAACAAAATTTGTTGATAACATCTCACCCACTCTCTCATTTGCTCACTTTTTACATTGCTTCACCATACTCTTAACCTCTCTTTTTCTTTCTATATACTCTTCCCTCCTTGCATCACTTCTACTTTGTAAAAATCTCTCATACGCTAACTTTTTCTCCCTTACTACTCTCTCTACATCATCATTCCACCAATCGCTCTTCTTCCCTCCTGCACCCACTTTCCTGTAACCACAAACTTCTGCTGAACACTAGCACTACATTCTTAAACCTACCCCATACATCTTCAACCTCACTGCCTATATTCTCACTAGCCCATGTATCCTCCAATAGTTGTGTGTATCTTACCCTAACTGCATCCTCTTTTAGTTTATACACCTTCACCTCTCTCTTACTTGCTGCTTCTGTTTTCCTTGTATCCCATCTACCTTTTACTCTCACTGTAGCTACAACTAAAAAGTGATCTGATATATCTGTGGCCCCTCTATAAACATGTACATCCTAAGTCTACTCAACAGTCTTTTGTCTACCAATACATAGTCCAACAAACTACTGTCATTAAACCCTATATCATATCTTCTGTACTTATTTATCCTCTTTTTCTTGAAATACGTATTACCTATAACTAAACCCCTTTCTATACAAAGTTCAGTCAAAGGCCCCCCCCATTATCATTTACACCTGGCAACCCAAACTTACCTACCACACCCTCTCTAAATGTTTCTCCTACTTTAGTCTCAATGTAGGGTGAGAGGTGAATTTTATTTGCTGGAAATCAGGTTTGTGAAGTATGGTAGCTAGCCAAGGCAGCCTTCCCCGCCCCATCTGCCCCACCTCACCCACATGTAATACATATAAACAAACCAGGCAAAAACGTCTGGTGTTTGTTCATGCACATTTGTATTATACCATAATTCAAACACTTTACATTGTATACAAGTTATTTCCACGTTGATACATTAGAATAAATAAAGACCAACACTGCCATTCTCATGTAATTTGTAGAAGGAATGATGCACTGACAAATTATTATTATTACAAATTATTATTATTACAAGTTGTTGTTATTATTACTAGTTGTTATTATTATTACAAGTTATTTTTACAGCGGAACCTCGGGTAACGATTTTAAGAAAAACAGTATTGTCAAGGCTAATTTGTGTGATGTGGAAGACAAACAGTTAGGCATGGGTCACTAGGGACATTTTCTATGATTGATTCAATCATGTGTTTGGCCCCACTGTGAAAAAATACCTCCTGGAAAATAAATTGGACCTGAAATGCCTCCAGACTTGCAAGAGCGAATTGTGGGGGAGTTGAGTTTCATAAATCAGTTTTTTTCCTCCTAACACCACTCCTGTCCTCCAGCCCATGGACCAGCAGGTCATTTCAAATTTCAAAAAACTGTACAGCAAAACAGTGTTTCAAAAGTGCTTTGAAGTGACCTCAGACACTGAATTGACCCTAGAGAGCTTTGGAAAGATCACTTCAGTATCCTCAGTTCTACACCTTACGGTAAGGCTTGGGAGGGAGTGACTTGCAGGACTTAAACTCGTTGGGGGAAAAAATTGGGGCCCAGAAAGTGTACGAGGGGGGTTTTAAAGGGTTTTGGGGCAACCCTTTTTGAGGGCCTTACAGTTGGGATCTATGTGTAAGGGGGAAGTCCATGGGGTTGGGGTTAGTGGCAGAGTTGGTGGAGGACGAGAGAAGAGTAACCACTGATGGTGCAAGAGTTCTGCAAACAGCATGAGATACGCTAAGGAAATTGCTTCGGGAGGGGGAGGAGATAAAGGAAGTTCCCTACTTCAACAATAAGGTTTTTTCAATGTGGCAAAGGTGAAAGCCTTTATGGTGAGATCCCTGAACAGCTTTTGCAAGTGTGCGGGACTTTTACAATGAAATGGTGTGCCCCTTTTTTGGGAAAATTTTTAAAACCCTTTCAGGGCCCAAGGGCCCAAAATTGAAGTGGGCTCCAGTGCCCCAAAAAATTTTGAAAAAAAAAAAATTATTTTCCTTACAGAATTAAAGAGCATTTTTGTGAAGGTTTTAAAAAAAAAAAATTTCTGTCTACTTTTCCCAGATACGTGCCAAGAAGTTTGTCCAAAATTTTTTGTGGTGGCGGGGCAACATCGACGAATTCCCAAAACGGCTTACATAATTTAGCGGTTTTTATAGTTTTTTTTTTTCTTTTCCAATTTTTTTCTATTCCTCTAACTTTGGGGCCCGAGAGACCCAATATGAATAAGTATATATATTAAAAATCACTGTATTGAAACCCCAAAAAAACCTAAGTTATTATATTATTGTTTCCCTGTTGTTTTTTCAATAAAACATGCCAAATCTTGTATAATACTAATGTTTATCATTATTTCATATTTTTAATCACTGGACTGGTTTTAGAATGTGGAGCTTGGGAACTCCTTGAAAAAAAGGCACCATGCACAGGGCACCTTACTTCTACAAAAAGGTGTCTTTGCATCTTTGTTGCCCTCGTTTGTTTGTGCACAGACGATGCATCTCTTCTGAGCAAATTTCTTCTGAGTTGAAGGAAGCTGTATTATGAAATGATCACCTTCCCTCCTCAAACGCTTGGGTATATCCTGAGTAATTCGAGGACCTTGTTGTATAGCAGGTGTTCTTACCTGGTACTTCATTATGAGTTGTCTGACAACAGACAAACAAAATTCACCATACGGTGGTCTGTTGCCAGTCTTTATTTGGTACATATTATATGCATTCAGCATTGAAATGTCCATGAGATGGAAGAAAAGTTTCATGTACCACTTGTAACTCTTACGAACACAGTCAACAAAACCAATCTGCATGTCACATTTGTCAACCAAGCGCATGTTTTGTGTATAATCAATCACTGCCACTGGTTTTCGAATACGTTCATTAGTCACTCGATCAACTTTGCCACTGTCTTGAATTTCATTACGGTGAATGGTTGTCAACAATGTGACATCTCGTTTGTCATGCCACCGTAATGCCATGATGTCATTGGCAGTAAACACCTGCACGTCATCACCACGAGCACCTGCGTTGAGCCTGGGCATATGTTTACGATTAGAACGCACTGTGCCACACACATCTGTCTTGTTCACTCGCATGAAATCACTGAGTAATGGGCTTGTGTACCAGTTATCGGTATATAATGTATGCCCCTTACCAAGATAAGGTGCCATCATGTTTCTCACTACGTCACCTGAGATACCCAATAACATCTCGGTATCTTTCAATGTTTTACTTCCCGTGTATACAACAATATCCAACACCAGGCCACTGTCACAGTCACAGAGTACAAACAGTTTTATACCAAAGCGTTTCCTCTTGCTCGGTATATACTGCTTGAATGACAGTCTACCTTTGAACAAAATCAAAGACTCGTCAATTACAAGATTCTTGAATGGATAAAAGTATATGCTGAACTTTTGTTTGAGATACATGAAAACATTTCTAATCTTATATAACCTGTCACTTCTGTCAGGCCTGGTTTTGTCAGAGAAGTGCAACATACGTAAGAGTAAGATAAACCTGTTCAATGGGATGATTTCACTGAAGACTGGGGTAGAAATTAGCCGATCTGTGGACCAGTATGCTTTTATATTATGCTTATAGACATGAGGCATAAGCATTATTGTTGCAAAAAGCAAAGACATTTCTGCAACAGTCGTCTCTTTCCACCTGTGTAGTCTTGACTGTGGTGATATGATCATATTTGCCATGGTGTACTCAAAATACTATTTACTTTCCCTGACAATAGTTTCCATCAATGGCTGGTCAAAGAATAATTCAAAGAATTCCAGTTCCTTGGCCGTGGTTCCAAGGGGACAAGTAGGTAGAATTCCACTTTGAGAGTCATCGAAGTGGTGAGGCTTGGGAAGAAAATTGGGATTTTGCTGCCAATCCCACATACGGTTTGCTGGTGGATACTGGACATCATAGGCTGGTTGTGTGGGTGGTTGTGGTTGTGGTGGGCTGGTGGCTGACGCTCCGCTTTGTCCTTGAACTGACGAGTCAGCAGCGTGGGTCCCAGCGTGGGCTGGTGAGTCACGCATGGCGGTGCCACTACCACCACCAGCACCACTAACACCATCCACTGATGCCTGTGGCCCATCCATGCCAAGTGTAGCCACATCATCCTCACTATCACTACCTAAAACGGGTGTAGGGCCACGGGATGTACTCCGGATGTACTCCGTCCCCCGGGCACAGCATAGGGTACATACCGAGTGCATGCGGCGGCAAACATACCGACGCTTCACTGGTGAACATGATTCCTCACTATCACTACTCGAATGATCGTCGAGCGCAATTAAAATCACAATCCACGTCAGAATCATCGTCATTACTGAAGTCAGAGGCTGGCCACGGGAAAATATTAGTTTTCTCTTACGTTTAGGAACACCCGACCGTGAGTCATGAGTGCCCACACCAGAGGTAGAAGGTCGAGGATCGTCAGGGTTTTCTGCACTATTATCGATATTGGTCATTATTTTCGGTCACTAACTTATCAAAGCCGTAGAATTCGTCTTCATTTCCACTTCCATCAGTGTCAGAACTATCAGACAGGAAGAGGAGAGTCCCAATTTTCCGGGGAGTGAGAGCTGACTTACGACGAGGCATGGTGAACAAGGGTGACTGAGCCGGCGTTCCCACAATGCTATGCAGGCGCCTAGATTTTTTGTTTATGGCGCACACCCACGGTGCAGACCCATTCTCTCACATGTAGGCCTATGAGCGCTTTCGTGCTAAATTTGACGGCGCTAGAATTTTGGCATAGATCTACGGTTTGGACACTCACCGTAAAGCCGTAGATCTACGGGACGGACCCTGAAAGGGTTAAACAATAAATTTGAACATTTCAATTTTGAAGCATTATAGTTTTACAATTTTGTAACATTACAGTTAGTAATATAACATAATGATCAGTGTACTATATGTAGTCGTACATGGAAAATATTCAAGTGCCAGGCCATTAATTTACACACTGCTATTACTTCTTGTTGGATTAAGAGATGTGGAAGGAAATGTTGAATGAACTCAGTAAAAGGCATAGGACTGTAAGTACAGCTAGAAAACATTGTTAATATTTGTATTCCACAGCTTTAATCCCCAGTATGTTAGAAATCTCAACAGGAAATTGGACAAGTTTTTGCAGGGCTACAAAATAAAGGCAAATTGTGATAGTTTGTGGCTGGGGCTGTAAACTTTGCAGCCCGGTAAGAGGCATTCTCAAGAAAAAATGTAAAATTTAGGCGTGCTGAGGAGTAGAAGAACTCTTGAAGGCGTCCCTAGTATGAGATAGTACCGTCAGACCAAATATAGATGACAGGGACAAGTAAAAAGTTTTTTTAATTGTTTTGTTGGTGAAATGTTAAGGAAGTTTTTGGTGATGGATTCTTTGGTACACTCTTTAAAGGAACTTTTTTTGTTTAAATTATTTTTCATTTTTTAAGTACAGTATTTTTTTCTTTACAGAGCATAGATGTTGGTTTGCCAAAAAAAGGATTTATCTTCACCGTGTTTTTAGAACTTTTAGAGCCACTTCAGAAAAAAAGTGAGTTAAAATGTATAATCTAACAAGTGGAACTCTACTTACGAGTCATCCAGTGCGAGTTTTTAAGATATGAGCAGCTGTTCGTCGATTTTTTTTGCTTTCAGACGCGAGCAGAATTCCAGTTGCGAGTGGGCCTCATGGAAGGTTAATTGAAATTGGGTGAGGGGGGGCTTCTTGCTCTTGATCTAGAGAATTGATCTCAGTTGTTTGTTGAACTATCTCTATTAAAAGTGGGCTTGATGATGAAAAGATGCTTCTTAAGTACACCAAAAATGAAGATAATCGGACAATAAATTAATTGTGAGAAGTAGTTGAGTGTAAGTTTGTTAAGTTAGTTAGTAGTTGATCTGAGTTTCAGAGTTAGATGAGTTAGGATGTTAAACGAAGTTAGTACATGTTAGAAGTTAGTTAGAGAGTTAGGAAGATGTAAAGAGAGCAGTTAGTTAGTTCAATTCTCAGCCATTAGCCTCCCTTTGCGGTATATTTTGTATGGTTTTTATGGTTGTATTCTCATTTTATTTGGTCTCAGTGTAGAATGGAAGATATACTACAAAATATAAATATGATGTTAATTGGTTTCACAAATGAAAATGTACCTGAAATTGAGCTCAATAAGAAGCAGAAATGTTCGGATTCTTTGGCGACATCAGTGGTAGAGGGGGGTGGGGGGTGGGAACATCATGACGGTAGCAGTGGCAGACAACATGAAGCAGCAGTGACAGACATGAAACAGCAGTGACAGAAAACATTGAGGTAGCAGTGGCAGGACATAACACGAGGTAGCAGTGCAGGGACATCATGACGCAGCAGTGACAGACAATAAGGTTAGCACTGGCAGGACATCATGATGCAGCAGTGACAAGGACATCATGAAGCAGCCAAGTGCGCAGACAAACATGAAGCAGAAGTGGCAGACATCATGAGGTAGCAGTCATAAACAAACATGAAGAGCAGTGGCAGAACTTTACTGAGGTTGCAGTGGCAGACAACATGAAGCAGCGTGCAGACATCATGAAGCAGAGTGCGGCAGACAACTTGAGTTAGCAGTGGCAGAACAACATGAAGCAGCAGTGGCAGATTGTTATGAAAGGTTAGCAGTGGCGACAATTAAGCAGCAGTTGGCAGGACATCATGAGGTAGCAGTGGCAGACATCATGAGCGGGTAGCAGTGGCAGACACATGATGTAGCCAAAAAGTGGCAGATCAAACATGAAGCAGCTGTGGCAGTGCATTGTGGTAGCAGTGGCAGACAACATGTAGTAGCAGAGTGGGCAGACATGAGTAGCAGTGACAGACAACATGAAGCAGCAGTGGCAGACAACATGAAGTAGCAGTGACAGACACATGAAGCAGCAGTGGTAGGCAACAAGAAGCAGCAGTAGGCAGACAACATGACGGTAGCAGTGGTAGACAACATGAAGCAGCAGTGGTAGACAACATGAAGTCAGCAGTGGCAGACACATGAGGTAGCAAGTGAAAGGGGGACAATTGAAGCAGCAGAGATGGTAGAGGAACAACATTGAAGTTTAGCAGTGGTAGACACATGAAGTCAGCAGTGACAGGACAACATGAAGCAGCGTGGTAGACAACTGAAAGCAGCAGTGGCAGACAACATGAAGAGTAGCAGTGACAGACAACAATGAAGCATGTCAGTGGCAGACAAACATGAAGCAGCAGTGGCAGGCTACTGAAGCTGCCAGTGGCAGACAACATTGAAGCAGCAGTGGCGACAACATGAAGCAGCAGTGGCAGACATCATGAAGTAGAGTGACAGACAACATGAAGCAGCAGTGGCAGGAAACATGAAAAAAGGGGGCCAGCAGTGGCAGACAACATGGAAGTAGCAGTGACAGACAACATGAAGCCAGCAGTGGCAGACAACATTGAAGCAGCAGTGGCAGTCAACATGAAGCCAGCAGTGTCCGACAACATGATGCAGCAGTTGGCTGACTCATGAAGTAGCAGTGACAGACAAATGAAGCAGCAGTGGCAGACAAACATGAAGCATGCAGTGGTAGACAACATGAAGCAGCAGTGGCAGACAACATCCCAAAGTAGCAGTGACAGACAACTGAAGCGCCAGTGGCAGACACAGAAGCAGCAGTGGCAGAACAACAGGAAGCAGCAGTGGCAGACAACATGAAGCAGCAGTGGCAGACAATTGAAGCAGCAGTGGCAGACATCATTGAAGTAGCAGTTGACAGACAACATGAAGCAGCAGTGGCAGACAACATGAAGCTGCAGTGGCAGACAACATGAAGTAGCAGTGACAGACAACATGAGGAGTGGCAGACACATGAAGCAGCTGTGGCTGACAACATTAAGCTGCAGTGGAAGACAACATGAAGTACCAGTGGACAGGCAACATGAAGCAGCAGTGGTAGACCACATGAAGCAAGCAGTGGCAGACAACATGAAGCAGCAGTGGCAGACAAACATGAAACAGCAGGGCAGACACATGAAAGCAGCAGTGGCAGACATCATGAGGTAGCAGTGGCCAGTCAAACATGAGGTAGCAGTGGCAGACATTCATGAGGTAGCTTGGCAGACTTATGAAGCAGCAGTGGAGATCATGAGGTAGCAGTGCAGACAACATGAAGCAGCTGTGCAGGACAACAATGAAGAGCAGTGACAGACCAACTTGAAGCAGCAGTGACAGACATACATGAAGCAGCAGTGGTAGACAACATGAAGCAGCAGTGGCAGACAACATGAAGCAGCAGTGGCAGACAACATGAGGGGTAGCAGTGGCAGACAACTGAAGAAGCCAGTGGTAGACAACATGAAAGCAGCAGTGCAGACAACATGAAGCAGCAGTGGCAGACAACATGAAGCAAGCAGTGGACAGACAAACATGAAGCAGCAGCAGTGCGGACAACATGAAGCCAGCGGGTAGTCAAGTTGGAGCAGCAGTGGCAGACAACATGAGGTTAGCAGTTGGTAGACAACATGAAGCAGCAGTGACCGCAGACAACATGATGCAGCAGTGACAGACAACATGAAGCAGCAGTGGCAGAGAACATGAAGTAGCAGTGGCAGACAACATGAAGCAAGCTCAGTGACAAGACAACATGAGCAGCAGTGACAGACCAACATGGAAGCAGCAGGTGACAGACAACATGAAGCAGCAGTGGGCAGAGAACATGAAGTAGCAGTGACAGTCAACATGAAGCAGGCAGTGACAGACAACATGAGCAGCAGATGACAGAACAAACTTGAAGCAGCAGTGACAGACAACATGAAGCTGCTGTGAAGACACATGATGCAGGAGTGGCAGAGAAATGAAGTAGCAGTGGTAGACAACATGAAGCAGCAGTGGACAAACAACAGATGCAGCAGTGACAGACAACTGAGGTAGGCTGTGGTAGGACAACATGAGCAGCAGTGACAGACTACTGATGCAGACAGTGACAGACAACATGAAGCAGCAGCGGAGACACATGAAGGTAGCAGTGGTAGACAAAATGAAGCATGCAGTGGCAGAACAAATGAAGTAGAATTGACAGACTACATGAGTAGCAGTGGTAGACAACATGAAGCAGCAGTGAAAACAACATGAAGCTGACAGTGGCAGACAACATGAAGTAAGCTGTGGTAGACAACATGAAGGCAGCAGGGGGGTAGACAACATGATGCAGCAGTGGTAGACAATGAAGCAGCAGTGGCAGCATCATGAAGAGCAGTGGCAGACATGAGGTAGCAGTGGCAGACAACATGAAGCTGCAGTGGCTGAACACTTGAAGCAGGCAGTGGCAGACAACATGAAGGCAGACAGTGACAGACATCATGAAAGCTGCAGTGACTGACAAATGAAGCAAGCAGTGACAGACAATCATGAAGCAGCAGTGACAGACAACATGAAGCAGCCAGTGACAGGTCATCATGAGGTAGCAGTGTAGACAAACATGAGCAGCTGTGGCAGGACTTCATGAGGTAGCAGGGAGAGATAAACATGAAGTAGCAGTGACAGACAACATTGAGCAGCAGTGACAGACTACATGAGGTAGAAGTGACAGACAACATTGAAGCGCAGTGATAGGACAACATGAGCAGCAGTGGCAGAACGACATGAGGTAGCAGAGTGACAGCAACATGAAGCGCAGTCGGTATAGACAACATGAAGCAGGCAGTGGCAGACATCATGAAGCAGCAGTGACAGACAACATGAAGCAAGCAGTGACAGCAAAACATGAAGCAGCAGTGGCAAGACAACATGAAGCAGCAGTTGACAGACAACATGAACAGACAGTGACAAGACAACAAGAAGCAAAAAAAAAAAAAAAAAAAAAAAAAAAAAAAAAAAAACCCCCCCCCCCCCCCCCCCCCCCCCCCCCCCCCCCCCCCCCCCCCCCCCCCCCCCAAAAAAAACCACCCCCCCAACAAAAAAAACAGCAGTGACAGACAAACATGAAGACAGCAGTGACAGACAACATGACAAGCAGCAAGTGGTAGACAACATGAAGCTGCAGTGACAGACAACATGAAGCAGCTGTGGCAGGCAACAGAATGGTTAAGCAGTGGCAGACATCATGAGGTTGCAGTGGTTAGACAACATGTAGCAGCAGTGAAAGACAAACATGAGCAGCAGTGGTAGACACACATGAAGCAGCAGTGACAGGACAACTTGAAGCAGCGTTGGCAGACAACAATGAGGTAGCAGTGGCAGACAACATGAAGCAGCTGTGGCCAGACATGAGGTAGCGGTGGCAGACAACATGAGCAGCTGTGACAGACAAACATGAAGCAGCAGTGGCAGACAACATGAGGCAGCAGGGCAGACATTCTTGAGCTGCAGTGGCAGACAACATGAAGCAGCAGTGCGACAACATGAAGTAGCAGTGCAGACTAAAGAAGCAGCTGTGGCAGACATCATGAGGTAGCAATGGCAGACATCATGAGTAGCAGTGGCAAGAACAACATGATGTAGCAGTGGCAGCTCATTCATGGAGGTGCAAGGTAGCAATGGCAGACTTCATGAGGTAGCAGTGGCAGACTACAGGATGTTGCAGTGGCAGACATGAGGTAGCAGTGACAGACAACATGTGAAGCAGCAGTGGCAGACAACATGAAGTAGCAGTGGACAGGACAACATGAAGCAGCAGTGCAGCTTGAGTAGCAGTGACAGAAAAAATGATAGCAAGCAGTGTCAGACAACATTGAAGCAGCAGTGACAGACACATGAAGTAGCTTGTGACAGAAACAGATGCAGCAGTGACAGACAACATGAAGCAGCATTGGCAGACAACCATGAAGATAGCTAGTGACGACAACATGAAGCCAGCGGTGGAGTTAGACAACATGAAGCAGCATTGGTTGCAACATGAAGCAGCAGTGGCAGACAACATGAAGCAGCAGTGGCAGACACATGAAGCAGCCAGTGGCAGAATCTTGAAGTAGCGTGGGCGACAACTTGAAAAGCAGCAGTGGAACAGACAACATTAAGTAGAGTGGCAAGGGGACAAACATGAAGTAGCAGTGGTAGACAAACATGAAGTAGCAGTGACAGGACAACAGGAAGCAGCATTGGTAGACAACTGATAGCACAGCAGTGGTAGACATCATGAAGCAGCAGTGGCAGACTAAAATGAGAAGCAGTGGCAGACTTGAGGTAGCAGTGGCAGACAACATGAAGCAGCAGTGGCAGACAACATGATGTAGCAGTGACAGACAACATTGAAGCAGCTGGTAGACTAACATGAAGCAGCAGTGGCAGAAAACTGAAGCAGCAGCAGTGGCAGACAACATGGAGCTGCAGAGCAGTGACAGACAACATGAAGCATGCAGTGGCAGACATGAGGTGGTAGCAGTGGCAGACAAATGAGAGCAGCCAGTGGGCAGACAACATGAAGCAGCAGTGGCTGACAACCATGAGGTAGCAGTGGCAGGACATCATGAGGTTGCAGTGGCGAACATCATGAAGCAGCAGTGGCAGACATGAGGTTGCAGTGGCAGACAACATGGAAGCTCAGTGGCAGACCAACATTAGAAGCTGCAGCAGTGACAGACAACATGAAAGCAGCAGTGACAGACAACATGAAGCAGCAGTGACAGACAAAATGAAGCAGCAGTGGCAGACAACATGAAGCAGACAGTGGCAGACAACATGAGGTAGCAGTGGCTGACAACATGAAGCTGCAGTGAACAAACAGCATGAAGCAGCAGTGGCAGGACAACATGAAGAAGCAGTGTGACAGGACAACATGAATGCGCTGTGCAGACATCATGAAGCACAGAAGTGGTAGACAAGAATGGAGCAATCAGCAGTGGCAAGACAACTGACCCTGTAGCAGTGGTAGACAACATGAAGCAGCAGTTGACAGACAACGGAAGGCATCAGTGACAGACATCATGAACAGCAGTGGCAGAGACATGAGGTAGCAGTGGTAGACAACATGGAAGCAGCACGTGACAACTAAATGAAGCAGCAGTGACAGACAAACATGAAGCAGCAGTGGCAGACAACATGAAGCAGCAGTGTCCAGACAACATGAGGTAGCTGTGGTAGACAACATGAAGCAGCTGTGACAAACAACATGAAGCAGCAGTGCAGACAACATGAGGTAGCAGTGGTAAGACTAATGAAGCGCAGTGACAGACAAACATGAAGCAGCAGTGGCAGGGACAACATGAAGCTGCAGTGGCAGACAACATGAGGTAGCAGATGGAGGACAACATGAAGCAGCAGTGGCAGACAACATGAAGCAGCAGTGACAGACAACATGAAAGCAGCAGTGGCAGACAACATGAAGCAGCGTGACAGACAACATGAGGTTGCAGTGGTAGACAACATGAAGCAGCAGTGACAAAAACATGAAGCAGCAGTGACAGACAACATGAGGTAGCAGTGGTAGGACAACATGAAGCAGCAGTGACAGACAACATGAAGCAGCAGTGGACGACAACATGAAGCAGCAGTGGCATACAACATGAAGCAGCAGTGACAGACAACATGAAGGCAGCGTGGCAGACAACATGAAGCAGCAGTGAAGACAACATGAGCAGCAGTGGCAGTCAAAAATGAAGCAGCAGTGGCAGACAACATGAAGCAGCGTGGCAGACAAACATGGGTACAGTGGCAGGACAACATGAAAGTGCAGCAGTGGCAGACACACATGAAGCAGCAGTGGCAGACAACATGAAGCTGCAGTGACAGACAACATGAAGCAGCTAGTGCAGACAACATGAAGCCGCGTGGCAAGACAACATGAAGCAGCAGTGGCAGACAACATGAAGCGCTAGTGGCAGACAACATGAAGCAGACAGTGGCAGGACATCATGAGGTAGCAGTGGCAGACAACATGAAGCAGCAAGTGGACAGACAGCATGAAGCAGCAGTGGGAAGACAACATGAAGCAGCAGTGGCAGACAATGAGGGTAGCAGTGGCAGAAAAATGAAGCAGCAGTGGCAGACAACATGATCGCAGCAGTGACAGGACACATGAAGCAGCAGTGGACAGAACATCATGAAGCAGAGGGACAGACAACATGAAGCAGCAGTGACAGACAATAATGAAGCTGCAGGACAGACAACATGAAGCAGCAGTGGCAGCACAACATGGATAGTAGCAGTGACAGACAACAGGAAGTCTAGCAGTGGTAGACCTCATGATAGCAGCAGTGGCAGTCAACATGAATGCAGCAGTGGCAGACAACATGAGGTAGCAGTGACAGACAACATGAAGCTGCAGTGACAGACAACATGAGGGTAGCTAGCCAGTGGCAGACAACATGAAGCAGCAGTGGCAGACCAAAAATGAAGCAGCAGTGACAGCAACATGAAGGGGCAGCGTGGCAGACAACATGAAGCAAGCAGTGACGACAATGATGCAGCAGTGACAGACATCATGAAGCAGCAGTGACCAGTCAAAACATGAAGCAGCAGTGGCCAGAACAACATGAAGCAGGCTGTGGCAGACAACATGAAGCAGGCAGTGGCAGACATACATGATGTAGAGGACGACCACAGAAGCAGCAGTGGTTAGGCCACATGATGCAGCTGTGCGCAGACCAACATGAAGCAGCAAGTGGCGACATCATGAAGGTCAGCAGTGGGCAGACAACATGAAGCAGCAGTGGCAGACAACATGAAGCATGCAGTGGCAGACAACATGAAGCAAGCAGATGGCCGACATCATGAAGTAGCAGTGGCAGACAACTGAAGCGCAGTGGCAGGCAACATGAAGCAGCAGTGGCTGACATCATGAAGTAGCAGTGGCAGACAACATGAAGCAGAGTGGTAGACAACATGAGGTAGCAGGTGACAGACAACATGATAGCAGAAGTGGAGACTTCATGGAAGTAGCAGGCAGACAACATGAGCAGCAGTGGTAGACAAACTAGAAGCAGCAGTGGCAGACAACATGAAGCAGCAGTGGTTGACCACTTGATGCAGCATTGGCAAGTGTTAGCATTAGGAGGTAGCAATTAAAGTGAATTTTAGGAGTGTAGCATTATAAGTCACTCTGTCTGTCTTTTTTGGGTTATCCTAGGTTCTCTACACGTTGTAGTCAGAGCAGGGAATGGCGCTGTGGTGGCCATATAATAAACCCAACAACAATGGCTGCTTTCACCACCACACTAACCACATACCATTGTAATGTATTTTATTCATTCTAGTGTATATATCATGTTTGTATGTTATTAATACATGTGTATTGTTTATTATGTCATATTACATGAATTGTCATAGATAAATAAGCTGTAGAGTTGATATTAGGGAAATTATTGAAGTATTTTCTCATGCCTGGAATTCCACTGGAACGAATTAATTCCTTCATTCACTTAATTTAAAGGTGGAAAGAAAATTGACTCTGCCATACGAGCAAAATTCACTTGTGAGCAAGGTCGTGGAATGGATTAAACTTGTAAGTAGAGGTTCCACTGTACTGTAATAAAGTTTTATTCCTTTTCTTTAGTCTTTTACCATTCATTGTCTTAATTTTACATATTTCCTTTATTAACCTTTTCAGGGTCCAGACCTCCGATCCAAAACTTGTCCACAGGGTCCAAGAATTTTCTTATAAAATGGTAGAGATTCTTTTTCTGAAGGTAATAAAACAAAAAGTACGAATTTTGGTAGAAAATTGACAAAATTACGCTATCGTGAATTTTGCTGTGTCAGTGATATTTGCACATCAGTGATATTGCCCACTTTGACTCCTGTTTGAGGCCAATTACATTACAGCCTCTCCTCACTTAGCGACGTACTCGTTTATCGATGACTCGGACTTACAGCGGGCTCGCTGACCAGTATATGTACCTAACTAATGTATATTAGAGCTGATTGTATCTATTCTGTTTATTACAATATACAGTACACTACTGTATAAACATTTAAAAATATACTACCAGAAAGGCATACAAAATGGAAGAATGTAGCAAATAATGTTATAGCTGAGACAATCCCCGGAGGTAGCGCAGATGAAAGGTCACACACACATGAGCTATTAAGTCTCTGCGAAAAACACACCTTAAGCCAGCAGATAGTGGAGCCAACAAGACTAGAAAACACACTCTACCTTATCTTCACAAATAATGAGGACTTGATAAGAGACATAAGAATATCAAAAACAACATATTCCGATCACAACCTAATCAAAGTCCAGACGTATATGCATAGGGGTCCTGATCAGCAGAATGCATGTACCTGTGAAGGTGTCTTCACAAAATACAACTTCAACAACAAGAACATCAACTGGGACCAGGTAAACCATGTCCTAAACGAAACAAGTTGGGAAGATGTCTTAAATGACATGGATCCAAACCAGTGCCTTGAAAGGATCAACTTCCTGGCAGCCGAAGCATGCTCTAGGCATATTCCCCTAAGAAAGAAGAAGAGCAGGAGTAAACTGGAGAGAGAAAGACGCTCCCTCTACAGAAGACGACGAAGAGTCACTGAGCTCCTGAGGAGTGCTAGAATATCTGATACACGAAAGGAGGCGCTGACCAGGGAAGTGGAAACTATCGAACTTAAGTTAAATGATTCTTACAGGAACCAGGAGAGACAGGAGGAGCTTAAAGCAATTAGTGAAATTGAAAGAAATTCAAAATATTTCTTTTCATATGCCAAAAACAAGGCAAATACCACATCTAGTATTGGGCCCTTACTCAGACAGGATGGGACTTACACAGATGACAACAAGGAAATGAGTGAAATATTGAAATCCCAGTATGACTCTGTGTTTAGTGAACCACTAATCGGTCTGAGGATCGACGACCCAAATGGTTTCTTCATGAAAGAGCCTCAAAACTCCATAAATGTATGCCAGATTTCCGACATTACCCTAACTCCGATAGATTTCGAAAAAGCCATTGACAACATGCCCATGCACTCAGCCCCGGGCCCAGACTCATGGAACTCTGTTTTCATTAAGAACTTCAAGAAACCCCTCTCGCTTGCCCTAAGTACACTATGGAGGAGGAGCTTGGACATGGGTGAAATTCCACAGTCACTTAAAACAACGGATATAGCCCCACTCCATAAAGGTGGCAGCAAAACATTAGCTAAGAACTATAGACCAATAGCTCTGATGTCCCACATCATAAAAATCTTTGAAAGAGTGCTAAGAAGCAGGATTGCAAATCACCTGGATTCCCAAAATCCACACAATCCAGGGCAACATGGGTTCAGGGCAGGTCGCTCTTGCCTCTCACAACTACTGGATCACTATGATATGGCCTTGGATGCACTGGAAGAAAATCAGAATGCAGATGTAATATACACAGACTTTGCAAAAGTATTTGACAAATGCAATCATGGTGTAATAGCTCATAAAATACGTGCTAAAGGAATAACTGGGAAAGTGGGGAGATGGATCTTCAACTTCCTAACAAATCGAACACAAAGAGTAGTGGTCAACAGAGTTAAATCGGAGGCTGCCATAGTGAAGAGCTTTGTTCCACAAGGCACAGTACTCGCCCCCATCTTATTCCTTATCCTCATATCAGACATAGACAGAGATATACATCACAGCACCGTATCATCCTTTGCGGATGATACTAGGATCTGCATGAGGCTGTCATCTGCTGAGGATGCGGTTAACCTCCAAGAAGATATAAACAAAGTTTTCCAGTGGGCAACAGTAAACAATATGATGTTCAATGAGGACAAATTCCAACTACTCTGTTATGGAAAACTGGAGGAGGTAATAACTAGAACAGAGTATGCTACAGACTCTGGCCATACAATAGAGCGGAAAAATAATGTAAGGGACCTGGGAGTAGTAATGTCTGAGGATCTTACTTTCAAGGATCACAACAGTGGCACGATCGCACGTGCAAAGAAAATGATAGGATGGATAATAAGAACGTTCAAAACGAAAGTTGCCAAGCCAGTGATGATCCTTTTCAAATCACTTGTTCTCTCTAGGCTGGAATACTGCTGTACATTAACATCTCCATTCAAAGCAGGTGAAATCGCAGATCTAGAGAGTGTACAGAGATCCTTTACTGCACGTATAAGTTGTGTCAAGCACCTTAACTACTGGGAATGCTTGGAAGCACTTGACTTGTACTCGTTGGAACGCAGGTGGGAGAGATATATCATAATCTACACTTGGAAAATCTTGGAAGGAATGGTCCCAAATCTGCACACAGAAATCACTCCCTACGAAAGTAAAAGACTGGGCAGGCAATGCAAAATGCCCCCAATAAAAAGTAGGGGCGCCATTGGTACACTAAGGGAAAACACCATAAGTGTCCGGGGCCCAAGACTGTTCAACAGCCTCCCATCAAGCATTAGGGGAATCACCAATAAACCCCTGGCTGCCTTCAAGAGAGAGCTGGACAGATACCTAAAGTCAGTGCCGGATCAGCCGGGCTGTGGCTCGTATGTTGGACTGCATGCGGCCAGCAGTAACAGGCCCTGATCCATCGGGAGGCCTGGTCATGGACCGGGCCGCAGGGGCGTTGATCCCCGGAATAACCTCCAGGTAACCAGGTAAGGTGTCATTAAAACAATATCAAAGATGGTTGACACAAACCCACTTCCATTATGGTATGCTCCCACTTCGCGACGAATTTATTTACCGACATGGTCCTAGGAACAAAACTCCATCATTAAGTGAGCAGAGGCTGTATTCCAGTTGACCAATTTCTTAGCTGTTTTGCTAGTATCACTTCTATTTATCGACTGAGCACAAGAAACTGCCCAGTCAACTATTTTAGCTACTCAATAAAGTGATCAGAAATTGGTAATTTGGCCAATTTCACACAAAGTTTAAAATATTCCAATTTCAAAATAGGGTCCAGAATAAACAATGCAGGCATTCCTGACACTAAAATAACATTTCCTCTGTATTAGTTATGTTTCCAGGCTTTACAGATGAATTCCATTTTTATTTTTAACCCTTTCAGGGTTTTGGCCTTACTAGTACGGCTTACGCACCAGGGTTTTTGATGTATTAGTGCGCCTAAATTCTAGCACCCTCAAATCTAGTGAGAGAAAGCTGGTAGGCCTACATATGAAAGAATGGGTCTATAAGGTCAGTGTGCATGGTATAAAAAAAATCCTGCAGCAAACAGTGCGTAATGAGAAAAAAAAACTTTGACCGTGTTTTTGGATTAAAACGATGACTTTGCACTGTATTTTCGTATGGTATTTATTGTTATATTCTAGTTTTCCTGGCCTCATTTTATAGAATGGAAGACATATTACAGAAATTGAGATGATTTTGACTGGTTTTACAAAGAAAACTACCTTGAAATTGAGCTCAAAGTAGCAGAAATGTTCGATTTTTACCAAAGTTCAAGAGTAAACAAATCATGCTATGCGTCCAATACACGTCAACTGGTGAGTCTAATATTCTTTCACAAGTGCGCTGATATTATTTATACCATTTCTACACCAATGCAGTAGTCTGCATAACAGTAAATCTTCTATTTTTTTGTGAGAATAAAAATTCAAAGTGGAAAGCAAAAGAATGTAAGAGGGGCATGGGGACATGACTAATGAACAGAGGAAATGTTATTTTAGTGCCAGGAATGTCTTTCTTGTTTATTATGGACCCTATTCGGAAATTGGCATCTTTTGAAATTTGTTTGAAATGAGCAAAATTGCTAAATTCTGACCACTGTATTGGATAGTTGAAATCGGTAAGTAGGTGGTTTCTTGTGCTCATTCGATAGAAAAAATGGAGTTCTAGCAAAATAGTTATGATTTTTGTTGACAAGTACACGGGAATTGGCCAAAAATAGGGCTCAAAGTGGGCAAAATTGCCGATGCATTAACATCGTTGAGACTGCTGATTTCGTGAGAGCATGATTCCATAAGTTTTCCATCAAATTTCATATTTTTGGTGTCATTATGATCGGAAAAAGATTATCTTTTCATAAGAATTTTTTTTTTTTTTTTTTTTTTTTGAAATTTGGCCGACCCTAAGAACAAGTCTCTGAGAGGGCCTGTCGACCCTGAAAGGGTTAATTCACATTAAGAATTTTTATTCACACCAAAAAATAGAAGATTTACTGTCATCCAATATTGTAATAATTGTATAAATAATATCAGCATATTCGTGAATGCACATTAGACCCACCAGCTGATGTGTTCTGGATGCATGATGTGATTTGTTTACTCTTGAACATTGGCAAAAATTGAACTTTTTCACTATTTTGAGCTCAACTTTGAGCTATTTTCAGTGCTAAAACCTATCAAAATCATTTCAGTTTCTGTAATATGTCTTCCATTCTATCAAATGAGACCAAGAGACCACGAATACAACCGTAAAAACCACACAAAAATGCACCACAAAGTCGCTGTTTTAATCCAAAAACACAGTCGCAGTTTTTTTCTCATTGTGCACTGCATGGTGCAGGATTTATTTTATATGGAGCACACTTACCACATAGATGCATTCTCATATCTAGGCCCAAATTTAGTGCTCACAGCTTATCTGAGTGAGCTGAGCTCATGACGTAGTGCTACGGCATTGACCCTGACTTCAAAGCCGTAGAGCTACAGCACGGACCCTCAAGGGGTTAAACTCTTTCATGTATATTATTTATTGTTTCTTTATTCTTTTACATCAGAATGCTAAAAAATGGTGAGAACACACATGCATACACAGACACGCATGCATGTACACACACCCCAGATATAAGTAAAAAGGTACCCTCTTTTTTACGTTGTGAAATTAAAAATACAACATAGTTTTATGTGTAGAGTATTTGGTGGCTGATGACAGTATTAGTGAAGTATCTGAGAACAAGAAAATATATATACAGCAAAAATGTTAGTGATTAGAAAGAATAAGAGAAGAAAAATGGAGACTACCAATATAAAGACAAAGCTGTCAATAGGGAGAAGAATCAATATAAAAACTGATCAGACCAAATTAATTAACATTTTCCAGCAAAGTGAGAGTTGACTGGTACATTCTGCATGGTTTGAACTGTTTAAGTTGTAAAGAATGGCATGTTGAACTCGTTAAAGTTAATGAGATCATCAAGAGAAACTTCTAAATCTTGTGCCTAGCCACGGGAGAGATAGAGAGAACCTCAGTCACTGGTACTCAGCACCCCAGATTTGCCTGCCAGCCACATGGATGGGACCATATAATATCCTGGAAGAAAGGTAGACTGCAGCTTTGGGACTATACTTGTGCTTCTGTCCTACCCGTTTGTTATTGAAAGATAGGCATCTGCATGGTTACTATAAGCAGCTGGGGTACAAGTTGATTTCACTCTATATAGAGGGTAACACAATACCAAAGTGCATCAGCAATGTAATTTGTTTTTTTCTTATTAATAGGGGTGTGCCAAAGTAGCAGTGGGTTTCAGCTAATTTTGATGATATTGGTATATGTATTGGCATCTGTCTAGGTATTGGTAGGTCTCAGCTAATTTTGGTGATATTGGTATCTGTATCAGTATGATATTTTGAATGATTTTGTTATGAAGCACCAGGACCCTGCGGTAACCTGCACACTTTGAAGGTACTGTGCATCAGGATTAACATCTGTGGAGTGAACAGTTGTTCTCTTGACACTTTAATTGTAAATCAGTCAATTTTTTTTTTCAACAAACCAGCTGTATCCCACCGAGGCGGGGTGGCCCAAAAGGAAAAACGAAAGTTTCTCCTTTTACATTTAGTAATATATACAGGAGAAGAGGTTACTAGCCTCTTGCTCCCGGCATTTTAGTGGCCTCTTACAACACGCATGGCTTATGGAGGAAGAATTCTGTTCCACTTCCCCATGGAGATAAGAGGAAATAGACAAGAACAAGAACTAGAAAGAAAATAGAAGAAAACCCAGCAGGGTATGTATATATATGCTTGTACATGTATGTGCAATGTGACCTAAGTGTAAGTAGAAGTAGCAAGACGTACCTAAAATCTTGCATGTTTATGAAACAGAAAAAAGGACACCAGCAATCCTACCATCATGTAAAACAATTGCAGGCTTTCATTTTACACTCACTTGGCAGGACAGTAGTACCTCCCTGGGCAGTTGCTGTCTACCAACCTACTACTAGAAAATCTGTCAGTATCATCTATAAATGCTCTCAGCTCCTTCAAGTACTAATTGTGACATGCTTGTATCAGAAGCCAGACGCAGGTATGGTAGGATTGTAGACAGTAGAGTCGGAGTGCACCTTCTGTGGATTCCATCTCACGCTGGTCTTCAGATGCATGATAAAACTGATGAATTAGCTAAGTTATATGCCTTCAAATAGGGAGTAGATTACAATCATGGACTGTCAGCAGTTTAAGAACAATAATACGAGATGAACTTTATTGACCTAAGACTGAGGAAGATTGACACCAGTCAGTCCATCTGCCATCATTCTATAATGCAAGAGGAGCCACATGTCTATGGTGCATCCAACAAAATAAGCAGACTCTTGGATGTCACTACTGCTCAGCTCTGGCTGGGTTACAAGTACATATCTTGGGGAGGTTAAATCACCACCACCAGACAATGTAGACCAAGTGAAATGTAAACTATGCCAGATGGACTATTGCCACACCTTGCATCATTATGTACTGGAATGTGATAAAATTAATGAATTGAGAGGCAACTCATTTAGAAATGCTAAAGAAATGTCAAAGTATTTTATCCACGGTGGTATATTACAAAGCATTCTGGAAAAATACCCTGACTTTGCTTACTGTAAATTAACCATTACCACTTTTTTTTTTTTTTCTTTCTTTTTTTTTTTTTTTTTTGTGTGTGTGTGTGTGTGCGCGTACGTACGTACGTACTCACCTATTTGTGGTTGCAGGGGTTGACTCACAGCTTCGCTGGTCACTACTAGATCCACTCTCTCCCTGTTCCATGAACTTTATTGTATCTCTTCTTAGAGCTATGTATGAATCCTGCCCCTACTGCCGTTACTGACGTTACTTGTCAGCACTTACCAGCCTGATAAGAAGATCTAAAAAATTGTATTATGAAAATAGACTACATAACATCAAAGGTGATATGAAAAAAACCTGGAAAACTCAATGTTTTCTTCACTATAGGAAAAAATCTAGCAAACAGAATACCAAGCACAAACACCTGTCCATCAGACTACCTCATAGGTACCTACCCAGATATGTTATTCCTAGCTCCAACCAACCCCATAGAAGTTACGCTCATCATAAACACCCTTAAAAAGAAGGCAGGAGACATAAACAACTTGCCTGCTTTTATGTACAAAAAAGCTTCTCAAGTATTGTCACCAATTATTGCAATGCTCTTTAACAAATCCATTGAATCATCTACCTTCCCAACAATCCTCAAAATAGCGAGGGTCCCTCTGATCCACAAAGGTGGTGACCAAGCTGACTTGAATACCTATAGACCAATATCTAACTTACCACTGCTCTCTAAAATTTTTGAAAAATTAATTCATATAGGGATCTATTGCTACCTCGTCTCACACAACATATTAAACCCTTATCAGTTTGGATTCAGGAATAATTTAAAAGCACAAATGATGCTATCATACACATGCTAAAACTAATATATACCGCACTTGAAAAGAAAGAAGTCCCGCTGGGCATTTTCATTGATTTACGTAAAGGTTTCGATACTGTCAACCATGAACTGCTGTACTCCAAATTAACGCACTTTGGTATCAGAGGCCACTCCCTCAACTACTTAAAATCATAGTAACAGAACTCAATATGTGTATGCAAATAATGCAAATTCTTCCACCCAACCAATCACAGTAGGAGTCCTACAAGTCAGTTGAGTCATTCAGTAAGCCATCTTCATCAATGATCTACCGAATGCATCGTAGCTACTCAAACCCATATTATTTGCAGATGACGCTACATATGTCTTTTCCCACCCAAACACACTCATACTAGCAAACACAGTCAATGCCCAATTGCAGAAAATATCTGCCTGGATGATGACTAACAAACTTACCCTGAATACTGATAAAACCTATTTCATTCAGTTTGGAAACAAAGCTGCAAATGATCCAATTAACATAACGCTAAATGGATCATCAGTCACAAGACTCACAGAGGGAAAATTCCTAGGTATCCACCTTAAGTTCCGGACACACATACAACAAATCACCAAGAAAATTTCCAAGACTGTAGGCATACTATCAAAAATAAGGTACTACATTCCACAATCAGCTCTCCTGGCACTGTACCATTCACTCATGTACCCTTATCTTACATATGGAATTTGTGCATGGGGATCAACTACATCCAGTCACCTAAAACCCCTCATAACCCAGCAAAAGGCAGCAGTAAGAATGATAACAAATTCCCACTCCCACCAGCATACTCCACCAATTTTCAAAAGTCAGAATCTGCTCACCATTAAGAACATCCATAGTTATTCATGTGCCTACTACATACACAGAACAATACACGCAAATATAAACCCTCCACTCAAACTTCTCCTCACCAACCTAAACAGGACACATGACCACAACACAAGACACAGATGTCTTTTTGATATACCTCGTGTCCATATGACACTGTGTAAAAGCTCTATGCACATAAAGGGCCCCAAAATTTGGAATTCATTACCAGAAGATATTAAAGTAACCTGGTCTGAAAATCAATTTAAGACTCTTCTCAAAAGCCACTTAATCACCCTAGACTAAATGCTAAATACTCAGTACACACATACTCACCTATGTACTCCCACATCATAACTTCAATAATCACTTTGAACATTTTATCCGTTGTTGACAGGAATATAATTGAATCATTGTTTTCACAAAAAGCATTGTTGAATAGATGAATATATCTTTTTGTCTTATACAAATTTTTATTAACTTATAATTAATAATCTATTGTACCATTATGCAATAATTACTATGCTACTGTACAACTATGATATACTCCTTAGTATTAAGTAGTCTGTAAGCCAATAATGTTAAGTTGGCCCATAATGCCTAGGCATAACAGAGGCTCTCTTTGCATTGCAACCCACTATTGTAAATATAAAATACCAATGTACTGTTTGCAAAGACATAAAATAAATAAATAATAAATAAAGTTAGTAAAGTCATTCAGTAAATCAGTAAGTCAATCGATTCATTCTGTCAGTCAAGTCATTCAGCAAGTCAGTCAAGTCATTCATTAAGTCAATCAAGTCATTCAGTAAGTCAGTCAAGTCATTCAATAAGTCAATAAAGTCATTCTGTCAGTTAAGTCATTCAGTAAATCAGTCAAATCATTCAGTAAGTCAGTCAGGTCATTCAGTAAGTCAGTCAATTCATTCAATTAGTCAATAAAGTCATTCAGTCAGTCGAGTTATTCAGTAAGTCAGTCAAGTCATTCAGTTAGCCAAGTCATTCAATCAGTCAAGTAATTCAGTCAATCAGATCAATCAGTCAAGTCAGTAAGTTAAGTCAGTAAGTCAAGTAATTTATTCAGTGAAGTCAGTAAGTTATTCAGTCAATCCCATAATGCCTAAGCATAAAAGAGGCTCTCTTTGCATTGCAACTCTTTATTGTAAATACATAATCTCATGTACTATTTGCAAAGACATAAATAAATAAATAAATAAATAAAGTCAGTATGCTATTCATTCAAGTCAGTAAGTCAGTCAGTCAGTCAGTCACACCTCCTCCACCTTCCCTACAGTTCTCAAAATAGCAAGGGTCACCCTGATGCATAAAGGAGGAGACCAAACAGAGTTGAATAACTATAGGCCAATATCCAATTTACACCCTCTCTCAAAAATCTTCGAAAAATTAATTCATAAACGAATCTACTCCTACCTCATCTCCCAAAACATACTCAACCCCTGCCAATTTGGATTCAGGCCTAATAAAAATACTAATGATGCTATTATACACATGCTAGAACATATATACACTGCAATAGAGAAAAAAGAAGTCCCACTGGGGATCTTCATTGACTTACGTAAAGCTTTTGATACAGTTGACCATGACTTGCTTCACGTAAAATTGTCACACTATGGTATAAGAGGGCACTCCCTCAACTACCTCAAGTCATACCTCAGCAACAGAAGCCAATATGTGTACGCAAATGGGGCAAGCTCTTCTGCACAACCAATTACAGTTGGTGTCCCACAGGGAAGTGTCCTTGGCCCTCTTCTCTTTCTCCTATACATAAATGACCTACCAAATGCTTCGCAATTACTCAAACCCACACTATTTGCAGATGACACTACATACGTGTTCTTTTACCCAAGCCCAGTCACGCTAGCCAATACTGTAAATACCGAATTACAGAAAATATCTACCTGGATGAGGACTAACAAACTTACACTAAACATTGACAAAACCTACTTCATTCAGTTTGGTAACAGAGCTACAGATGTCCCTCTTAACATAACGATAAATGGATCACCTATCACAAAGCTAACAGAGGGAAAATTCTTAGGAATCCACCTTGATAATAGACTCAAATTTCATACACATATACAACAAATTTCTAAGAAAATTTCCAAGACTGTAGGCATACTATCGAAGATATGGTACTATGCTCCACAGTCAGCCCTCCTGGCCCTTTATCACTCTCTTATTTACCCCTATCTCACCTATGGAATTTGTGCATGGGGCTCAACAACAATTAAAACCCTCTCAGACCACTAATTACCCAACAAAGGCTGCAGTTAGAATGATAACAAATTCTCACTACAGGCAGCACACTCCACCAATATTCAAAACACTCAACCTACTCACCATACAAAACATCCATACTTATTATTGCACCTATTACATACATAGAACACTTAACTCTGATATTAACCCTCCCCTCAAACATCTCCTTGCCAACCTCAACAGAACACATGACCATAACACAAGGCACAGATCACTCTTTGATGTTCCTCGTGTCCATCTCACGCTATGCAAAAACTCAATGCACATAAAAGGCCCTAAAATCTGGAATTCATTACCTGTAAATATAAAAGAAACACTACCTGTTTATAAATTCAAGTCTCTTCTCAAAGATCACTTACTCACCCAAAACCAAATAAATACTGAATAACCGAACCTTATAAATTGTATATCCTAAATGTTTCTCACAATTATATCACATAAATGTTAAACCTAGGACCCAATCTAACTGTTATTTTTTGAATACACTACCTAACAGAATACTCCATTCTACTGAATGTACAACAATGCATGCAACCATATGACCTGTCTTTGTAATACTCATTTGTGCTTTATAGTTATCTGTTTACAATAATGTCTTATCACTGATTTCATCATTGCTTAGTTAATCTTAAGTTAATTTTAAGCCAGCCCGTAATGCTATGCATATAAGTGGCTTTGGCATGCTGCTCTTACCTGTATTTTTTTGTACCTCTGTATGTATGCTCAAATAACTAAATAAATAAATAAATAAATAAATAAATAAATATATAAATAAATCTTTACCTCTTTTTATGTGTACAAAGTTACACTTCATTATGCCACAGCTTATCTGTTGTCTAATATCTTTATTTTCTTTGTTAATTCTAATACTTAAGTGCTTATGCCTTTCTTGCCACTTTCAGCAACACTTATGTCTACTGGGTGTCATGATTGTTTGGCAGATACAAGATATAGTAATTAAAAGATCGAAACACAGTTCACAATCACAAGCTTGTTGCAGAGAAGAAAGACGGGACACACATGAAGTACAAATGCTGGGATGGTGGGGTGGTGTTGGAAGGTGGCAGGGGATGGCGGGAGGTCACCCCTGCTGATTCACAGCAAGGGGCTGCTTGAGGGAAAGGGAATTTTTTTTCCTTCCCACAAACTGAACAGTGTTAAATTAATTTTACAAAGTGTTACGTAAAATTGTGCCGCAATTCTTCAGTTGTGCTATTCCCGAATCATGCTAAATAAACTCATGCTAAATGATAGTCTACTGTAAATGGTTTGAAAACTGACAAGTTGAAGATTGAGACACTTATGCAATATATGGAAATCTTTATTAAGGAAACGTTTTGCCACACAGTGGCTTCATCAGTCCAGTACAAAGTAGAAATGGGTGAGGAGAGGAGGAGTTTGAGGTAATTAGTCCCTCAGCCTGGAATCGATGTGTTTAGTCCATCGCTTCTGTAGTGCAGCAGATGGCCGGAGAAGTGGCTTATATACTGTAGTCAGGTGAGCCGAAGCAGGAGGAGGCGGGATCATAGTGGAAACATCCACTAATCTAAGTAGGTCTTCATCCAAAGGTTGGACAAGTATTGAAGAATTTCTTCTATCGAGATCCCATGATGTTGCAGAATCTGACAGGTGTGATAAATTGGGTTTGAATTCAACTCACTGGGGTGTAGAGTTTTCTGTGAATATTCTGACTTGTAGTGTACAGTATCACTGATTACCTTTTCTGTTTGCTGCAGATAGTGATGAGGGAGTACTAGGGTACTGTATATCAGAGGTTCTGATAAGGCATACTGCACATTAGATTCTGCAAATGTCTCAAACCTCTTGCCTGAATATGAAAGTGCTGTTCCTTTTATAGCAATCTTGATTAATCATTTTTTTCAAAGATGATTTTTTCCACTGCTGATGAAAGGACTTTGGTTCATTCCCTCCTTAAGAAGCCTTCTCTTGGTTTGGAAAGCATGTTAAACTTTCATCCTGTTTCAAATTTGATTGAATGTGCAATTCTAGATCAATTGTTTCCTTTCTAGAGTCATGTTTTACTGTGTTTGGTTTGAATATTGACTATTTAATTCAGTTAAGACTGGAAGTGTGTTGCTGTTAATTTTGTTGAGTCTCTTTTTCTGTATTTCATTCTTTTGATCGTGGATTACCGATAAGTGATCTTTTTTGGCTGTGGTCTTACGAATATTGCATCGTCCCTTCTTAAATCATATCTTTTTGGTTGATCATATCAAGCTGTAACCAATACCCTCAGTGTTCCTAATTATTATTTGACTGACATTACAGTATTTACTGTTTGTTAGTGGTTTAGCCTTACTGTTGGATACCCTTATAGTTGATTATCATTTTTATGCTTATGATACAGAGGCCTACATCCAGGTTTTGAATGTGGAAGATGCAAAACTCTGTTTTGGTTCTCTTTTGCTGGATCCAGTATTGGACCCCTGTTAGACAAGATGGGACCTACACAGATGACAACAAAGAAGTGAGTGAGATACTAAAGTCCCAGCATGACTTAGTGTTTAGTGAGCCATTAACCAGACTAAGAGTTGAAAACCAAATGAACTTTTTACGACCAAGACTCAAAATTTGGTAAATTTAAAAATCTCTGATATTATCCTAATGCCGCAAGACTTCGAAAAAGCAATAAATGATATGCCCATGCACTCTGTCCCAGGCCCAGACTCATGGAACCCCATATTCATCAAGAACTGCAAGAAGCCCCTTTCAAGTGCCTTCAGCATTCTATGGAGAGGGAGCATGGACACGGGTCATTCCACAGTCACTGAAAACAGCAGACATAGCCCCCTCCACAAAAGTGGTGGTAAAGCAATTGCAAAGAATTACAGACCTATAGCACTAATGTCCCATATCATAAAAGTCTTTGAAAGGGTTCTAAGAAGCAAAATTGCCACCCACCTAGACATCCATCAGTTACACAACCAAGGGAAACATAGGTTTAGAGCAGGCTGCTCCTGTCTGTCCCAACTACTGGACCACTATAACAAGGTCTTAGATGCACCAGAGAACAAACAGAATGCAGATGTAGTATACACAGACTTTGTGAAAGCCTTCGACAAGTGTGACCATGGTGTAATAACACACAAAATGCATAATAAAGGAATAACATGAAAAGTTGGTAGATGGATTTATAACTCCCTAACAAACAGAACACAAAAGGTAATAGTAAACAGAGTAAAGTCTGAGGCAGCTACAATGAAAAGCTCTGTTCCACAAGGCACAGTACTCACCCCCATCCTGTTCCATATCCTCATTTCTGACATAGACAGAGATGTAAGCCACTGCACTGTCTTCCTTTGTGGATAACACCTGAATCTGTATGACAGTCATCCATTGATGACACTGAAAGACTCCAAGTGGAAAACAATATGATGTTCAATGAAGAGAAATTTCAGTTACTCTGATATAGAAAACTTGAGGAAATTAAAAGTATATTGGAATATAAAACAAATTCCAATCACACAATAAAGCAAAAAATAATGTGAAGGACCTAGAACTGATAATAACAGAGGATCTCACTTTCAAGGGTAACAATGTATTTACTACATCTGCTAGAAAAATGATAGGATGGATAATGAGAACCTTCAAAATTAGGGATGCCAAGCACATGATGATTCTCTTCAAATTGCTTGTTTTCTCTAGGCTGGAATATTGCTGCACACTAATGGCCTTTTTCATAGCAGGCAAAATTGCAGACCTGGAGAATGTACAAAGAACTTTCACGGCTCATGTAATTTTGATAAAGCACCTAAATTACTAGGAACGGTTGAAGTCTCTTGATTTATGCCCCCTGATATGCAGGCAAGAAAGATGCATGATAATATACACTTGGAAAATCCTAGAGGGAACAGTCCCAAATTTGCACACAAAAATCAGTCCCTACAAAAGCAAAAGACTCAGCAGATGGTGCAACATTACCCCAGTGAAAAGTAGGGGTGTCATGAGTATACTGAGAGACAACACAATAGGCATCAGGAGCTCAAGACTGTTCAATTGCCTCCCAGCATACATAATGGGGATTACAAATAGACCCCTGGCTGTCTTCAGGAAGGCACTGGACAGGCACCTCAAGTCAGTACCTGAACAGCTGGGATTCGGTCTGCGCACTTTGGTCTGCATGCAGCCAACAGTAACAGCCTGGTTGGCGAGGCTCTGATCCACCACGAGGCCTGGTTACAGACCAGGTCGTGGGGGCGTTAATCACCAAAACCCTCTCCAGGAGGGCTCAAGAGGGGTTATTGAGGTGGTTGAGTCATTTAGAGAGAATGGAGCTAAATAAAATGAACAAAATCTGTATTGGAGAGGAGGATGGGTAGAGGTCATCCTAGGAAAGGATGGATGGAGTGGGCAAAAGAGGTTTTGTGTGCAAGGGGCCTGGACATGCAGCATGCATGTGTGAGCATGTTAGGTAGGAGTGAATGGAGACAAATGATTTTTGGGGCCTGATGAGCTGTTGGAGTGTGAACAGGGTAATATTTTGTTAAGTGATTCAGGGAAAGGAAGCCTAGGGAATGAATGGATTTGACAATTAAAAATAGGTGAGGAGAGTTATTAAATGGAGAGTTAGAGGTATCAGGAAGATGGAGGGAATATTTTGAGGAATTGTTAAATGTTGATGAAGATAGGTAAGCTGTGATTTCATGTATAGGGCAAGGAGGAATAACATCTTGTAGGAGTGAGGAAGAGCCAGTTGTGAGTGTGGTGGAAGTTCGTGAGGCATTGGGTAGAATGAAAGTAGGTAAGGCAGCTGGGATTGATGAGATGAAGATAGAAATGTTAAAAGCAGGTGGGGATATAGTTTTGGAGTGGTTGGTGCTATTATTTAATAAATGTATGGAAGAGGGTAAGGTACCTACAGATTGGGAGAGAGCATACATAGTTCCTTTGTATCAAGGTAAAGGGGAAAAAAAAAGAGTGCAAAAATTATAGGGGAATAAGTCTGTTGAGAGGAGAGTTATTAAATGGAGAGTTAGAGGTATTGGGAAGATGGAGGGAATATTTTGAGGAATTGTTAAATGTTGATGAAGATAGGGAAGCTGTGATTTCGTGTATAGGACAAGGAGGAATAACATCTTGTAGGAGTGAGAAAGAGCCAGTTGTGAGTGTGGGGGAAGTTCGTGAGGCAGTAGGTAAAATGAAAGGGGGTAAGGCAGCCGGGATTGATGGGATAAAGATAGAAATGTTAAAAGCAGGTGGGGATATAGTTTTGGAGTGGTTGGTGCAATTATTTAATAAATGTATGGAAGAGGGTAAGGTACCTAGGGATTGGCAGAGAGCATGCATAGTTCCTTTGTATAAAGGCAAAGAGGATAAAAGAGAGTGCAAAAATTATAGGGGGATAAGTCTGCTGAGTATACCTGGTAAAGTGTATGGTAGAGTTATTATTGAAAGAATTAAGATTAAGACGGAGAATAGGATAGCAGATGAACAAGGAGGCTTTAGGAAAGGTAGGGGGTGTGTGGACCAGGTGTTTACAGTGAAACATATAAGTGAACAGTATTTAGATAAGGCTAAAGAGGTCTTTGTGGCATTTATGGATTTGGAAAAGGCGTATGACAGGGTGGAAGGGGGGCAATGTGGCAGATGTTGCAAGTGTATGGTGTAGGAGGTAGGTTACTGAAAGCAGTGAAGAGTTTTTACGAGGATAGTGAGGCTAAAGTTAGAGTATGTAGGAAAGAGGGAAATTATTTCCCAGTAAAAGTAGGCCTTAGACAAGGATGTATGATGTCACCGTGGTTGTTTAATATATTTATAGATGGGGTTGTAAGAGAAGTAAATGCGAGGGTCTTGGCAAGAGGCGTGGAGTTAAAAGATAAAGAATCACACACAAAGTGGGAGTTGTCACAGCTGCTCTTTGCTGATGACACTGTGCTCTTGGGAGATTCTGAAGAGAAGTTGCAGAGATTGGTGGATGAATTTGGTAGGGTGTGCAAAAGAAAAATTAAAGGTGAATACAGGAAAGAGTAAGGTTATGAGGATAACAAAAAGATTAGGTGATGAAAGATTGAATATCAGATTGGAGGGAGAGAGTATGGAGGAGGTGAATGTATTCAGATATTTGGGAGTGGACATGTCAGCGGATGGGTCTATGAAAGATGAGGTGAATCATAGAATTGATGAGGGGAAAAGAGTGAGTGGTGCACTTAGGAGTCTGTGGAGACAAAGAACTTTGTCCTTGGAGGCAAAGAGGGGAATGTATGAGAGTATAGTTTTACCAACGCTCTTATATGGGTGTGAAGCATGGGTGATGAATGTTGCAGCGAGAAGACTGGAGGCAGTGGAGATGTCATGTCTGAGGGCAATGTGTGGTGTGAATATAATGCAGAGAATTCGTAGTTTGGAAGTTAGGAGGAGGTGCGGGATTACCAAAACTGTTGTTCAGAGGACTGAGGAAGGGTTGTTGAGGTGGTTCGGACATGTAGAGAGAATGGAGCGAAACAGAATGACTTCAAGAGTGTATCAGTCTGTAGTGGAAGGAAGGCGGGGTAGGGGTCGGCCTAGGAAAGGTTGGAGAGAGGGGGTAAAGGAGGTTTTGTGTGCGAGGGGCTTGGACTTCCAGCAGGCATGCGTGAGCGTGTTTAATAGGAGTGAATGGAGACAAATGGTTTTTAATACTTGACGTGCTGTTGGAGTGTGAGCAAAGTAACATTTATGAAGGGGTTCAGGGAAACCGGCAGGCCGGACTTGAGTCCTGGAGATGGGAAGTACAGTGCCTGCACTCTGAAGGAGGGGTGTTAATGTTGCAGTTTAAAAACTGTAGTGTAAAGCACCCTTCTGGCAAGACAGTGATGGAGTGAATGATGGTGAAAGTTTTTCTTTTTCGGGCCACCCTGCCTTGGTGGGAATCAGCCAGTGTGATAATAAAAAAAAATAAGTCTGTTGAGTATACCTGGCAAATTGTATGGTAGAGTTATTATTGAAAGAATTAAGAGTAACACAGAGAGTAGGATAGCAGATTAACAAGGAGGTTTTAGGAAAGGTAGGTGGTGTGTAGACCAAGTGTTTACAGTGAAACATATAGGTGAGCAGTATTTAGATAAGGCTAAAGAAGTTTTTGTGGCATTTATGGATTTGGAAAAGGCATATGACAGGGTGGATGGGGGGGGGCAATGGGGCAGATGTTGCAGGTGTATGGAATAGGAGGTAGGTTACTGAAAGCAGTGAAGAGTTTTTATGAGGATAGTGAGGCTCAGGTTAGAGTATGTAAGAGAGAGGGAGATTATTTCCCAGTAAAAGTAGGCTTTAGCCAATGATGTGTGATGTCACCATGGTTATTCATTATGTTTATAGATGGGGTGGTAAGAGAAGTGAATGCGCTGGTGTTGGCAAGACGTGTGGGGTTACAAGATAAAGAATTTAACACAAAGTGGGAGTTGTCACAGTTGCTCTTTGCTGATGACACTGTATTTTTGGGAGATTTGGAAGAGAAGTTGCAGAGGTTGGTGGATGAGTTTGGTAGGGTATGTAAAAAAAATTAAATTAAAAGCGAATATAGGAAAGAGTAAGGTGATGAGGATAACTAAAAAAATTAGGTGATGAAAGATTGGATATCAGATTGGAGGGAGAAAATATGGAGGAGGTGAATGTATTCAGATATTTGGGAGTGGACGTGTCAGCAGACAAGTCTGTGAAGGATGAGGTGAATCATAGAATTGATGAAGGGAAAAGGGTGAGTGGTGCACTTAGAAGTCTGTGGAGACAAAGAACTTTGTCCATGGAAGCAAAAAGGGGAATGTATGAGAGTATAGTTATACCAACACTCTTATATGGGTGTGAAGCATGGATGGTGAATGTTGCAACAAGGAGAACACTTGAGGCAGTGATGTCGTGTCTGAGGGCAATGTGTGGTGTGAATATAATGCAGAGAATTCGTAGTTTGGAAATTAGGAGGAGGTGTGGGATTACCGAAACTATTATCCAGAAGGCTGAGGAAGAGTTGTTGAGGTTATTTGGACATGTAGAGAGGATGGAACAAAATAGAATGACTTTAAGAGTGTATAAATCTGTAGTGGAGGGAAGGTGAGGTAGGGGTCGGTCTAGGAAAAGTTAGAGGGAGGGGGTAAAGGAGGTTTTGTGTGTGAGAGACTTGGCCTTCCAGCAAGCATGCTTGAGCATATTTGATAGGAGTGAATGGAGACAAATGGTTTTTAGGACTTGATGTGCTGTTGGAGTGTGAGCAGGGTAACATTTATGAAGGGATTCAGGGAAACCAGCAGGCTGGAATTGAGTCCTGGAGATGGGAAGTACAGTGTCTGTACTCTGAAGGAGGGGTGTTAACCCTTTCAGGGTTTCCGACATACTAGTACGGCTTACATGCCAGGGTTATTGACATACTAGTACGCATAAATTCTAGCACCTTTAAATTGAGCAGGAGAGAGCTGATAAGCCTACATGTGATAGAATGGCTGGTCGGCTGGCTGGCTGGCTGGCTGTACTCACCTAATTGTGGTTGCAGGGGTCGAGATTCAGCTCCTGGCTCCACCTCTTCAGTGATCGCTACTAGATCCTCTCTCTGCTTCCCGAGCTTTGTCATACCTCGTCTTAAAGCTATGTATGGTTCCTGCCTGTGTGTGTGTCTCCCTCTCTCTCTCTGTCACAGGTACACATAAATACAATTATACATAGTGTAAATTACCTAGAATAACCCAAAAAATCCAGACTGGCAAATAATAAGTATCAGAGTTAGATGTGACTACTGTATTGAGTGTAAAACATGTTGGTTCACTAGTGGCTCTCTGAGACAGAGAGAAAAAGAAAGAGAAGCAGGCAGACAGACAGGCAGAAAAAGAGAGAAGCAGACAGATAGACAGACATGTTTATGTGTAAAGTGAAAACAAATAAAGGGAAGGCAGTGTACCCTCCACTCTAATTAGTTGAGAGATAAGATAAGATAAGATGCCCCTCATCAAATGTCAACACTCTCATTAGTGGAGAGAGAAGACAATGACACACTCTCTTACACCAAGCTTCAATTATTATTATAATTATTATTATTATTATTATTATTATTATTATTATTATTATATTGTTTGTGTATCCTAAGTAATTTACACTATGTATAATTGTATTTGTGTGTGCCTGTGAGACAGAGACAGACGAGCCATCCAGCCAGCCAGCAAGCCAGCCTGCTGGCCAGCCGGCCAGCCGGCCATGCTGTTTACACAAACCCACACTCCCTTCCCCACTAAACAATGCTGGGACCTATAAATACTATGTATATATTTCTAGGCAATAATATGTGACTAAAATAGGTGAAAATGTTCACCTGTCAATATTTGTGCAGTTATTGTGTACTCACCTAATTGTGGTTGCAGGGGTCGAGACTCAGCTCTTGGCCCTGCCTCTTCACTGATTGCTAGTAGGTCTTCACTCTCCCTGCTCCAAGTGTACCATACAACGAGTGTATATATCCAAAACATGGCTTATGTTGGTCTCACAGGCCATAAAAGTTACTTGAAAAAATTAAATATTAGAAAATAAAAGAAAAACATAGGAAAAAATAAATAAACTATTTCCGCATGACCGGCAGTCAGTGATGTTGCCGTAAGCGGCTCACTTTCTGTCAACTTCATGCCTCCATATCTCGGTAGGTATTGATCACAAAAATTTTTGGGGGGCCTATAATACTTGCAAAAATATGCTCTATCATTTCGTAAGAATTTTTTTTTTTTCGCAAACTTTTCGACTCTGTGCTGCTGCTACTGTTGCTGTTTGTGCTGCTACTGCTGTTTGTGCTGGTTATAAGATAAGATAAGATAAGATTTCGTTCGGATTTTTAACCCCGGGGGGTTAGCCACCCAGGATAACCCAAGAAAGTCAGTGCGTCATCGAGGACTGTCTAACTTATTTCCATTGGGGTCCTTAATCTTGTCCCCCAGGATGCGACCCACACCAGTCGACTAACACCCAGGTACCTGTTTGCTGCTAGGTGAACAGGACAACAGGTGTAAGGAAACGTGTCGAAATGTTTCTACCCGCCGGGAATCGAACCCGGGCCCTCCGTGTGTGAAGCAGGAGCTTTAGCCACCAGGCCACCGGGCCACCTGGAGTTGGGAAGTACAATTCCTACACTTTAACCCATACATGAGTATGGGTGTGAGTTGGACCTGACTAGCTTGTGCTACTCGGTCTGATGCCATGCTCCTTCCTTCAGTGGATGTGACCTGACTAGGTGGGTCATTGGTCTAAACCAGGTGACATAGACCTGCCTTGCATTGGCCAGTAGGCCTGCTGCAGTGTTCTTTCTTTCTTATGTTCTTATGTATTTAGCAGGCTGGCTGGCTGGTTTTGGCTGTCTCTGGCTGTCTATGTCTATATCTCTGTCTGTCTATATATATCTCTGTCCGTCTGTATCTGTCTATATCTCTGTCTATCTATATCTCTATCTGTCTATATCTCTGTCTCTCTCCCACATATATACATAAGTACAGTTATTATACATAGTGTAAATTACCTAGGATAACCCCAAAAATTCCAAGCTTGTAGATATAAGACATAAATAACCATGACGCATTTTCACTTGCTCTGGAATCAGGGAGCAGCTCATTAACCAACAGTTTTACGAGCCACTCCCTGAGACAGGGACAAGCAGACGGAAAGACAGACACACACAGGCAGACCGAAAGATAGATAAGCAGAGCTAGACAGACAGACACAGATAGACAGACAAACGGACAGACAGACAGGTTTGTGTGTAACAGTGAAAACAAATAAAGCGAGGGTTTCCTTAGTGCTCATTCATCAAGTGTGACTGCCTGCCAGCAGTTTACTGACACTTGTCATAACACCATTCTTCAAGAAGTTTCATATATACTACTCCAGGCACACATAGGCAGACAGAAAGACAGATAAGCAGAGCTAGACAGACACAGACACATACAGACAGATAGATAGACAGACAGACAGACAGACAGACAGACAGACAGACAGACATGTTTGTGTGTAGCAGTGAAAACAAATAAAGCGAGGGTTCCCGGAGTGCACATTCATCAAGTGTCACTGCCTGTGAGCAGTTTACTGACACTTGTCATAACACCATGCTTCAAGGTATACTCCAGGGTGTCTAAAACATTGCTGGGACCTATAAATACTTTGTATGTATTTCTAGACAATAGTAAATGACCAAGGCAGGTGAAAATGTTCACCTGTCAGTGTGATTGTGACTATTTGAGCACTATTTCAGTACCTAATATTAGTGTTAGAACAAAGATTGGCTATGAAATTACAAGAACTATTATAAACTGTAATTATCAGAACATAAAAAATATATAAAATAAAAATGAGAAAAAAATGTATATCGGCAACGCTTCTGCAAGTAGCAGGAGTCGATGTTGCTGTCAGGTGAGCATCCAGTGCCAACTTCACGGGCTTATATCTCGGTAAGTACTGACCCTAAATTTTTTTTTATCCTATAACAAGTAGAAAAATGCACTCTTCATTTAATTTTTTTTTTTTTTTTTTTTTTTCAAAATATTCAAAGCGCTACACAAGTTAAGGTAAATCTACATTTGGACAGTTTAAGGGTTAAATGAGGGGTTGGAAATATTGGCTGTTTATAGTGACATCTAAACTGTCATATCTGGGCACATCTGCAAAGACTGTGATATTGTGTGAATGATGGTACAAGTGTTGAATGATGGTGAAAGTGTTTCTTTTTTTGAGTCACCTGCTTTGGTGGGAGACAGCTGATGTGTTAAAAAAAATTGTACTGTAATATGTAATAGCCATGTGATTCTTTATTATAGATTTATATAATAGTCATGTGACTCTTGCTATAAATTTATATAATGCCCATGTGATTCTGTAATGGAGATTTATATAAAAGCCATATAACCATATTACAGATTTTATTGGCAAGTGGAAACCAGAGTACCAAAGATGGGAAGCAGGAGAGGTTGGAACTTATTATGGTAAATATGATTCTATATTTATTCAAGCTTTCAACGATGAAAAACAACTCAATTGTCCAGAAATGATGAAGGCAGAGGAGGACGATGAAGATGATGAGGGTGTTCCTCTGTATCATGTGTTGACTGGGAGTGTAAAGAAGCATGACACTAGTGAATACTATGGTGGTTATATTGATCATATCAGACTTAAAGCTCGAAGGAATAAAGATGACAGTCTGTCTTTCAAAAACTATGTGAAAGGAACCTTGGTAATTAGGAGCAACTGGAAGGTACATTCTACGCATATTATCACTGACCACCGCCTAATTGATGAAGCTTATTTACTGAAAGATAGCAAACCCATGAAGGTAGGTGCACTTTCATTCATTTTTTTTTAATATGTTGGCCATCTCCCACTGATGCAGGGTGACCAAAAAAATAAACATATTCATTATCATTCACACTATCACTTTCTTTACAGAGGCATATAGAAACAACAGTTTACTTGTCACTCTAAACAGCAAATATCTCAAACCCCTCCTTGAAAGTGCAGGCATTGTACTTCCCAGGTCTGGCTAACCTGTTTCCCTGAATCCTTTCGCAAAATATTACCCTGCTCACACTCCAACAGCTTGTCAAGTCTCAAAAACCATTCTTCTCCATTCACTTCTAACACGCTCATACATGCCTGCTATATGTCCAAGCCCCTTGCACACAAAACCTCTTTTACCCCCTCCATCCTTTCCTAGGATAACCCCAAGCCCCCCTTTCCTCTACTACAGATTTATACACCCCTCAAGTCATCCTGTTTTGCTCTAACCTCTCTAAATGACCAACCCACCTCAAGAACTCCTCCTCAGCCCTCTGAATAATACTTTTAGTAACCCACACCTAATTTCCACACTATGAATTCTCTGCATAATATTTAAACCACACATTGCCCTTAGATATGACATCTCCCCTCCTTAGGCCTCCTCCTCGCTACAACATTTACAACCCATGCTTCACACCCATATAAGAATTTTGGTACCACTGTACTCTCATACATACCCTTCTTTGCCTCCATGAGTAACTGTCTTTGTCTCCACAGTTACCTAAATGCACCACCCACCTTTTTTCCTTCATCATTTCTATGGCTAACCTTCTCCTTCATAAGCCCATCCACTGACAAGTCTTTTCCCAAATATCTGAACACATTTACTGCTGGTGTCTTTTTCTATCTCATAAACACACTAGATAACAGGGATATCTTGCTACTCCTACTTACACTTTGGTCACACTTCACAGACATGCACATGCATATATATATACAGTGGAACCTCAAATATCGAACTTTCTTTGGTCCAGAAGGCTGTTCGAGTGCCTTTACCGAATTAATTTATTCCCATCAGGAATAATGTAAATTAGATTAGTCCATTTCAGACCCTCAAAAATACACTTATAAAAGCACTTACAAAAATACACTTACATAATTGGTTGTGTTGGGAGCAGTTTGATTTTTGAGGTTCCACTGTACATACATCTAGGTTTTTCTATTTTCCTAAATAGCTCCTGTTCTTCTTTATTTCTTCTGTTGTCCATGGGGAAGTGGAAAAGAATCTTTCCTCTGTAAGCCATGCGTGTCGTATGAGGCGACTAAAATGCCAGGAGCGATGGGCTAGTAACCCCTTCTCCTGTAGACATTTACTAAAAAAGAGAAGAAGAAAAACTTTATAAAACTGGGATGCTTGAATGTGCGTGGATGTAGTGCGGATGACAAGAAACAGATGATTGCTGATGTTATGAATGAAAAGAAGTTGGATGTCCTGGCCCTAAGCAAAACAAAGCTGAAGGGGGTAGGGGAGTTTAGGTGGGGGGAAATGAATGGGATTAAATCTGGAGTATCTGAGAGAGTTAGAGCTAAGGATGGGGTAGCAGTAATGTTGAAGGATCAGTTATGGAAGGAGAAAAGAGAATATGAATGTGTAAATTCAAGGATTATGTGGATTAAAGTAAAGGTTGGATGCGAAAAGCGGGTCATAATAAGCGTGTATGCACCTGGAGAAGAGAGGAATGTAGAGGAGAGAGAGAGATTTTGGGAGATGTTAAGTGAATGTATAGGAACCTTTGAACCAAGTGAGAGAGTAATTGTGGTAGGGGACCTGAATGCTAAAGTAGGAGAAACTTTTAGAGAGGGTGTGGTAGGTAAGTTTGGGGTGCCAGGTGTAAATGATAATGGGAGCCCTTTGATTGAACTTTGTATAGAAAGGGGTTTAGTTATAGGTAATACATATTTTAAGAAAAAGAGGATAAATAAGTATACAAGATATGATGTAGGGCAAAATGACAGTAGTTTGTTGGATTATGTATTGGTAGATAAAAGACTGTTGAGTAGACTTCAGGATGTACATGTTTATAGAGGGGCCACAGATATGTCAGATCACTTTTTAGTTGTAGCTACACTGAGAGTAAAAGGTAGATGGGATACAAGGAGAATAGAAGCATCAGGGAAGAGAGAGGTGAAGGTTTATAAATTAAAAGAGGAGGCAGTTAGGGTAAGATATAAACAGCTATTGAAGGATAGATGGGCTAATGAGAACATAGGCAATGGGGTCGAAGAGGTATGGGGTAAGTTTAAAAATGTTGTGTTGGAGTGTTCAGCAGAAGTTTGTGGTTACAGGAAAGTGGGTGTGGGAGGGAAGAGGAGCGATTGGTGGAATGATGATGTAAAGAGAGTAGTAAGGGAGAAAAAGTTAGCATATGAGAAGTTTTCAAAAAGTAGAAGTGATGCAAGGAGGGAAGAGTATATGGAGAAAAAGAGAGAGGTTAAGAGAGTGGTGAAGCAATGTAAAAAGAGAGCAAATGAGAGAGTGGGTGAGATGTTATCAACAAATTTTGTTGAAAATAAGAACAAGTTTTGGAGTGAGATTAACAAGTTAAGGAAGCCTAGAGAACAAATGGATTTGTCAGTTAAAAATAGGAGAGGAGAGTTATTAAATGGAGAGTTAGAGGTACTGGGAAGATGGAAAGAATATTTTGAGGAATTGTTAAATGTTGAAGATAGGGAAGCTGTGATTTCGTGTATAGGGCAAGGAGGAATAACATCTTGTAGGAGTGAGGAAGAGCCAGTTGTGAGTGTGGGGGAAGTTCGTGAGGCAGTAGGTAAAATGAAAGGGGGTAAGGCAGCCGGGATTGATGGGATAAAGATAGAAATGTTAAAAGCAGGTGGGGATATAGTTTTAGAATGGTTGGTGCAATTATTTAATAAATGTATGGAAGAGGGTAAGGTACCTAGGGATTGGCAGAGAGCATGCATAGTTCCTTTGTATAAAGGCAAAGGGGACAAAAGAGAGTGCAAAAATTATAGGGGGATAAGTCTGTTGAGTATACCTGGTAAAGTGTATGGTAGAGTTATTATTGAAAGAATTAAGAGTAAGACGGAGAATAGGATAGCAGATGAGCAAGGAGGCTTTAGGAAAGGTAGGGGGTGTGTGGACCAGGTGTTTACAGTGAAACATATAAGTGAACAGTATTTAGATAAGGCTAACGAGGTTTTTGTGGCATTTATGGATTTGGAAAAGGCGTATGACAGGGTGGATAGGGGGCAATGTGGCAGATGTTGCAAGTGTATGGTGTAGGAGGTAGGTTACTGAAAGCAGTGAAGAGTTTTTACGAGGATAGTGAGGCTTAAGTTAGAGTATGTAGGAAAGAGGGAGATTATTTCCCAGTAAAAGTAGGCCTTAGACAAGGATGTGTGATGTCACCATGGTTGTTTAATATACAGTGGACCCCCGGTTAACGATATTTTTTCACTCCAGAAGTATGTTCAGGTGCCAGTACTGACGGAATTTGTTCCCATAAGGAATATTGTGAAGTAGATTAGTCCATTTCAGACCCCCAAACATACACGTACAAACGCACTTACTTAAATACACTTACATAATTGGTCGCATTCGGAGGTAATCGTTATGCGGGGGTCCACTGTATTTATAGATGGGGTTGTAAGAGAAGTAAATGTGAGGGTCTTGGCAAGAGGCGTGGAGTTAAAAGATAAAGAATCGCACATAAAGTGGGAGTTGTCACAGTTGCTCTTTGCTGATGACACTGTGCTCTTGGGAGATTCTGAAGAGAAGTTGCAGAGGTTGGTGGATGAATTTGGTAGGGTATGCAAAAGAAGAAAATTACAAGTGAATACAGGAAAGAGTAAGGTTATGAGGATAACAAAAAGATTAGGTGATGAAAGATTGGATATCAGATTGGAGGGAGAGAGTATGGAGGAGGTGAATGTATTCAGATATTTGGGAGTACTCAGACATGTCAGCGGATGGGTATATGAAAGAGTGCACTTAGGAGTCTGTGGAGACAAAGAACTTTGTCCTTGGAGGCAAAGAGGGAAATGTATGAGAGTATAGTTTTACCAACGCTCTTGTATGGGTGTGAAGCATGGGTGATGAATGTTGCAGTGAGGAGAAGGCTGGAGGCAGTGGAGATGTCATGTCTGAGGGCAATGTGTGGTGTGAATATAATGCAGAGAATTCGTAGTTTGGAAGTTAGGAGGAGGTGCGGGATTGCCAAAACTGTTGTCCAGAGGGCTGAGGAAGGGTTGTTGAGGTGGTTCGGACATGTAGAGAGAATGGAGCGAAACAGAATGACTTCAAGAGTGTATCAGTCTGTAGTGGAAGGAAGGTGGGGTAGGGGTCGGCCTAGGAAAGGTTGGAGGGAGGGGGCAAAGGAGGTTTTGTGTGCGAGGGGGCTTGGACTTCCAGCAGGCATGCGTGAGTGTGTTTGATAGGAGTGAATGGAGACAAATGGTTTTTAATACTTGACGTACTGTTGGAGTGTGAGCAAAGTAACATTTATGAAGGGATTCAGGGAAACCGGCAGGCTGGACTTGAGTCCTGGAGATGGGAAGAACAGTGTCTGCACTCTGAAGGAGGGGTGTTAATGTTCCAGTTTAAAAACTGTAGTGTAAAGCACCCTTTTGGCAAGACAGTGATGGAGTGAATGATGGTGAAAGTTTTTCTTTTTCAGGCCACCCTGTCTTGGTGGGAATCGGCCAGTGTGTTAATAAAATAATAATATAATTTACTTCTTCGATATTCCCTCCAATCTGATATCCTGTTTTTCTTTACCTAACTTGTTTGATACCCTCATCACCTTAATCGTATCTGTTTACTTTCAACTTTCTATACACACCCTCCCAAACTCATTGCAACTTCTCTTTAGAATCTCCCGAAAGCACAGTATCATCAGGAAAAAGTAACTGTTCAACTCACCATTTTGTTTGATTCAAAATTTAACCCTTTAGGGGCCAAAGGCAAAATATGAAGGTAGCCCTAATCTCCAAGAAATTTTAAAAAAAAAATAAAAAAAAAAGGTTTATTTACATAATTAAAGAATGTTTTAAGGGCAAGTGGGTGTAAATATTTGAGAAAGATTCGGGGTGGGAATTAGAGAAGGTGTGGAGTTTGAAAAGTATAGTCAGGGCAGACAGGAGGGGTTGTTGAGGGTTTGGTCATTTAGAGGAGGATGGATCAAGTAGAGCATGAAAGCATATAAATCTATAGGGGAAGGAGGGGGTAGGGGGTCGATAAGGGTGCCGGAGTGGAGGGGGGGAAAGGAGGTTTTTGTGGGAGGGGCTTGGACTTCCAGCAAGGCGTGCGTGAGTGTGTTAGATAGGAGTGAATGGAGACGAATGGTATTGGACTGACGTATCTGTTGGAGTGTGAGCAAGGGTAATATTTAGTGAAGGGATTCAGGGAAACCGGTATTTTCATAAGTCGGACTTGAGTCCTGGAAATGGGAAGAAATGCTGCACTTTAAAGGAGGGGTTTGGTAATTGGGCACCTTTGGAGATATGATTGTGTATGTTGTGATATGTTTATGCTTCTAGACCTGTTGTATTTGAGAACCTCTGGCAAAAAACAGTGATAATATGCGAGTGTGGTGAAAGTGTTCAATTGAATGTATGATGAAAGTATATTATCGTATTGGATTTTCTTTCTTTTTTTGGGTCACCTGCACTCGTTGGAGATCCGAGCCGACTGTTGAAAAAAAAAAAAATAAAAAAAAAAATAAAATAAAAAAAAAAAAAAAAAAAATAAAAAAAAAAAATTTGTGAATGTAATAAAACAAAAAAAAAAATTCTGATCAGTACTTACCGAGATACAGAGGCGAGAAGTTGACCCAAAATGACCGGGTGGCGGCAACATCAGCGATTTCCACAAAATCGCATTTCTTTATTTTACATTTTTTATACTTTTTTCTTTTCTTTTCTAATTTTTTTCTTTTTCTAGTAACATTTGTGGCCTGTGAGACCAATACTGTATATAATGTATATATATACACTCACTGTTTTGAACACAGTAACTGCACTAAAGTTATTATTATAATATTGTTTACCACTTTTGTTTACTACAATAAACATGCATAAATGTTGTATAATACTAATGTTCTATTATATATTTACATATGTACAGTCACTGGACATGTTTTTAGAATTGCTGCAGCTTGTGGAACTCCTTGAAACAAGGTATCATGCACTGAGGTACCTTACATTCCTCGCACATAAATTGAGTGTCTTTGCATCTTTGTTGCCGTCATTTTGTTTGCTCACAGACAACACATCTCTTCTGAGCAAATTTCTTATTAGTTGCAGGAAGCTGTATTATGAAGGGGTCACCTTCCCTCCTCAAACGCTTGGGTATTTCCTGAGGAGTTCGGGGACAGTTTTGTATAGTTGGTGTTGTTACCTGGTACTTCATTATGAGTTGTCTGACAACAGACAAACAAAATTCACCATACAGTGGTCTGTTGCCAGTCTTCATTTGGTACATATTATATGCATTGAACATTGAAATGTCCATGAGATGGAAGAAAAGTTTCATGTACTACTTGTAACTCTTGCTAACACAATCAACAAAGCCAATTTGCATGTCACATTTGTCAACCAAGCGCATGTTTTGTATATAATCAATCACTGTCACTGGTTTTTTAATACGTTCATTAGTCACTCTATCAACTTTGCCACTGTCTTGCATTTCGTTACGGTGAATGGTTGTCAACAATGTGACATCTCGTTTGTAGTGCCACCGTAATGCCATGATGTCATTGGCAGTAAACACCTGCACCTCACCACTACGAGTGCCTGCGTTGAGCCTGGGCATATGTTTACGATTAGAACGCACTGTGCCACACATATCTGTCATGTTCACTCGCAAGAAATCACTGAGTAAAGGGCTTGTGTACTAGTTATCAGTATATAATGTATGCCCCTTACCAAGATAAGGTGCCATCATGCTTCTCACTAAGTCACCTGAGATACCCAATAACATCCTGGTATCTTTCATTGTTTTACTTCCCGTGTATACAACAATATCCAACACCAGGCCACTGTCACAGTCACAGAGTACAAACAGTTTTATACCAAAGCGTTTCCTCTTGCTCAGTATATACTGCTTGAATGACAGCCTATCTTTGAACAAAATCAAAGGCTCATCAATTACAAGATTCTTGAATGGATAAAAGTACATGTTGAACTTTTGTTTCAGATACATAAAAACATTTCTAATCTTGTATAACCTGTCACTCCTGTCAGGCCTGGTTTTGTCAGAGAAGTGCAACATACGTAACAGTAAGATAAACCTGTTCACTGGGATGATTTCACTGAAGGCCGGGGTACAAATTAGCCGATCTGTGGACCAGTATGATTTTATATTATGCTTATAGACATGAGGCATAAGCATTATTGTTGCAAAAAGCAAATACATTTCAGCAACAGTTGTCTCTTTCCACCGGTGTAGTCTTGACTGCGGTGATATGATCGTATGTATTTGCCATGGTGTACTCAAAATACTTGTTACTTTCCCTGACAATAGTTTCCATCAAGGGCTGGTCAAAGAATAGTTCAAAGAATTCCAGTTCATTTGTTGTGTTTCCAAGGGGACAAGTTGGTAGAATTCCACTTTGAGAGTCACCAAACTGGTGGGGCTCTGGAACAAAATTGGGATTTTGCTGCCAATCCCAGATACGGTTTGCTGGTGGATACTGGACATTATAAGCTGGTTGTGGTGGTAGTTGTAGTTGTGGTGGGGTGGTGGCTGACACTCCGCTTTGTCCTTGAGCTGAGGAGTCAGCGGCGTGGGTCCCAGCCTGGGCTGGTGAGTCATGCATGGCCGTGGCACTACCATCACCACTACCCCCATCACCACCAATACCACCACCTACTGATGCCTGTGGTCTATCCATGCCAAGTGTAGCCACATCATCCTCACTTTCACTGTCTATTCCTGGTGTAGGGCCATGGGATGTACTCTGGGATGTACTCCGTCCCCTGGGCACTGCATAGGGAACACTACCCAAACGCATCCGGCAGCATATATACCAACGCTTCACTGGTGAATATGATTCCTCACTATCACTACTCGAATGATCGTCAAGAGCAATAAAATCACAATCCACGTCATTATCATCATCATTACTGAAGTCAGAGGCCTGGCCACACGAAAATATTAGTTTTCTCTTGCGACGAGGTACAACTGAACGTGACTGAGACATGCCCACACCAGAGGTAGAAGGTTGAGGATCGTCAGGATTTTCTGCACAATTTTTGATATCCTGGTCATTCCTTTCAGTCACTAATTGATCAAGGCCATAGAATTCGTCTTCATTTCCACTTCCATCAAAGTCAGAACTATCAGATAGGAAGAGGAGAGTCCCAATTCGCCTTGGGGTGAGAGCTGCCTTGTTGACGAGGCATGGTGAACAAAGGTTACTGATGCGGTGTTCCCACAATGCTATGCGGGTGCCTGGAATTTTTGTTTACGGCACACACGCACCATACAGACCCATTCTCTCACATGTATGCCTGCCAGCCTTCTCGCGCTAAATTTGATGCTGCTAGAATTTTGGCGTAGATCTACGGTTTGGACCCTCAAAGGGTTAACCCCAGCCCTCTTCCCAACACCCTAGCATTTACTTGTTTTACAGCACCATCTATGAATATGTTAAAGAACAATGGTGACATTACAAAACCCTGTCTAAGGCCTACTTTTACTGGAAAGTAATCTCCCTTTCTTCTATACTCTCTAACCTGAGCTTCACTATCCTCATAAAACTCTTTACAGCATTTAGTAACTTACCACCTATTCCATATACTTGCAACATCTGTCACATTACTCCCCTCTCCACCCTACCATATGCCTTTTCTAAATCCATAAAAGCAACAAAACTTCTCTACCTTCCCTACCATACACTTTAACTGGTATATTCAGTAAACTTATTCCCCTATAATTTTTACAATCTCTTTTGTCCCCCTTCCCTATATATAAAGAAATTAAACACACTGCCAATCCCTAGGTACTTTCCCCTCTTTCATACATTTATTGAACAGTAATACAAAAAACTTAAAAACTGTATCCCCCCATCCTCTCTGCTTTTAACATTTCTGTCATGATCCCATCAGTTTCAGCTGCTTTAACCCCTTTCATTCTACCTGATGCCTCATGCACCATCCCCATACTCACATCCAGCTCTTCTTCACCCCTAAAAGAGGTTATACCTCCCTGGTCAATGCATGAAATTATTGCCCACCTCTCTTCATCATTTGTTCTTCTTTTGCACTCCCTCACCACTTTTCACCTCTCTTTTACTCTCCATATAGTCTTATATAAATTCTGCTTTGTGAAAACCTCTCATAAGCAACCTTTCTCTCTTTTATCACACCCTTTACCTCATCATTCCACCAATCACTCCTCTTTCCTTCTGCGTCCACAAACTTCCCCACGTTGTAACACTGCCTTTTTAAAACTATTTCACCTCTCTTGAACCCCAACACTACATATACTCTCATTACTCCACCTTTCTCCCAATAGTTGCTTATATCTCACCTTAACTTCCTCCTCCCTTAGTTCATAAACTTTCACCTCTGTCATACTTGCTATTGCCATTTTCCTTTTGCCTCATCAACCTCTCACTCTAACTGTAGCTACAACTAAATAATGATCCAATATATCTGTTGCCGAAGGTAGTAGGTTGGTAGACAGCAACTGCCCAGGGAGATACTACCGTCCTGCCAGGTTAGTGTAAAGTCGAAGCTTGTAATTGTTTTTCATGATGGTAGGTTTGCTGGTGTCTTTCTTCTGTCTCATAAACATGCAAGATTTCAGGTACATCTTGCTACTTCTACTTACACATTGGTCACACTACACATGCATGTACAAGCATATATATACACACACCCCTTTGGGTTTTCTTCTAATTTCTTACTAGCTCTTGGTTATTTCCTCTTATTTCCATGGAAAAGTGGAACAGAATTCTTCCTCTGTAAGCCATGCATGTCGTAAGAGACAATTAACATGCCACGAGCAAGTTGCCAATAACCCCTTCTCCTGTATACATTACCAATACATAATCTAACAAACTATTTCCATTATGTGCTGTATCGTATCTGTATATTTATTTATCCTCTTTTTCTTAAAATATGTATTACTTACTACCAAACCTCTTTCTATACATAATTCAATTAATTGTCCCTCATTTTCATTTACTCCTGGCACCCCAAACTTACCTACTACTCCCTCCACAACAGTGTTACCCACTTTAGCATTTAGGTCCTCCACCACAAGTACTCTCTCGCTTGGTTCAAAACCCTTCATGCACTCGCTCACTCAACATCTCCCAAAATCTTCCTCCTCTACACCTCTCTTTCTTCTCCACCTCTCTTCTCCACTTTTCACATCGCCACCCTTGTTTTACTCCACATAATCCTTGAATTTATACAATTATATTCCCTCTTTCCCTGCCATAACTGATCCTTCAACATTATTGCTAGTCGTTCCTTAGCTCTAACTCTATTAGAAACTCCTGACCTAATCCCATTTCTAGGCTGGAATATTGCTGCACACTAACAGCACCTTTCAAGCCAGGTGAAATTGCTGACCTAGAAAATGTACACAGAACCTTCATGGCACACACAACTGCAATAAAACACCTCAGTTACTGGAACGCTTGAAGTTCCTCAACCTGTACTCCGTAGAATGCAGGCGGGAGAGATACATGATTATATACGTACACTTGGAAAATCCTAGAGGGATTAGTACCAAACTTACACATGAAAATCACTCCCTATGAAAGCAAAAGACTCAGCAGACGATGCAACATCCCCCCCAATGAAAAGCAGGGGGACCACTAGCATGACAAGCAACAACACAATAAGTATCAGGGGCCCAAGACTGTTCAACTACCTCCTAGCGTACATAATGGGAATTACCAATAGACTCTTGGCTGTCTTCAAGAAGGCACTAGTTAAGGACCTAAAGTCAGTACCTGACCAGCAGGACTGTGGTCCGTACATCGGGTTGCGTGCAGCCATCAGTAACAGCCTGGTTGATCAGGCCCTGATCCATCATGAGGCCTGGTCACAGACCGAGCTGCGGGGACATTGATCCCCAGAAACCCTCTCCACGTATACTCCAGGTACACTGAAACTCTCCTACCCCCTTCAGCTTGGATTCACTTATAGCCAGAACATCCAGCTTCTTTTCAATCATAACATCCACAATCATCTCTCTCTTATCATTTGCACTACATCCACACACATTCAAACACCCCAACTTGAAGCTTTTTCTTTTTTTTTTATTTTTAGTAAGCTGTTCGGGAAAAGGGGTTACTTGCCCATTGTTTCCCTCGACATTTTAGTTGACTTTTACAACACGCATGGCTTACAGAAGAAAGATTCTTATTCCACTTCCTTATGGATATGAAAGGAAAATAAAAAGAACAAGAACTATTAAGAAAAAAACAGAAAATTCAGGTGCCCCTTGGCCTGGTGGCAAAAGCTCTCACTTCACATGGTGAGGGTCTGGGTTCGATTCCTGGTGAAGGGGTGAAAACATTGGACATGTTTCCTTACACTGGTTGTCTATGTTCACCCGTCAGTAAATTGGGTACCTGGGTGTTAGTCGACTGGTGTGGGTCACATCCTGGGCCAAAAACTGACTTAATTTGCCTGAAATGCTCTGCATAACAAGCGGCTTTATGTATAGTAGTATGTTATTGATGTCAGCTAGGCCTGTATACCTTGTACATGTACTTGTAGTAAATAAAGATACGTATTTTTATTATTAGATGAGTGTGTATACTTGTAGTAAATAAAGATACGTATTTTTATTATTAGACGAGTGTGTATACATAAATGTGTGCATGCATGTGTAGTTTACCTGGAGAGGGTTTCGGAGGTCAATACCCCCGTGGCCTGGTCTGAGACCAGGCCTCATGGTGGATCAGGGTCTGATCAACTAGGTTGTTACTGCTGGCCGCACACAAGCTGACATATGAACCACAGCCTGGTTGGTCAGGTACTGACTTTAGGTGCCTGTCCAGTGCCTTCTTGAGGACAGCCAGGGGTCTATTGGTAATCCTCCTTATGTATGCTGGGAGGCAATTGAAAAGTCTTGGGCCCCGGACACTTATTGTGTTGTCTCTCAGTGTATTCGTGGTGCCCCTGCTTTTCATCAGGGGAATGTTGCATCTCCTGCCAAGTCTTTTGCTTTCATAGGGAGTGATTTTTGTGTGCAGGTTTGGTGCCAATCCCTCCAGGACCTTCCAAGTGTATACGCTGTATTATCATGTATCTCTCTCGCCTGCATTCGAGGGAATACAGATCAAATCAAATCAAATCAAAGTTTATTCTCTATAAGGATTACAATGCAGGGTTTACAGATTTTAGTTATTGTGTGGTTTACATGTAGTAAAATAATAATTACAGAGGGGGCCACTAGAACACCTAGCATGGCTAGGCATTTTGGGCAAACTTAGATTAATTCTTAACCCTAAATTATAACAAATTGTGGAGTAAGTTGACTAAATACTAAGTAACAAATACTAGTTTGTGAGTTTAGCAATGTGAATGCTTTTGTTTTGGCACAATACATAGTTTCTATATTGGAGTATCACAGGCAAACTTATGACTAGTTTGGAATCATTATTTTAAGATTAGGATACATATTTCTGTGGTTATAGTCAAATGGGTGAGTGAGTGTAAATGTGGACCACCAGGTGGTTTTTATGTAGTTAGTTGATGGGGTGTATCAGGGAGTTAAGATGTTTTCTAACAGTAGTTTTGAAGGTGATGAATGGTGATCAAGGACCTTCAACCGTTCCCAGTAGTTTAGGTGCCTTATCGTACTTATGTGTGCCATGGAAGTTCTTCGTGCACTCTCCAGGTCTGCAGTGTTGCCAGCCTTTAACCCTTTGACTATTTCGGTCGTATATATACATCTTACGAGCCACCGTTTTTGACGTATATACAGTGGACCCCTGCTTAACGATCACCTCCCAATGCGACCAATTATGTAAGTGTATTTATGTAAGTGCGTTTTTACGTGTATGTTTGGGGGTCTGAAATGGACTAATCTACTTCACAATATTCCTTATAGGAACAGATTCGGTCAGTACTGGCACCTGAACATACTTCTGGAATGAAAAAATATCGTTAACCGGGGGTCCACTGTATACGTACTCATAAATTTTAGTGGCTTCAAATCAAGCAGGAGAGAGCTGGTAGGCCCACATGTGAGAGAATGGGTCTGTGTGGTCAGTGTGCACCATATAAAAAAAATCCTGCAGCATGCAGTGCATAATGAGAAAAAAGACTCCGACAGTTTTTTTTTTTTATTAAAATGCCGATTTTTTGGTCTATTTTTGTATAGTATTTATGGTTGTATTCTCATTTTATTGGTCTCATTTGATAGAAAGGAAAATATATTATAGAAATAGAGGTGATTTTGATTGGTTTTACTATGAAAAGAACCTTGAAATGGAGCTCAAAGTAGGGGAAATGTTTGATTTTTGCCGATGTTCAAAAGTAAACAAATGATATCATTTTTCAATAAATGTCCAACTAGCCATTCTAATATGTAGTCATGAATGAGTTGACATTATTTATACAATTATTACAATATTGCTGTAGTCTGCATAACAGTAAATCTTCTATTTTTTGTTTGAATAAAAATTCAAAATAGAAAGCAAGAGTAATATCAGAGGGGCCTGGAGACGTGACTGATGAACAAAGAAAATGTTATTTTAGAGCCAGGAATGTCTGCATTGTTCATTCTGGACTCTATTTTGAAATTGCCGTATTTTTTAATGTTCGTGAAATTGGCCAAATTGCAAATTTCTGACCATGTTATTGGGTAGTTGAAATCGGTAAATGGGCAGCTTCTTGTACTCAATCGATAGAAAAAGTGGAGTTCTAAAGAAATAGCTATGAGTTTGGTCGACTGGAACAATGGAATTAGCCGAAAATATTGCTCAAAGTGGGCGAAATCGCTGATTCGTAAATATCACTGAGGTTGCTAGCTTCGCCAGAGTGTAATTCCATCAGTTTTCCATCAGATTTCCTTCTTTTGGTGTCGTTACAATCGGGAAAAGATTCTCTATCATTTCATAAGAAAAAATTATTTTTTTTTGGAAATTTTGCGACACCAGGAGACACCTCAGGATTTGAGGTTGCAACAGTCAAGGGGTTAAGGGAGCCGTTAGTGTACAGCAGTATTCCAGCGTCGCGAGCACAACTAACGTATAAATAAAAATAGCAAAATATACCTGTTGTGTGTTTATGAGACAGAAAAAAGATACCAGCACTCCTACTATCATGTAAAACAAATACAGGTTTCTGTTGCACTCTCATTTGGCAGGACAGTAGTACCTCCCTGTGTGGTTGCTATCTATTAACCTACTACAAATTATTATTATTCTTATTTTGTAATTCAACAGTTCTTTGGCAAGTGTGTATATGTTCATGTACTGCACATGTTCATAAAATTTTTAACACACCAGCCATCTACCTAGGTAAAGTGATACCCCAAAAAAGAAGCCCATCTCGCATTCAGTCACTGTCTTTTCTGAACTGTGCTGACAGCACAGTTCAGATGATCCTCTGAACTGCAATATTCTCAGTTCAGGCATTGTACTTCTCACCTCCAGGGCTCAGGTGTGACTTTTCAGTTTTCATGAATCCATTCATAAATATTATCTTGCTCACTCTCCAACACCTAAAGCCATAAAAACTTCTTGATTCCCCTTGTTCTTATCTAAAGCACTCAGACAAGCCTTCTGGATATTCAGGCCTTTAGCACTCAAAACCTCCTTTACACACACACTTCAACCCTTCCTAAGATGACCTCTATCCATCCTTATGATAAGTTCCCTGAAAACTGCTTGTCATAGCCACCTGAACCTCCTTAAAACTTTAGCCCATCTTCTTTTAGGGCTGATAATGAACCCTTCAACACCTTAATTCAGCCCTACTCTTTCTTAACTTGACTACAGTGACCAACTGTATTCTACAGCCTCTTCCCATACTCTTTCTACTGTTGATCCCATTAATCATCATGTTTATATCTGAGGGCTTTCCACTTTTCCCCAGTCAAGATAATATATGCATAGGTGAATGTCCTGTCTTTAAAAGATTGAGATCATGCCTATTGTCTTCATTATTGCATTTGCTTCCATGACCTTCACTACCCTCCACATATAGAACACTGATATTTGTAGGGCTAATTTGGTTAATTGTCACCCCTATTCATTGTGTTCTCTTCATATTTGCTCTCTCATAGTTTCCCTTAATTTACCTCCTTAGAAAGGTCCAATGATTCATGTTTACTCTCCCCACTTCCATGTGCAAAAACTCACTTGCCTTTTACAACTTTACATTCACTCTTTTTTTATTGCTTCCAGTCCCACTCTCATGCTATTGCAGTATACACTGACTGTTCTAAATCCCCCACTGGTGTCAGGTATGCAGCTGTTTTTTCTGAATGAATCACCAGAGGTCGTTTGTTTGGAATCGGCTAGTATTTTCATAGTGGAATTATATGCACTTCTTACTGCTATTAACCACATTGTGACCATGTCACATTTCTAGTAAACACGAATAAGTTGCCGAGTTCGTGGATATGCCAGTGTTCAGGGCAATGAACATGCAGACTCAGCTGCTTGGTTAGCCTTTCAAGGTCTCCCAGATTTCATATGGGATATTAATTTCACATGGGGTATTCCTTACTCAGACTATTTTTCAGTTCTCTGTCAGTACCTACACAACTGTTGGAACAATGTTGGTTAGCACTTAACCACAACAAATTGTTTTCTATCAAACTACTTTTAGGATTCTGGCCATCTTATTTTCCACTGTTGATAAGTTGGGGAGACTACACTCTTGTGTTTATGTATTGTACACCCATGACTAGTTCACAGATATTGATGGAGAAACAACTGGCACCATTTTGAGGACTGTCAGGTCATACTCTTCATTCAACATATCTTAATAGATTGTCAAACCTATCAGAGTGCACTCAGGATCCACTTCCATATTCACTGATCTTGCAGAAAGTTCTCCCCAAATTAACACAGATGCACTATCGCTGACTGCTAAGTGAAACTAACCCATTACACCATCTTTGATATTAATTTTGCTTGTACTTATTCCACCCTGAATAACACTTAACTGTTCACACCCCTACCTCTTATTCACTCCTAACCTTAGCATATTTCTACTTTCACACATCCCTCCCCACAGCACTGTATGATCCTTATGGGCTTAGTACTTGATTTGATTATAATAATAGTTATACAGGTCCTCCATCACAAATCCGGCATCATTGGGACCTGTAGTGTGCCGGATTACTGAGTTTGCTGGATTACAGAGTAGTTAGGTTAGAATACACTTAATAAAATTAACCAACTTTGACAGACACAAAAATCACACATTTCCAGTACTTTGAGCTCAATTTCAAGGTACTTTTCGTCATGAAAGCAATCAAAATCATGTCTATTTCTGTAATATATCTTCCATTCTATCAAATGAGTCCAAAAAAAATGCTCTGCATACAAGGGGCTTTGGCATGTTGCACTGTAATAAGTTTGTACTTCACTGTATCATGTTCAAATTGATAAATTAATAAATAAATAAAAACCATATGAAAATGTACAGCAAATAGGCAGCTAATGGCTGAGAAGTGAACTCCCTTATTTATCATCCATCTTTTTTATTTTTGTTGTACGTTAAGAAGCATCTTTCCATCATACATTGCCCAAATTTCAATGAGATAGCCCAACAAGCAACTGGGAAAAAAAAATATTTACCAAAAATCATACATGGCAAGCCCAAGCCAGGTACTGGAAATAAGTTGCTTTGTCTGACTTTTCTGGGTTATCCCAGGTTCTCTATATATACACTGCTATGTATGATAATCTATGTAACTGTTTTTGTTTTATCCCTTTAATATACTTATTTATTTTCAAAGGTCTGTAAAAAACCTGAGAAAAAAAAACCCGCCCAAACCCCCCTTTATTTAAACTCCCCAAATAAAGGGGTCAAAAATTTGGCATTTTGGGCCCTTTTTTTTCACAAAAATTTTTCCAAACAGTTTCCCAAGTTTCAAAATAGGGCCCCAGAAAAAACAGTGAAGACATTTGGCACTAAAAAACATTTTCTCTGTTCATTAGTAAAGGTCCGGCCCCCTTCTTATATTACTCTTGCTTACCATTTGGAATTTTTATTCAAAACAAAAAAATAGAAAAATTTATGTTAGGGCATACTACTTCCTAAAAAATAGAAACTTTTTTCGCTAAAAATGACCCGCAAATTCAAGGAAATTTTTCGTCTTTGAAAGCAATCAAAATATATTATTTCTGAAATAAATATTTCATTCTAAAAAATGAGAACTGAAAAAATAAAAAATAAAACCCCATAAAAACATACAAAAATTTTCCCGGGAAAGGGGCCGCAAAATTGGTTTAGAAGTGAACCCCACTTTTATGGTTTGATTTCTTTAATTTTTGGTGAAGTTAAGAATATTTTTTTCCATCAAAACCATTCCCCAAAGTTTGAATACGAAAACCCAACAAAACAACTGAGAAAAAAATAATAAAAAATAATATAATAAAAATTTAATTTATAATAATAATAATAAAAAAAGATAAATCTTTTTTACTACATGTACATGAAACAAGGTAAAACCGGGACCTAGCTGAAACCCCTTGACTATTTACATATAGAAACCCACTTTTTTGCAGAGTATTTCAAGAAAATTAGGTCAGTACCCCCCCAGGATAAACCCACACTAGTCGGCTAACACCCAGGTCCCCATTTACGGGATGGGAAAATTTTAGCCCAAAAAAGGTGTAAAAGAAAACACCCAAAGGGTTTCTAACCTGGCGGGGATTCGAAAAATTTTCCCAAAAAATCATATATGGAAAACCAAGCCGGGACAAAAAAATAAACCCAAATGTTGATTTTTTTTGGGGTTTATCCTGGGTTTCTCTACACATATGCTGCTATGTTTTGTTTAATCTATATAGAGAAAATTTAATTTTTTTTGCTTCAGGTTTATGGTGCAGTACAAATGTATATCACGTTAGCCCCGTGCTAACTCTTTTTCCCCCTTTAAAATAAACCCCCAAGACAGGGTAGAAAAAAAATTTGGGATTTGATACCCCTATATCCTCTTTTATATCCTTGTCCAAAAAAATGCTCGGTGTTATGCCAAATATTATTTTTTCTGGAGTATTTAAAAATGTTTTATGTTATTATATTTTTTTATTTTTGTCATATTAGATCAATTGGGGATAGGCAAATAAACTGTAGCGTTAATTTTACATAATAATTAAAACATATTTCTCCTGCTTTTGTGGGGCCCGGCCCATGCCCAACTGACAAGGGGGCTTCAAACCACCTTAATTTTTTAATGGATAATGTACGTGTAGGTGCCTTTTCTAATGAGAAGCATTTTTTTTTATTCATTGGAAAACCCTGGCTTGGGCTAAAAGTAAGGGAGGTTATAACAATAAATGGAGAAAAAGAAAATTTGGGAAAGGGCTTTTTGGGAAACAAGTTGCGGCCCCCAAAAAGTACCGGGAGGGTTTTGGGGTGGCGGAAACCCCCGAAATTTTAAAATTTTGCTAGCCAAAATTAGTGCCCAATAACTGAAGGAACCCAAAAAAACTGAATGGGCCCGGTTGTGATGGGAGACCTGTAAAAACCTATTTTTTTTCCCCCCCCCCCCCCGATTTTATATTTTTAATTTTTATTCTTCCTTTTTCTTTCCCCTTAGGTTCCCTCCCCCTAAATGCACAAATCACCCCCCAAAAAATCCTCCTCAGGGAGTCCCGAATTTTTTTAAAAGTTCCTTTATGCAAAAATTTAAAGGCTTCCAAAGCCCCACACCTATATAAAAGTGTTTGTACCACTATACTTTGCTACTTTTCCCATTTTGCCTCCATAGATAATTTTTTTCTTTCCATAGCTTCCTTAACACACCACCTGCTCTTCTTCTCCCCCCTCTTGCTTGTTCTAGTTCTACAGTTCACCTCATCTTTTGTAGACCCCAAATATCTGAACAGTGTCACTTCCTCACTTCAGTCTGATATCCAAACTTTCATTGCCTAGACTCTTTCTACTCTAATCACCTTGCTCTATTCTATGTTCACTTTTTATTTCACCTCTTTTATATACCCTCCAAAATTCCTCCACTAACCTTTGCAACTTCTCTTCATAATCTCCCAGCAGAACTGTCATTGGCAAAGAGCATATATAGACACAATATAATCTCACATTTATGTTAATACACAGTGTTATATACTGACACCACATTCTCACATTCACAGCTGCACATTCAGACACCACTTCCTCACATACATTTACATACCTTCTAGGTGACACAGAGACACCACATTTTCACAGTATCTACTTACCCTTAGTATTACAAACACATACCACATTCTCACATCAGTGCACCTACATGCTGTTATATACAGACACACTACATACATGTACACCCTTACATGCAGCATTGGCACACAATATTGAAGACATCAGAAAAGAGGGCAACCTAGGAGCCTTCACTGACAAATGCTTGGCACCAGATCACATGAACATAATATGCAACTTTTAAATAGCCTTACAATGTATTGCCAGGGACATGCTGAAAAGCTATTCACAACAGAGGGTAATATGCACAAGAGGTATGGTGCCTGTATTTATAAAGCATGTTAACAAGCTAGAAAAAGTTTCAAGGATGAGCTATAAAATGGCTCCATGTTAAGAAATATGCCAAAAAAAAAAATTCTAATACCCCAACTACTTTTGATTGTCATTGTTGTATTCAATGACCATTCTACCTCATAGTCTTAATTGTGTTTAATACCTACAGAATCTGTCTCCTTTTTTACATCTTACCACATCACTGTTCTATCTTATTATAAACTAATCATAACTTGTCCTCAATAATTCTACTGCACTTTAAGAAATACTCTATTGCCCAATTTTATTCTAATATCTCTATTATTGCCCAATTTTGCTTTAAACTATATTGACCAAACTTATTGTAAACTTCTTTTATTGATCATTTTTATTCTGTACTTTTTTAAACTAGTATTTTCAACTACAACTTTTATATTATCCTGTCTACCATCTTACTTGCATATTATAACCAAGTCATTGCCATTTTTATTTATATCATTTTTTTTATTATTCTTTTGCTACCTTAACTTGTGTATTTTATCTTGTCAATTTAAATCTAGTTATACTCTAGTTTTAGTAAACAACTTATATAAGACCTTAGTGCAATTACAATTGAGAGTCTTGTGCCTTTTTTATATTATTAGATTAAACTCAGTTGTACTATAGCTCATTGTAGCTCAATACATAGTCAATACCAAATTCACTATATTAGACCATAGTGCAATTACTAGTGAGAGACTGGTGCTATTTTTAATTTGTATTCTTATATTATTAGATTAAACCTAGTTGTACTATAGCTCATTCTAGCTCAAAACATAGACTCCACAAAAGTCATTATATTAGACCTTAGTGCAATTACAAGTGAGAGTCTTGTTCTATTTTTAATTTGTATTTTTATATTACTAGTTTATACCTAGTTTTACTTTAGTTCATTCCAGCACAACACATAGACAACATCAACTTCATTATGTGTAGTAGTGACTATACTCTATATGACCAAAATACTCTAGCTATATACTTGTCCAAACTTCCCACCACTACAGATATCAGTACTAGAACTCAACACACAACTCAGGATATAAATAACCATAATTTAAACCTAGAAGATGATTGATCACGTTGACCCTGATCTAAACATCCATAATCTGACACCCAGTCAAAACCTATTGGAAAGTAACTGTCTTTATTACACAGCATCACAAGCCAGCACTATCCTAAACAATGCTAAAAGTCTATCATTACTTAACTACAACATCAGGTCCTTAAGCAAACACTATGATGACCTCCTGGCACTCCTTGAATCACTAAAGACACCCTTCTCCTGCATTATTCTTACTGAGACCTGGCTTAACCCTTTCAGGGTCCAAGGCCCAAATCTGGAGTCACGCACCAGTGTCCAAGAATTTAAAAAAAAAAAATTTGTTATTTTTTCTTATGAAATCGTAGAGAATCTTTTTGTGAAGGTAATAAAACAAAAAGTACGAAATTTGGTGGAAAATTGACGAAATTATGCTCTCGCGAATTTTGATGTGTCAGCGATATTTACGAATCGGCGATTTTGCCGACTTTGACTCCCATTTTAGGCCAATTACATTATTCCAATCAACCAAAATGTTAGCTATTTCACTAGTATTACTTCTATTCTATCGATTGAGCACAAGAAATTGCCAAGTCAACTGTTTCAACTACAAAATAAAGTGATCGGAAATTGTTAATTTGGCCAATTTAACACAAAGTTCAAAATATTCCAATTTCAAAATAGGGTCCAGAATGAACAATGTAGGCATTCCTTGCACTAAACTAACATTTCCTCTGTTCATTAGTTATGTTTTGAGGCTTTACAAATAAATTCCATTTTTATTTTTTATTCACATAATGAATTTTTATTCACACCAAAAAATAGAAGATTTACTGTTATGCAATACTGTAATAATTGTATAAATATCATCACCATATTTGTGAATGTATATTAGACCCACCAGCTGACGTGTATTAGATGTGTGAGGTCGTTTGTTTACTCTTGAATATCGGCAAAAATTTAACATTTCCACTACTTTGAGCTCAGTTTCAAGCCATTTCCAATGCTAAAACCAATCAAAATCATCTCTATTTCTGTAATATGTCTTCCATTCTATCAAATGAGACCAAAAAATCGCAAATACAACTATAAAAAACATACGAAAAAACACTGCAAAGTTGCTGTTTTAATCGAAAAATCATGATTTCATTTTTTTTCTCTCATTATACACAGTGTGCTGCAGGATCTGTTTTATGTGGTGCACACATACCACATAGATGTATTCTCTCATATCTAGGCCCAAATGTACCACTCACAGTTTATCAGAGTGAACTGAGCTCATGGCGTAGATCTACGGTTTGGACCCTGAACATAAAGCCGTAGATCTACGGGACGGACCCTGAAAGGGTTAAGCAGGACACAATAGATATCTACCCTCTACCAGGATACACAGCAATTCACAACTGCAGACCAAACCAAGTTGGGGTGGTATTGCAATCTATTACTCTAACCAATTATCTTTTATTAGCACCACTTGCTTTAGTGATGAATATGGGGAATACATTTTTGCTAATTTTACTGTAAAAAACCTTAAGACACCTATAACAAGTCACTAGAAACTAGCACTTTCCCAAAACTACTCAAGACGGCAAGGGTTACACCAATACATAAAGGTGGTGACCCTACAGATTTAAACAACTATAGGCCAATATCAAACTTACCATTGCTATCCAAAATCTTTGAGAAACTCGTGCACAGGAGACTATATTCATTTATAACGGCACAAAACATACTCAACCCCTGCCAATTTGGATTCAGGAAAAATAAAAGCACTAACGATGCAATCATAAAAATGCTAGATCTGCTTTACACAGCATTGGAAAATAAGGAATATCCACTAGGAATTTTTATTGGCCTAAGAAAAGCTTTTGACACAGTAGACCACGGCATCCTACTCCACAAACTTGACCATTACGGTATAAGAGGCCATGCGCTTGCATATTTCAAATCTTACCTTACTAATAGGTATCAGTATGTCACCATTAAAGACACAGCATCAACAACACGGCCACTTGATACTGGAGTTCTGCAGGGAAGTGTCCTTGGTCCCCTGCTCTTCCTCATATACATCAAAGATCTTCCAAACGTATCTCAACACCTGAACCCCATTCTCTTTACTGAAGATACGACTTATGTCATCTCTCACCCTAATCTTGCCACTCTCAACACCATTGTTAATGAGGAGCTGATCAAAATATCATCTTGGATGACAGCCAATAAACTTATGCTTAACACTGACAAAACCTACTACATTATGTTTGGTAGCAGAGCAGGAGATGCGCAAATTAACATTAATATCGACAAAACTCTAATTGCCAGGCATAATAAGGGCAAATTCCTAGGCCTATACCTCAACAACAACCTGAACTTCAGCACCCATATCCAACACATAACAAAAAAAGTATCCAAAACGGTTGGGATCCTCTCCAAGATATGATACTATGTGCCGCAAACTGTCCTTCTCGCACTATACCATTCACTTATATATCCCTACCTCACCTATGCTATCTGTGCTTGGGGTTCAACTGCAGCAACACACCTAAAGCCAATAATAACCCAACAAAAAGCCGCAGTAAGAAAAATCACTAAATCCCATCCCTGGCAACACCCCCCCCCCCCACTCTTCATAGATCTAAACTTACTCCCTGTTCAGTACATCCACACTTACTACTGTGCAATCTACATCTACAGGACCTTAAATTCCAAAATTAACCTTGACCTAAAATGCTTTCTTGATAGTTGTGACTGAACCCACAGGCACAACACCAGACACAAACATCTCTATGACATTCCCCGTGTCCGACTAAACCTTTACGAAAATTCAATGTATGTCAAAGGCCCTAAAATCTGGAACACCCTACCTGAAAATTCTAAAACTGCAGACACATTCATCACCTTCAAAACTACCATCAGAAAACATCTTATCTCCCTGATACACCTTGTCAACTAATTACACGAATACCACCTGGTGGTTCACACTTTCACTCACTCACTGTTATGGGGCTATAGGACCCAACATGTATTTATAAGTAACAGTTACTCTGGAATACCTAATTATATTGAATTAGGGGGACTTTGCTCAAAGTCGAAGGACTGATAAACCTTATGATGAAGCAGCGGGTAAACCTATTTTCTAAATAAAATAGGTTATACTATAGACACAAAAAACCAAATTTAAAATAAGTAGTTTATAAAGTTGTATTTCCTTTTTTGAAAAAGAAAAATTTAAGGTGTGGTAAATTTGGGGAAACTGGAAATTTTGTTTGGGAAAAATAAGAGTTTAAAAATTTGTTTTCCTTTTGTAAAAGAAAAATTAAAGGTGTGTAGAATTTGGTAATGGAAAATTTGGGGTTTGGAAATAATAGTTTTAAAGTTTTTTTTCCTTTTGTAAAATAAAATTAAGGTGTGGTAGAATTGGGGTAACGGGAGAATTGTGCTTGGCCAGTCTTTGTTTGGGGGGAGGGCTTCCCCCTTTTCTTCCCCCTTTCCCCCTCAACTGACTCGCTCTCCTGGGGCGGCTTAAACCCTGGCAGGTCTCTGGGCCCTTTTTTCTATCTTTTGGGGCATTATGTGTGCTCCAGGGTGATTTTTTTTAAAATTTTAAAGTTGTGACCACCATACCCCAGGGGACAAAAGGTGTAAAAAAACCTGGTTGCCCAGGTTATGTCAAGGAGGAGGATAAAGTTGTTGAGTTCCCATGGGGGAGAATAGCTATGCGGTGTAGATCGTTGTTTTGAAAATGTGGGCTGTAATTGTTATTCTGTAAAAATTTCTATTGAGAATACAGTTTATTTTTATAGTATAGTTTAAAAACCCTTGAAGAGGGCTGGTGAAAGGGTATCAGAGAAAACGGGTGATCACCATGATGAAAGTTTCCCCCTAGACAAATAAGCCCATTAAGTAAAAGCTACCCCCCCTAAAACATTATGAGAACCTTCTTTAAAAGAATAAGGGAAAAAGAAACGTAACACTCCCCCATTTGCCAAAAACAGAATATCAATTCGTCTCAAAATAATAAATTCTTAAAGTCAAAAGTTGGCTGTGTACTCCAATACTAAACTGTGTATAGTGCCAAAACAAAAAAATTCACATTGCTAAACTCACAAATAGTATTTAGTCACTAGCCTAATACCAACTTACCTCAAATTTTGTATTTTTTAAACATAAGATTTAATTTAAAGTTCCCGAAATGCCTAGCCATGCTAGGGTTTTGTGGTACACTCTGTAATTTTTTTTACTCCTGAAACCACACAATAACAAATTCTGTAAACTCAGCATTGTAATCCTTTTAGAGAATAAAATTTTAATTTGAATTTGAATATAAAATCGGGCCATTTTTGGATCCTCACACAAAATCCAAAATTTTAGTGGAAATTAAAGGAAACTAAAACAAAAAGCAAAAGAATAACACCACCTTTCTTAGCTGGAGATTCAACATAACTTGGCTTAGATGATCAGCCCGTAACTATTTCATCAACAAAATGAACAACCACTTCTCATACCCAAAAATAATAAACCTACCCGATCACGAGACAAATGCCCATAAAAGACCACATATGGCCAAAATACTGCCCCCCTAAAACAGGGATAATTTACAGATGCACTACGCCACTACCCCTACCCCTTCCCCCCTGACAAAATTAGTAAACCCCCACTTGAATAAAAAAGTCTCATTTAAACTCCTGATGAGGCCCAAAAAAGGAAGTTCACAGCTGACCTAGGACGTTGACTGGCCTACAGAATTTCCAAAGGCCCGTGGTATTATGTGGACAGATTTTTCTTAACAAAATTACTTAACAACAACAAACAAAAGTCCCATAAAAAAAGAAAAGATCACAAACAAACGGGTTGGTTGCCCTGGGTAACCGCACCATTTTTGAAATCCATTTCAAAAACACCCAAAATTAAAGCATATAGTGGGCTTAATACACAGATATTTTAAACACTATTATCAATTCTACCAAAGTAAAAAAGAAAGCCAACAACTGTACTACTCCGTGATTCACAGACAATGAGGAGATATAAAAAAAAAACCTGGAAAAAACTCTCCCCAGTTTAGGGACCCACAAACTGAAAAAAAACCAAAAATATTGTCCCAACTAAACCTAAAGAAACACCCTAATCCCACTGACCACTAACAAGATAAATGACTTTTTTCTCAACCATGGATCTAAAAATTTGCCAATAAAATCCCAATACCAATGCCCTGCCAGCGACTACCTAGATGGGAATTTCCCAAATTCCTTCTATCTTGCACAACTGACCCCACGGAAGTCACCGAGATTATAAAGTCACTTAAAAATAACTCAGGGATTTGTCTCATGTCCCACCATTACTGTACAAGCGAGCGGCCCATGTCCTTTTGCATGCTATTTCATTACTTTTTAACAAGTCACTAGAAACTAGCACCTTCCCGAAACTACTCAAGATGGCAAGGGTTACACCAATACATAAAGGTGGTGACCCTACAGATTTAAACAACTATAGGCCAATATCAAACTTACCATTGCTATCCAAAATCTTTGAGAAACTCGTGCACAGGAGACTATATTCATTTATAATGGCACAAAACATACTCAACCCCTGCCAATTTGGATTCAGGAAAAATAAAAGCACTAATGATGCAATCATAAAAATGCTAGATCTGCTTTACACAGCATTGGAAAATAAGGAATATCCACGATGGGTTTTTATTGACCTAAGAAAACCTTTTGACACAGTAGACCACGACATCCTATTCCACAAACTTGACCATTACGGTATAAGAGGCCATGTGCTTGCACATTTCAAATCTTACCTTACTAGTAGGTATCAGTATGTCACCATTAAAGACACAGCATCAACGACATGGCCACTTGATACTGGAGTTCCGCAGGGAAGTGTCCTTGGTCCCCTGCTCTTCCTCATATTCATCAATGATCTTCCAAACGTATCCCAACCACCTGAAACCCATTCTCTTTGCTGACGACAACGACTTACTGTACATCTCTCACCCTAATCTTGGCACCCACCAAACACCATTGTTAACGAGGAGCTGATCAAAATATCGACTTGATGACAGCCAATAAACTTCACGCTAACTCTGACAAAACCTACATATTATGTTTTGGTAGCAAACAGGTGAATGCACAAATTAACCTTAAAGGTCGAGCAACAATCTATAACCAACATAATGAGGCAAATTCCTAGGCCTATACCTCTGACAACAACCTGAATTTCAGCACCACATTATCAACACATAACCAAAAATGTATCCAAAAACGGTTGGGATCCCTCCCAAGATACATACTACGGCAGCAAACTGCCCATTATCAACACTATACCGTTCACGTATATATCCATACCTCACTACATGCATTATGTTGCTTGGGATCAACTGCAGCAACACACCTAAAGACAGAAAATAACCCAACAAAAAGCTGCAGTAAGAATAATCACTAAATCCCATCCCTGGCAACACACACCCTCCACTCTCATAGATCTTAACTACTCCCTGTTCATACATCCACACTTACTATGTGCAATCTACATCTACAGACCTTAAACTTCCAATATCAACCTTGGACCTAAAACGCTTTCCTTTGCTATTGGTGTCAGAACACACAGCATAACACCAACACAAACTCTCTACGAAATTCCCCGTGTCCGACAAACCTTTACAAAAATTCAATGTATTCAAAGGCCTAAAATCTGGAATACCCTACTGAGAACTCTAGAGCTTGCAGACACATTCCCGACACCGTACAAACAACCATTAGAAAACATCTTTATATCTAATACTCCCCGTCAACTAACTCCACGAATACCAACCTAGTGGTTCAACACTTACACTCACTACACCCATTGACATAAACAGAAATATTAATTTCAATCTTTAAAATAATAAATCCTATGATACCCAATACTGAAACTATGTACTGTGCCTACAACAAAAGCAATTCTCAATGCTAAACTCACAAACTAGTATTTAGTCACTTTAGCCATAATAACCAACTTACCTCATAATTTGTTAATATTTATAAAATAAATGAATTAAACTAAGTCTGCCCAAATGCCTAGCCATGGCTAAAGGTGTTCTAGTGGTACAACTCTGAAATCAATTATTACCTACATGTAAACAACACACAATCTCAAACTTTCTGTAAAAATTCAAACAATTGTAATCCTTTATTAGAGAATAACTTTGAGAGTATAATGCAACTGATGTCAGCTATGGTCTTGTAAGTTGCAATATAATGTCCTTGTAAAATAAATATTATTTTTATTATGATTCACAAGGGCTTTCAACTTATTGTACAGTTTGTGCATAATGAAGTGAAAAAAAATTTATTATTATTATTATTTATTATTATTATTATTATT
>NC_069399.1:53414781-53449656 GCF_026875155.1 Cherax quadricarinatus | reverse complement strand
CCCCTTTTACTCCCCTACCAAAACTCATCAACCAACCTCTGCAACTTCTCTTCAAAATCTCCCAAACCACGTGTTATCGGGCAAAGCAATTTGGAAAACTCCCACTTTGTTGATTCTTTATCTTTTAAACCCCACACCTCTTGCCAACACCTGAGCATTCACTTCTCTTACAACTCCATCTATAAATATGTTGAACAACCATGGTGACATAACACGTCCCTGTCTAAGGCCTACTTTGACTGGTAAATAATCTCCCTCTCGTAAAAGACTCGTCACTGCTTTCAATAACCTACCTCCTATTCCATACATTTGCAACAACTGCCACATTCCCCTCCAATCCACCCTATCATACGCCTTTTCCAAATCCATAAATGCCCACAAAAACCTCTTTACCCTTATCCAAATACTGTTCATCTATATGTTACATTGCAAACACTTGGTCTGCACACCCCCCTACCCTTACTAAGCCTCCTTGTTCATCTTCTATCCTGCTCTCTGTCTTACTCTTAACTCTTTCAATAATAATTCTACTGTACACTTGACCAGGTATACTCAACAGACTTCTTTCTTTCTTTCAACACATAGACTGTATCCCACCGAGGCGGGGTGGCCCAAAAGGAAAAACGAAAGTTTCTCCTTTTACATTTAGTAATTTATACAGGAGAAGGGGTTACTAGCCCCTTGCTCCTGGCATTTTAGTCACCTCTACAACACGCCATGGCTTACGGAGGAAGAATTCTGATCCACTTCCCCATGGAGATAACAGGAAATAAACAAGAACAAGAACTAGTAAGAAAATAGAAGAAAACCCAGAGGGGTGTGTGTATATACAGTGGAACCTCTACTTGTGAGTTTAATCCATTCCATGACCTTGCTTGCAACTGGATTTGCTCGTTTGCAGAGTCAATTTTCCTCATTTAAATTAATTGAAATGCAATTAATCCATTCCAATGGAATTCTGTACTTCAATAATTTTGCTAATATCAACTCTATGGCTTATTTATCCATCTCGCTTCATCTAATATGACATAATAAACAATACAAATAACATAGAATCTGATATATACTCTAAAACGAGTAAAACAATGTCATTCATGTAGTGGTATGGGCAGTGTCGGCGGTGGACGAGAGTTTGTCTGGAGACAGAACAACATACTTCTTGAATATTTCGCTATCATCAACTCTACAGCTTATTTATCTATCACAGTTCTTCTAATACGAAATAATAAACAACATAAATCACATAGAAACCTGATATATACTCTAGAATGAATAAAATACGTCATTCATGTAGTGGTATGGGCAGTGTCGGCGGTCGACGAGAGTTTTGTCTGGAGACAGGACAACATACTCCTTGATATTTCGCTATCATCAACTCTTTGGCTTATTTATCTATCACAGTTTGTCTAATATGAAATAATAAACAATATAAATCACATAGAAACCTGATAAAATATGTCATTATGTAACAGGTGGAGGTGGCCACAACGCTCCCTCTTTGTTGTGGTAAACACTGCCATCTAGTGACATCCTTTTGAAGCCGTCTATTATTATAATTATTATATGTAGTACATTATTATTATATATGTATTATTATTCTAGGTAGTAGGTTGGTAGACAGCAACCACCCAGGAGGTACTACCATCCTGCCAAGTGAGTGTAAAATGAAACCCTGTAATTGTTTTACATTGTAGGATTGTGGTGTCTTTGTTATCTCTAAACAGAAGTTTTCGGACGTTTGCTACTTCTATTACACTTAGGTCACACTACACATCAGTCAAGCATATATTACCACCCCATGGGTTTTCTTCATTTTTTTCTTTTCTTATTCTTTTTATTTTCTTTCCCAGGGGAAATGGAACAGAATTTTCCCTCCGTAACCCACCCATGCGTGTTGTGAGGCGACTAAAATCCCGGGAGAAAGGGGGGGCTAGAAACCCCTTTCATTAAAAAATTACTATTTTAAAGAAAAACTTTTCTTTTTTTTTTGGGCCCCCCGGGCTTGGTGGATATGGCCGGTTTTTTGAAAGAAAAAAGATATTTATTATTATACATATTTTTATTAGTATTATTATTATTTATTATTATCAGGGTAGGGTTTTAAAAGCAACCACCCAGGGGGGTACTACCCTCCTGCCCAAAATGGTGTAAAACGAAAGCCCGTGTTGTTTTTTCTAGGAGGATTGCTGATGTTTTTTGTTGTCCATAAATATGCAAAATTACAGGCTGTCTTGCTACTTCACTTTCACTTAGGCCCCCTACAAAAAATAACCATTTTTCATAAAACCCTTTATCTGAGTTTTTTTTGATTTTTCTTAATGTTCTTGGTCTTTTAATTTTCCTTTTATATCCATGGGGAAGTGGAATAAGAATCTTTCCTCTGTAAGCCATGCGTGTTGTAAAAGTCAACTAAAATGCCGGGAACAATGGCTAGAAACCCCCTTTTTCCCTGTAAAGATTACTAAAAAGAATAAGAAAAAGAAAATTGTCAAAGGGGGAAGTCTGAATGTGCGTGGATGTTGTGCAGATGATAGGAAAGAGATGATTGTGGATGTTATGAATGAGAAAAAGTGGATGTCCTGGCTTTAAGTGGACAAAGCTGAAGGGGGTGGGAGAGTTTCAGTGGAGAGGAAAAAATTGGGATTAGGTCAGGGGTTTCAATAGAGTTAGAGCTAAAGAAGGAGTAGCAATAATGTTGAAGGATAAGCTATGGCAGGAAAAGAGGGACTATAAATGTATTAATTCAAGGATTATGTGGAGAAAAATAAAGATTGGATGTGAAAAGTGGGTTATAATAAGCGTGTATGCACCTGGAGAAGAGAGAAGTGTAGAGGAGGAGAGAGAGATTTTGGGAAATGTTGAGTGAATGCGTGGGGAGTTTTGAATCAAGTGTGAGAGTAATGGTGGTTGGGGATTTCAATGCTAAAGTGGGTAAAAATGTTATGGAGGGAGTAGTAGGTAAATTTGGGGTGCCAGGGGTAAATATTGAGCTATGTGTAGAAAGAAATTTGGTAATAAGTAATACATATTTTATGTAAAAGAGGATAAATAAATATACAAGGTATGATGTAGCACGTAATGAAAGTAGTTTATTAGATTATGTATTGGTGGATTTAAAAAGGGTTTATGGGTAGGCTCCAGGATGTACATGTTTATAGAGGGGCAACTGATATATCGGTCATTATTTAGTTGTAGCTACAGTTAAAAGGGAGAGGTAGATGGGAAAGAGGAAGGTGGCAACAACAAGTAAAAAGGGAGGTGAAAGTGTTAAACTAAGGGAGGAGGAAGTTCGGGTGAGATATAAGCGACTATTGGCAGAAAGGTGGGATAGTGCAAGATGAGTAATGGGGGGTTGAGAGGGTTGGAATAGTTTTAAAAATGCAGTATTAAATGTGGGGCCCGAAGTTTGTGGTTATAGGAGGGTGGGTGCAGGAGGAAAGAGGAGTTTGGTGGAATGATGAAGTAAAGGGTGTGATAAAAGAGAAAAAGGTAGCTTATGAGAAAGGGTTTTTACAAAGCAGAAGTGTTATAAGAAGAGCAGAATATATGGAGAGTAAAAGAAAGGTAAAGAGGGGGTGAGAGAGTGCAAAAGGAGAGCAGATGATAGAGTGGGAGAGGAACTGTCAAGAAATTTTAATGAAAATAAGAAAAAATTTGGATTGATTAAACATTTAAAAGAAAGCCAAGGGAAAATATGGTTTTGGCCTTTTAAAAAACCCGAGTAGGGGGTTAGAAAGTGGGGGGGATGGGGGGGAATTGGGGTAGTGGCGAAATTTTTTGGAGGAATTTTTTAAATTTTAAAGGAAGAAACAGAGGAAAATTTTATGCACGGGGTCGGGGAGGTATCCCATCTTTTGGATAAAGAAGACAAAAGGAAAGTGTGGGGGAGGTACGTGAGGCATTACTTAAAAAATAAAAGGGGGAAAAGCACGGGGTACGGGATGGGATCTGACAGAAATTGTTAAAAGCAGGGGGGTTTATAGTGTTGGAGGGGTTGGTACTTTTTTTTCCAATAAATGTATAAAAGGGGGGAAAGGTCCCTAGGGTTTTGGCGGAGGCATGAAATAGCCCCTTTTTTTATAAAGGGAAAGGGGACAAAAGAACGGGAAAAAATTTATAGAAATTTAAGTTTTACTGGGGAATCCCAAAAAAAAGGTACGGTAGGGTTTTTATTGGGAAAGTTTAGAGGTAAGACAGAAGGGAGGTTTTTGTGGAGGGAAAAGGAGGTTTCAGGTGGGTAGGGGATTTTAGATCAAGTGTTTACATTGAAGCATTTGTAAAACCAGTATTTGTAAAGGTAGGAAAGTTTTTATTCCCTTTTATGGATTTAGAAAAGGCTTTTGATAGGGGGTTTTAGTGGAGCAATGTGGAAGATGTTGAAAGGGTTGGGGGGAATAGGTGGAATTTTTAAAATGCGTGAAAAGGGTTTTTTTTAATAAAGGGGATAGTGGGCCAGGTTAGGGTGTTAGAAGAGAGGGAAAACTTTTTCCCCCGGTAAAAGGGGTTTGACAGGGATGTTAATGTCACCATGATTGTTTAATTTTTTATAGATGGGGTTTTTAAAAGGAAAAGAAAATTGCTAGGGGGGTTGGGGGAGAGGGTGGGTTTTAAATTATGGGGAACCAATTAAAAATGGGAATTGAACAGTTATTTTTTTTCTTTTGATACTGTGTTAGGGGAAATTCCCCTAAAAAAAAATTGCAAAGGTTGTGGGAGTTTTTGGGAATGGGGTAAAAAGGGTTTAAAATTTTTGGGAAAGTAAAAACATAAAAAAGGAGTAAGGTGATGAGGGTGTAAAAGGATTTGATAAAAAAAAAAATTGGGTTTTCCCAAATTGGGGAGGGGATAGGGAAAAAGTAAAATGTTTTCAGATTTTGGGGGGTTGACGTGTCGGCGGAGGGAAATTTATGAAGGATGGGGTTTTAATCATAGAATTGTGAAAAAAAAAAGGGTGAGTGGGGGCGTTGGGAAATTGTGGAGTCAAAAAACTTTTATCTATGGAGGCAAAAAAGGGGAAAATGTTTTAAAGTATAGTAGTCCCAAACCATCTTATAGGGGTGTAAAGCTTGGGGGTAAATCCCGCAGCGAGGGGGACATTTTTGGAGGCATGGAGAATGCCCCTTTTTTAAGGGAAAATTTTGTGGTGAAAATATTATGCAGAAAATTTCGGAGTGGGGAAATTGGGGAAAAGGGTGTGGATTAATAAAAGTATTATCAGGGGGCAAAAAGGGGGGTTTTTTGAGGGGTTTTGGGGCCCTTTTAAAGGGGAAAAAGGATAAAAGGGAGAATGAGGGGGGAAAGCATAAAAATTTCTATAGGGAAAGGGAAGGCGGGGTAGGGGTCGCCCTCGAAAGGGTTGGAGGGGGGGGGGAAAAGGAGGTTTTTGTGGGTATGGGGCTTGGATTTCCCAAACCCGTGCTGAGCGTGTTAGATGGGATTTGAATGGAAAACGAATGGTACTTGGGCCTGACGATGTGTTTGGGGTGTGAGCAGGGGGAATATTTAGTGAAGGGATTCAGGGAAACCGGGTTTTTTTTTTATATAGGCGGGGCTTTGGGGCCTGGGAAAAAAGGGAAATACAATGCCCGCACTTTTTTAAAGGGGGGGTTTGGGATATTGGGGTTTTTTAGGGAATGTTGTGTATCTTTATATGTGTTGCTTCTAGATGTTGATTCTGAGCCCTCTGCAAAAAAATGATAATGTGCGAGTGTGGTGAAAGTGTTGAATGATGATGAAAAATATTTTTTTTTTTTGGGGATTTTCTTTCTTTTTTTGGGTCACCCTGCCCCGGTTTGGGGACGGGGCCCACCTTGGGTTTAAAAAAAAAAAAAAAAAAAAAAAAAATTATTATTATTATACGTATTATTAAATTATTATACATATGTTATGGAGGGGTAGTAGGTAAATTTGGGGGTTCCCGGGGGTAAATTAAAGGGGGACCTTTAATTGGCATGTGTAGAAAGAGTTTGGTAATAAGTAATACATTTTTATGAAAAAGAGGATAAATAAATATAAAAGGTATGAGTAGCCGAATGAAAGAGTTTATTGATTATGTATTGGTGGAAAAAAGGTTGATGGTGGGTTCGGAGTACATTTTTATGAGGGCAACTGATATATCGATCATTATTTAGTTTAGTACTTTGGAAGAGGTAAAGGGGAAAAGAGGAAAAGGCAACAAAAAGTAAAGGGAGGTGAAATGTAAAAACTAAGGGAGGGGGAAAATTTGGGGGTGAGATATAACACTTTTGGCAGAAAGGGGGGATAGTGCAAAGATGATAAGGGGGGGTTTAAAGAGGTTGGAATTTTTTTAAAAAAGCAGTATTAAATGTGGGGCAGAAGTTTTGTGGTTATAGGGGGGGGGGGCAGGGGAAAGAGGAGTGATTGGGGAATGATGAAGAAGGGTGTGATAAAAGAAAAAAAGGTGCAAAAGGAGGTTTTTAAAAGCAGAAGGTTTTAAAAAGAAGAGCAAGTTATGGGAGTAAAAGAAAGGTAAAGAAGTGGGAGAGGGCAAAAGGAGGCAATGGAGGGGGAGGGGCACGTCAAAAAATTTTTAATGAAAAAAAGAAAAAATTTTGGGGGTTAAACTTAAAAAGCCTGGGGAAATATGGATTTGTTAGTTAAAAAAGTAGGGGGGTTAGTAATTTTGGGGGATGGAGTATTGGGAGATGGGGAGATATTTTGAGGAATTTTAAATGTTAAGGAAAAACAAGCAGTAATTTCCTCACTGGTCAGGGAGGTATACCTCTTTTAGGATGAAAAAAGAGCAGAATGTAAGTGGGGGGGGTACTGAGGCATTACGTAAAAAGAAAGGGGGTAAAGCATGAACTATGGGATCATGAAGAAAAGTTAAAAAACAGGGGGGGGGTATGGTTTGGGGTGGGCGGGACTTTTGTTTTAAAGTATGAAAGAGGGGAAGGTACCTAGGATTGGGGGAGAGCATGTTATTCCCTTTATATAAAAGGGAAAAAGGGGCAAAAGAGAGTAAAAAAATTTAAAAGGAATAAGTTTACTGGTATAAAAAAAAAGTGTAAAAGGGAGGGGTTTTAATTGAAAGAATTAGAGGGAAGACAGAATGTAGGATTTCGGAGAGCAAGGGGGTTTCAGGTGGGGAGGGGGAAAGTAGATCAATGTTTACATTAAGCAATTGTGAACAGTATTTTTAAAAAGGTAGGGAGTTTTATTGCATTTATGGATTTAGAAAAAAAGGGATAATAGGGTGGATATGGAGCAATGTGGCAGATGTTGCAAGTATATGGAATAGGTGGTAAGTTATTAAATGCTGTAAAGAGTTTTTATGAGGATAGTGAGGCTCAGGTTAGGGTGTGTAGAAGAGAGGGAGACTACTTCCCAGTAAAAGTAGGTCTAGACAGGATGTTGTAATGTCACCATGGTTGTTTAATATATTTATAGATGGGGTTGTAAAGGAAGTAAATTGCTAGGTGTTCGGGAGAGGGGTGGGATTAAATTTTGGGGAATCAAATTCAAAATGGGAATTAAACACAGTTACTTTTTGCTGATGATACTGTGCTTATGGGAGATTCTAAAGAAAAATTGCGAAGGTTAGTGGGTGAGTTTGGGAATGTGTGTAAAGGTAGAAAGTTGAAAGTGAACATAGAAAAGAGTAAGGTGATGAGGGTGTCAAATGATTTAGATGAAGAAAAATTGGATATCAAATTGGGGAGGAGGAGTATGGAAGAAGTGAATGTTTTCAGATACTTGGGAGTTGACGTGTCGGCGGATGGATTTATGAAGGATGAGGTTAATCATAGAATTGATGAGGGAAAAAAGGTGAGTGGTGCGTTGAGGTATATGTGGAGTCAAAAAACGTTATCTATGGAGGCAAAGAAGTGAATGTATGAAAGTATAGTAGTACCAACACTCTTATATGGGTGTGAAGCTTGGGTGGTAAATGCAGCAGCGAGGAGACGGTTGGAGGCAGTGGAGATGTCCTGTTTAAGGGCAATGTGTGGTGTAAATATTATGCAGAAAATTCGGAGTGTGGAAATTAGGAAAAGATGTGGAGTTAATAAAAGTATTAGTCAGAGGGCAGACGAGGGTTGTTGAAGTGGTTTGGTCATTTAGAGAGAATGGATCAAAGTAGAATGACATGGAAAGCATATAAATCTATAGGGGAAGGAAGGCGGGGTAGGGGTCGTCCTCGAAAGGGTTGGAGAGAGGGGGTAAAGGAGGTTTTGTGGGCAAGGGGCTTGGACTTCCAGCAAGCGTGCGTGAGCGTGTTAGATAGGAGTGAATGGAGACGAATGGTACTTGGAACCTGATGATCTGTTGGAGTGTGAGCAGGGTAACATTAAGTGAAGGGATTCAGGGAAACCAGTTATTTTCATATAGTCGGACTTGAGTCCTGGAAATGGGAAGTACAATGCCTGCACTTTAAAGGAGGGGTTTGGGATATTGGCAGTTTGGAGGGATATGTTGTGTATCTTTATATGTGTATGCTTCTAAACTGTTGTATTCTGAGCACCTCTGTAAAAACAGTGACAATGTGCGAGTGTGGTGAAAGTGTTGAATGATGAAAGTATTTTCTTTTTGGGGATTTTCTTTCTTTTTTGGGTCACCCTGCCTCGGTGGGAGACGGCCGACTTGTTGAAAAAAAAAAATTATTATATAAATAATTTGAAATTTTTATTCACACAAAAAATAAAAGATTTACTATTATTTCTTATTGCAATAATTGTATAAATAATGTGAACCCATTCACGACTGCATATTGGAATGGACAGTGATGTAATTTGTTTACTCTTAAACATAGCCAAGCAATGGACCATTTCCCCTACGTTGAGCTCAATTTCAAGGTACTTTTCATTGTGAAAGCAATCAAAATCATATCTATTTCTGTAATATATCTTCCATTCTATCAAATGAGACCAAAAAAAATGAGAATACAACCATAAAAACCATACAAATATACCACTAAGGGATGGCTAATTGCTGAGAAGTGAACTCCATTATTTATGCTTAGATTTCTTTCATTTTTGGTGTATGTTAAGAAGCCCAAGTTTTAATAAGATTGTCCAACAAACAAATGAGACCAAGAGCAAAAGCCCCTCACCAGTGTCAAGGAACCTGTCTGATGTCTGCTCGCTTATGGAAATTTTGCTCGCATATGGAAGCAAAAAAATCACCCCTTCAACTGCTCATATTTGGAAAAACTCGTACGTGGATATGCTCGCAAGTAGAGGTTCCTCTGTATATATATATATATATAATTGTACATGTATGTGTAGTGTGACCTAAGTGTAAGAAGAAGTAGCAAGACGTACCTGAAATCTTGCATGTTTCTTCTTCCTTCAACAAACCGGCCATATCCCACTGAGGCAGGGTGGCCCAAAAAGAAAAACAAAAGTTTCTCTTTTTAAATTTAGTAATTTATACAGGAGAAGGGGTTACTAGCCCCTTGCTCCCGGCATTTTAGCCACCTCTTACAACACGCATGGCTTACGGAGGAAGAATTCTCTTCCACTTCCCCGTGGAGGTAAGAGGAAATAAACAAGAACAAGAACCTGAAAGAAAATAGAGGAAAACCCAGAGGGGTGTGTATATATATGCTTGTACATGTATGTGTAGTGTGACCTAAGTGTAAGAAGAAGTAGCAAGACGTACCTGAAATCTTGCATGTTTATGAGACAGAAAAAAAGACACCAGCAATCCTACCATCATGTAAAACAATTACAGGTACTCAACAGACTTATTCCCCTGTAATTTTTACACTCTCTTTTGTCCCCTTTTCCTTTATGCAAAGGAACTATGCATGCTCTCTACCAATCCCTTGATACCTTACCCTCTTCCATACATTTATTAAGTAAAAACACTAACCACTCCAAAGCTATATCCCCACCTACTTTTAACATTTCTATGTTTATCACATCAATCCCAGCTGCTTTACCCCCTTTCATTCTACCAACTGCCTCATGCACTTCCCCTACACTCGCAACTGGTTCTTCCTCACTCCTGTAAGATGTTATTCCTCCTTGCCCTATACACGAAATCACAGCTTCCCTATCTTCATCAGCATTTAACAATTCCTCAAAATATTCCCTCTATCAAAATATTCCCTCTGTTTGATTTTTGCCGAAAGTAAACAAATGACATCATTGTCCAATAAATGTCCAACTAGCCATTCTAATATGCAGTCGTGTATGGGTTGATGTTATTTATACAATTATTACAGTATTGGAGTAGTCTGCATAATAGTAAATTTTCTATTTCTTATTTGAATAAAAATTCAAAATAGAAAGCAAGAGTAATGTCAGAGGGGCCTGGAGACATGACTGATGAACAAAGAAAATGTTATTTTAGAGCCAGGAATGTCTGCATTGTTCATTCTGGACCTTATTTTGAAATTGTCATATTTTTTAATTTTCGTGAAATTGGCCAAATTGCAAATTTCTGACCACGTTATTGGGTAGTTGAAATTGGTAAATGGGCAGTTTCTTGTACTCAATCGATAGAAAAAATGGAGTTCTAAAAAAAGAGCTATGAGTTTGGTCGACTGAAAATAGGGCTCAAAGTGGGCGAAATCGCCGATTTGTAAATATCGCCAAGGTTGCAAACTTCGTGAGAGCGTAATTCCGTCAGTTTTCCATCAAATTTCGGTTTTTTGGTGTCATTACAATCGGGAAAATATTCTCTATCATTTCATAAGAATTTTTTTTTTTTTTTTTTTTAAATTTTGTGACACCAGGAGACACCTCAGGATTGGGGGTTGCAACAGTCAAGGGGTTAAAGTACACAACCTCTCATTCATCCCATCATACATTAAGCTCTGTGTTAATGAATTTATTTTTGATCTTTTCATTATTATATTTCATGCCTGAATAAGAACCATGACACCCAAGAGGAATGTTAGTGATGCTGGAAGTGGCAAGAAGTTTAAAAATGAAAGTCTTGTTGTTTTGAAAAAACTGAGGTTTGTATTAGATAAGCTTAAGAATGGATCATATGTAGTGGGGATGGCAAGAGTCAATGGTCTTAATCAAGCATCAGTTCATTCAGTTAAAAAGAATAAGAAGATAGGTATGGAAAATTTTCTAGGAGTGATTACCTTTATGTACTTCAACATTACATGCTTACAAGTAAACTCATTGGGAGACAACCATATTGTTTACCGTAGTCACCCCGTGTAGACATGTGAGAAAACTTAACCACCCCTGGTCACGGCAAGTGGTTCCTTCGACCTCACAATCTTATCCATATCTATCCGAGACCAGTATGGTTCACGTTCCCTCACTCTTCACCAGGAACAGTTACGACACTTCCTATTATGAAATGAGCCCTATATTAATCCTTAGGCCGCCGTGAATGCCAATTTCCTGGTTCCATGCTTTCCCAGCCTCCTCACCACATTCAAAACACTCCCGCCTCCCCCATGGCCCGAGTCGACCCACACCCCTGCACATCCGCGCATGCGCAAAGGGAACTCCTGGTTCCATCCTATTGTCAAACACACCCTTGACTCACATCGACACATCAAACACCTACCAGGCGCCACAGCTTCGGAAAATCAAAAATTTTCCACAATAGGAGTCAAGTGAGTGGACTGAGCAGAAAACCAAGAAAGGTGCACTACTAAATTTTATCTTAATAAGAAAAAAACCTTATAGTACCATAAAACAGTGTGTGATGGATAAGGAAGTATGGCCTGAACAGGATTGTGTATTTAGTACAGGCTTGTTCCATAAGGTAAAAGGACACACTTGAGACTAATATGGCATTTAATTGTGGCAACATTTCGCTCTCCAGGAGCTTTGTCAAGTCATTCTGTTGCTTTTTATTTATTTATTTATTTATTTATTAACAATTTGAGCACACATACAGAGGTACAAAAAAATACAGATAAGAGCAGCATGCCAAAGCCACTTATACTATGCATAGCATTATGGGCTGGCTTAAAATTAACTTAAGATTAACTAAGCAATGATGAAATCAGTGATAAAACATTAATGTAAACAGATTACTATAAGGCACAAGTGAGTATTACAAAGACAGGTCATATGGTTGCTTGCATTGTTGTACATTCAGTCGTATGGAGTATTCTGTTAGGTAGTGTATTTAAAAAATAATAAAGTTAGATTGGGTTTTAGGTTTAACATTTATGTGATATAATTGTGAGAAACATTTAAGATATAAATTGTATAAGGTTCAGTTATTCAGTATTTATTTGGTTTTGGGTGAGTAAGTGATCTTTGAGAAGAGACTTGAATTTATAAACAGGTAGTGTTTCTTATATATTTACAGGTAATGAATTCCAGATTTTAGGGCCTTTTATGTGCATTGAGTTTTTGCATAGTGTGAGATGGACACGAGGAACATCAAAGAGTGATCTGTGCCTTGTGTTATGGTCATGTGTTCTGTTGAGGTTGGCAAGAGATGTTTGAGGGGAGGGTTAATATCAGAGTTAAGTGTTCTATGTATGTAATAGGTGCAGTAATAAGTATGGATGTTTTGTATGGTGAGTAGGTTTAGTGTATTGAATATTGGTGGAGTGTGCTGCCTGTAGTGAGAATTTGTTATCATTCTAACTGCAGCCTTTTGTTGGGATTAGTGGTTGAGTGGTTAATTGTTGTTGAGATGCTTAATTCATGAGGAGCAAGGTTCATTAGAATAGGGCTTAAATAGGGTTAACAGGTGCAGGAGGGAATAAAGAGCAAGTACAGTAAATTATAGTATTCCTCATCAAATTTTAGAACAGATATATTATGTACAGTATAACTATATGCAAGGTGATAAGATTTTCAACTAGTTAGCACAAGTGATAGGTGACGGCTTCATCAGCTCTAGAATGGGGAATGAAGGGCAAACTGAATGAGAGCGGTTTCAATTTCTGCGATTGTAGTCCTCTCCAGGTTATTGTAACTGTACTTGTTTTACGTATGGGGCATCATTGGACTCATCTAGGAACTGGTTGTGTTGGGGATCTGATAATGTGAGGGTGTGTATTGAGCGATAAGGTTAGTTACTTTATGAGAAAAGGGCCAAGCACCTCCCCTGGGGCTCAGTATTAGGTTGATCCAGTGAGTTTGCCCCTTGGTACAAAATAGGGGCCTCTGTTGCTCGACCATGATTGTAGATTTGAGGGTCCCTCTTTCCTAGTGTGAACCCAATTCTAAACTCAGGAAGACACAGTTCGTAAGCCAATGAGATCCCAGTGGGACCGTACTTTTTCATTCACTAAAAAATACCCCCAATGTGTATAAAAATAGACTTTTAATAGGGCTGTTACCAAAATTGCAGGTAATAATTAGATAAGTAGACTCTTGAAGAGGGCTGCCAACACATTTTCTTTGACGTGAATATAATGTAATTTGTGGGGCCTTTTTTTCCGATTTGTAAGTACGCCCCAACCCAGGTCACTGCATCAACCTGTAATGAAAAAGGTTTGGAGAAATCTGGAAAGAGTGTGAGTGGAGCACATAATCTTTTTGCTTTATTAAACAGGTGTTAAATTAAGTCCAATAAGAACTTTATGATGGTAAGGAGAGAGGGTAGAGGAGGGAACAATTTGAGAAATTACGAATCTTCTGTAAAACTATCATGCTAGGAAACGTTGAGAGTTTCTCATCATGAGGAACTGGATATTCTTTAATTGAATACTTTCATGTTGGTGATTTACACTACCGACTTCATGCTAGAAAAGTGACAGTGGCTGGCAAAGGAAATTTAGACAAATTAATGTTATGGGAATTCTTAAGGTTCAAACAGTCTTTTTAAGTCTAAGTAGTGTTGATCCTGCTCACGCCAGACTGTTTTGATAAGAGGGGTTACCCTCGGACAAGGCGGTTGTTTCGAGGTATCAGGGCCCCTGGCGCCTCCAATGCAGTGGTTAAGTCACGATTCTGAAGGAAAGACAGAACCTCTGAGTCCCAGACTCCAGAGGTTTCAATAAATAGCACAGCTCCTCAAAGTTAGGGGACACACTGTTTTAAACCCGTGGTAAAAGCTTTGGGTTTGCTGTCCACAAAGTCCACCGGGGATTGCCCCAAGCTGCCCCCTGTTAAATTTTTGAAGGTCTTAAATATTTAGCTGGGATACATTTATTGCTCCCAAACGTGGTCTTCACTATTATAACAGAGAATTCAGCGTCAGTTAATCCGACGTAAATTCTGTCCTTACCCAAAATGCTGTATGAACCAACGCTGCCCAGTGCTTTTCCCGGCCACCTAAAGGCCGACCCTGATTTTCGAATTTTTTCAAAAAATTGCTCTGGTTCGGCCTCTTTAAAGGGGCGGGGAACAAGCTGACTGCTTTTTGTAAACTGAAATCTTTTACAGAATGCGAAAACTCCTCCTTTCCTTTCCCTATCAAATTCTTCCCTTGCGAAGCTCTTTTCCCCCTAGTTTTAAAGATTGATTTTTCCCAGCTGAATCCCAACCGCTGATTCACCCGAGAAAACCCCATGTGCACTATACTGCCCCTTTTGTCCGTAGTGTATCATTTTCTCTGCGAGAAATAGTAGTTTTTGCCCTACTCCCGTAGGGGGAGGATCTGATGGCCATCTTTTCTTCAAAAAGTATGTCAGCAATAATGAACGCAGTTGCGCACTGTAAGAGGGGTTTTGGGGAATCCCAAAGGGGAACGGCAATTTGCCAAAACCTGTAGGGACAATTTAGGTAGGTTATGCAAAGTAATGCCCGACACCAGGCGTTGACTCGTCTAGGTGGCAAAGTTATTCGCTATGCACAGTACGAATACCCCAACAAACACGTTAATTTGCAGAACACCTTAGCTTTACAGAAAACGATTGCAGAATACGATACAAGCAAACCCGACTGCACACAAACGACCGTACGAAGCGAGCACACTGACAACTAGTAGCAGCTGCTAACATCACACAATGGGAAGGCTGATAAAAACAAATGACCGAAAAATTTTGTAAAGCGGCAAACAGCAAGCTACACAATGTTCCTGCTAAAAGCTTCCCCTAAGCTCCCCGTTCTCTAAGTCCCTCTCGGACGGGCTCCCATTTTAAAACAAGGCTTTCCAAAATGGCCTGTTAACCCAGGTGTAAGGGAGAAAAATAAACACAGTAAAAAAATTTAGACTTATATTATCCTTCACCAAATTTAAACACATATGTACCTATGTACAGTAATAAATATAGTGCCCCACGGTAAGTAAGGCAAAATAGAAGCCACAAAAAAGCAGCCCGTGTTTTCAACCAGCTCTGAAGGGGAAATGCGGGGGAACGGGAAACGGAAATCCCCAAAACCCCTCTGCGTTTGTCTCCACCTTTTATTGGCTGAACCCTGGTCACTTTGAACGAGGGGCCCCATATCAACTCTAGAAACCCGGGTTTCGCTGGTTGGGGGAAACCTGTAAATGAGGTTGCCCCATGCGCCGAATAAAGGTTAGTACCTTTGCATGCCACAGGGGTAATAAGGAGTGATATAGGGCCAGGAGGCTGACTGTGGAGCATAGTACCGTATCTTCGATAGTATGCCTACAGTCTTGGAAATTTTTTAGAAATTTGTTGTATATGGGTAGAAATTTGAGTCTATTATCAAGGTGGATTCCTAAGAATTTTCCCTCTGTTAGCTTTTGTGATAGGTGATCCGTTTATCATTATGTTAAGAGGGACATCTGTAGCTCTGTTACCAAACTGAATGAAGTAGGTTTGTCAATTTTTTAGTGTAAGGTTGTTAGCCCTCATCCAGGTAGATATTTTCTGTAATTCGGTATTTACAGTATTGGCTAGCGTGACTGGGCTCGGGTGAGAGAAGAGGGATGTAGTGTCATCTGCAAATAGTGTGGGTTTGAGTAATTGTGAAGCATTTGGTAGGTCATTTATGTATAGGAGAAAGAGAAGAGGGCCAAGGACCTTCCCTGTGGGACACCAACTGTAATTGGTTGTGCAGAAGAGTTTGCCCCATTTGTGTACACATACTGGCTTCTGTTGCTGAGGTATGACTTGAGGTAGTTGAGGGAGTGCCCTCTTATACCATAGTGTGACAATTTTACGTGGAGCAAGTCATGGTCAACTGTATCAAAAGCTTTACGTAAGTCAATGAAGATCCCCAGTGGGACTTCTTTTTTCTCTATTGCAGTGTATATATGTTCTAGCATGTGTATAATAGCATCATTAGTATTTTTATTAGGCCTGAATCCAAATTGGCAGGGGTTGAGTATGTTTTGGGAGATAAGGTAGGAGTAGATTCGTTTATGAATTAATTTTTCGAAGATTTTTGAGAGAGGGTGTAAGTTGGATATTGGCCTATAGTTATTCAACTCTGTTTGGTCTCCTCCTTTGTGGATCGGGTGACCCTTGCTATTTTGAGTACTGTAGGGAAGGTGGAGGATTCAATAGATTTGTTAAAGAGTGTTGCAATGATTGGTGATAGCACTTGTGACACTTTTTTGTATATAAAGGGTGGTAAGGTATTTAAATCTCCTGCCTTGTTTTTTAGTGCGTTGATAATAAGGGAGACTTCGTATGGGTTAGTCGGAGCTAGGAACAGTGTGTTCGGGTAGTTGCCGGTGAGGTAGTCATTTGGTGGGGTATCTGAGCTTGGGATTTTATTGGCAAGGTTTTGTCCTATAGTGGAGAAGAAATCATAGTCTGTTTGCTGTTTCTGTTGGTGGGAGTTGGGGTTCATCTGATTTTGCTAATTTTATTTCGCTATTTCGTGATATCTTTTTTGTTCCCAGAATTTCTGATAGGGTTTTCCAGGTCTTTTTTATATCACCTCGTAAGTTGGATAATCTGTTCTCATAATACAATTTTTTTGCCCTTCTTATCAGGCTGGTTAGGATTGACGAGTAACGTTTTGTTTGGTCTCTGGTTATGTGACCCATTCTGTAACTGTTTTTTCATATTGGTGTTTTGTATTTATGGAATTGAGAATGCTGGGTGTTAGCCAGGGACTGTTCAGTCTCTTAGCTGTCATCTGTTTAGTTTTTTTAGGGCATTGCTTGTTATAGAGGTATTGGGTCTTTTTTAGAAAATTATTAATACATTCGTCAATATCTGTATAGATTTCTAGCTCAGTGTGCCAGTCAATGTTTGCTACTGCTGTTGTGAAGTTATTAATGGCTGCCTCATTGTGAAGTCTGAAGGTGACTTTAGTAGTGTCTTGGGGTACTTTACCAAGAGTTGTTATGAGGAAAGCAGGGTAGTGGTCTGTGGTATTATCTGTAATTATGCCTGATTTTAAAGGGGATATGGTGTTGGTCCAGATGTGGTCAAGTAGGGAAACACTAGTCTCTGTAACTCTTGTAGGTTTTGTTACTGTTGGTAACAACATACAGTTACTCATTGTGTTTGTGAATTCAGTAACGTGTGGGTCCTGGTCTTGCAGGAGATTTATATTGAAGTCACCTGAGAGTAGTAAGTGATCTTTGTTCATGCGTGCATCAGTTATCATACTTCCTAGGTTTTGACTAAATTGGCTAATGTTTGACTGTGGAACTCTGTAGATGTTTATCAATGTGAGAGGTTTTTTGTAGGTATTTGGATTTGAATTTGGCTATTATATATTCCCCATGTTCATCCCTTGTGCAAGTATTAGTGATACATTCTAGTTGGTCTGAGTAGTATATGGCTGTGCCACCCCCTTGTTGGTCTGGCCTACAGTTGTGTATGGCTGTGTAACCAGGAATGGCATAGACATCTGTAGTATCAGGCTTTAGCCAGGTTTCAGTTAGTGTAATGATGGACATATTGGCATGTAAGGAATTTAGTAATGCTATGAGGTCATCGTAATGCTTGCTTAAAGATCTGATATTGTAGTTAAAGATAGTTATGTTGTTGTTGGCACTGAGAAGTGCCTTTGATTGTTCTGCAGTGTAGTAGTTACAGTAACTGTTTGATTCATTTAAGTCGTTAAATAAGAGGTTGGTATCAGGATCAATGCTTGTAATCATAAGATTTGTAGTGAATCTATAGTTAGAATTAAGTATAAAACAAAGTAAATAGTCTTAAGCTAAAAAATAGCACCTGAATTATTTAACAAATGTAAAATAATGAGCTAAGGTATTTTTTTTTTTTTTTTTTTTTTTTTTTTTTTTTTTTGTTTAAGCTAAAATAAAGGAGACAATATAAAAGGGACTAATACAAATAAAGTGATGATCAAATAATGGAGCTTGGGAATATGATAGTAGGTAGTACTATAAAGGTAATTCTTTAAAGTTAGAATTATAGTATAAAATTATAATATAAAAGGGACTAATATAAGTTGTGGTGAACAATAAAGTGGTAATCAAATAAATGAGCTTTGGAATATAATGGCAAAATTGTGAACTTATTCTCCTTTAGCACCTGAGAATAGCACCTTGATTATTTTAACAATTGTGAATATATAAACTAGGGTAGTTATATAAAGCTAAAATAAAGGAGAAAATATATAAGGGACTAAAATTAAATAATGGTAAACAAAGTTAAATGGACAGATGGTCACTATGAAATAATATTGGTTTAGGAGTAAAATCTGATTTGTAATATTAAATAAATTGAGCAGTTTATTGCACAATAAAAAGTAAAAAAAAAATGAGGTAGTTGGTACTAGCTAGCAAAAGATAGTTTTGGTACTTGCAAAAAAGTACAGTGGACCCCCGGTTAACGATATTTTTTCACTCCAGAAGTATGTTCAGGTGCTAGTACTGACCGAATTTGTTCCCGTAAGAAATATTGTGAAGTAGATTAGTCCATTTCAGACCCCCAAACATACATGTACAAACGCACTTACATAAATACACTTACATAATTGGTCGCATTCGGAGGTAATCGTTATGCGGGGGTCCACTGTAATTGGAATATACACTAATTGCATACACAATGAAAAGTGACTAAAAAACAAGTAGTGATAAACAAAATTAAATGGACAGGTAAGAATAATGAATATTATTAATTTGGAATAAGATTTGACTTGTAATTTAAAATTATGAGCAATTAATAGCAGTAAGACAGAAGTATAGAGTATTGGAGGTAGTTGGCATTAGCTAGTGATGAAAAAATAATAAAAATAATAATGCACAATATAATAGTAACGTACACTATATGCACCACACGTATACATGTATTAAGGGCACTTATCTAATCTGTTACAGAAATGTCAGCTTTTCTAAGGAAGGTAGAGAAATCATGTTCGTTTGAGATGGTATATTGTTGTCCTGTTGATGTTTTCCTTACTAGTATTTTCCCATCTCGCGTGAAACACTGATGTATTTTGTTTTCCTGTTTAAGTTTTCTCAGCCTGGACAGAAGGTTTTGACGTTTTTTTGTTAGACACTCATTTATGTACACTCCATTTTTCATTGTAATTGCTGATTTAATTAGGTCCTTTCTTTTATCGTATGATGAAGTCGGATCATTATACTGTGTTTACTTCCTGGTTTTCCTAGCAAACGTGTTTCTTTGATTTCATTGTTTTGCACGATGACTTGTACGTGGTTCTGTATTATCCTGATAGCAGTTTCTTTGCACTGTGCTTGTGTTATGTCACTAGGAATGTGTGGACTGTTTATTATAACTGCATCAGACAACTTATCTTGTTCAGTTTTGTCGTCTTGGAAATCAAGGTATTCATTTAGTCGAGTGTGCATGTTCTGATTCCAGTCCTTGATTGCTTCTTCAACCTTCATATTTATTGTTGTTATTTGCTCAGTGTGACTGGCTATAGCTGCTTTTAGAGTATTTTCTGTGTCAACACTTCCCGATGTAATCTTCTCTTCAAGGTTTTGGATCTTGTTCTCGAGGTTGGTTATCTTGGATTCTCGTCGCTCGAGTGTTGCTTTGATATCTTTGATTTCATTTTCTAGAGCAACGATGTAGTCCTTGATATTGTCAGGAATAATCATACCTGAGTTATCATGGGTGAATCCTTTGAAGGGAGTGGAGTTGGAGGGGGAGTCAGCCATGTTTGTTGTTGTTGTTGTTCCCTGGGTGGCGGTGGTGAGGGGGGTTGATGATACACCAGCGTCCTGCTGGGTAGACAAGTTGAGTTCTAGGGTCCTTGCTGTTATTCTTTTATTACTGGTGTTGTTTCTTCTGCGATATCCTTTCATAGTATCACTGAAGTAGATACTATGTAGCAATGGAGGAGAAGGCTTGTTTTCTCGGAGCTTGGGTTAAGTGGTTGTCTGGCAGCGGAGGCAGTGTTTGGGTTAGCAGGGCTGTCTTCCTTAGATCTTCTAATTTTGTCAAGATTTGGGTTACATTCTTAGTATTCTTGGGTCATGTTCTGGTCTACGTGGGTTCATGTAGTTGAACTTTCACTTAGGCCATCACAAGTTTTGATGAGCGATGTTTTTTTGAGAAAGAAGAGCTGGTAGGATACCGTTGCTGCCGCTGCCACCGCCGCTGTTTTGTGAGGCTCTTTCTACCATCCCTTTGGCACCTATTTTTTTCTTAGTTTAGAGCTATAGCTTCATTTTTCCTGCTGATAATTCTAGGAAACTTTTTTTTATCTCAAAAGCCGTCTCCTGCCAAGGCAGGGTGACCTAAAAGAGAAAACAAATTCACCTTCATTCATTTAATCATTGTCTATCCAGACATATGCTGATATAACAGTTTAGATTACATTTTATATTTTGTTTACCTCATTAGTCATCTCCTGCCAAACCTGGGTAACCCAAAGAGTAAAGCACATTCACCACAATTCACTCAATTATTTTCCAGAAGTCTGCTGATATCATAACCAAATTACCCTTCAACTGGAATATCCCACCCTTCCATTAGAGTGCAGGTACTGCCCTTCCTACCTCCAGGACCCCAGTCTGGCTGACCAGTTTCTCTGAATCCCTTTCTCCATTCACTTCTCTCTAACATGCTGTTATGATGTTTTGGAGGACCTAGGGGGTAAAACAATTGTCAAGAGATAAATACAAAATTATTTAAAAATAACCACCCTAGGCCCATACCTGTAACTTCACAAAAACACTGAACAGGTGGTCAATACCATTATTAAACCTTAGGTTTATCTTTCAAGAAGGTTCATTAAACCTCCCTGTAGAAAAATATACATATACATAATATGCATAGTACAAAACCTGCCTTCAACCCATTCCACAAAATATACACTGGTAGACTTTTACTAGTTAATTAAAATTAGGCCATATGAATATTTAACATGTCCATGCCAGCAGGTCACTATACTGACTCCCCTTCCAGTTTCCAGCCTGCAGGTAAAAATGCTATTACTTCTGTACTTGCCACAACTCTCACTGGCCCTGCATACAATAAAAACCTCCTAGGGCCCATGTGAGCATAAATATAAACCTAAAAACCTATGCTTAAGAATTATAACAAAATAGCCCACGGTACTTATTTTAATCCTGGCTTCATGATACAACCTCTGCTACTAACACCCTAGTGACACTAATAATTATGGAGCACATTTTCCTTACATTATAAACTCTTTATTTTATATATAATTTATTTCAATAATGCAGTAACCTACATAACATTCACTCATGCATGCCTGCTGGATGCTCAAGCCTCTAAATACTGAAGCTTCTTTTAAGCCCTCACTCCAGCCTGTCCTGGGACAAATCCTGCTCCTACCTTCCATTGCAGATTTATATGCCCTCTTTATCTTATTCCTCTTATCCTCTCTACATACCCCCACCTCAGCAACCCCCCCTACTCATTATATCCTTTTAATTTCTATGCTCCAGTTACTCTGCATGATATTCACACCAGACATCACTCTTAACCCTTAAACTGTCCAAACAGATTTATGTTCATATGAGTAGTGCTCCAAAAGTAGATCTACGGTTTTTTACATATTTTCAAATATAACAAAAAAAAAAGTAGATCAAGTTCTTTACACGTTTTCAAATGTAAAAAAAAAAATGTACGTTTTTTTACATACTTTCAAATGTTGAAAAAACGTAGATCTACGTTTGGACAGTTCAAGGGTTAAACCTGACATCTCCATTACCTTTAGTCTTCTTGCTGCAGTAATCAAAACCCATGCCTCACACCCATTTAAAAGTGTTAGTACTACTGTACTCTGATGTAGATAAGCTTCTTTCTTTCTACAGATGCCTCAACACCTCACCCACCTTTTTCCCCTCTCATCTCTTCCATAGTTCACCTCATTTTTCCCATCTGCTGACATGTCCACTTCTAATTATTTGAATACATTCACTTCCTCAGTACTCCCTCCAGTCTGATATTCAGTCTGTCATTGTCTAGACTTTTTATTCTCATCATCATTCTCTTTTATACATTTAATTTCCTTCTCTTAGGTTTTTTTTTTATTATCACACTGGCCGATTCCCACCAAGGCAGGGTGGCCCGAAAAAGAAAAACTTTCACCATCATTCACTCCATCACTGTCTTGCCAGAAGGGTGCTTTACACTACAGTTTTTAAACTGTAACATTAACACCCCTCCTTCAGAGTGCAGGCACTGTACTTCCCATCTCCAGGACTCAAGTCCGGCTTGCCGGTTTCCCTGAACCCCTTCATAAATGTTACTTTGCTCACACTCCAACAGCACGTCAAGTATTAAAAATCATTTGTCTCCATTCACTCCTATCAAACACGCTCACGCATGCCTGCTGGAAGTCCAAGCCCCTTGCACACAAAACCTCCTTTACCCCCTCCCTCCAACCTTTCCTAGGCCGACCCCTCTTACATACCCTCCCAAATTCATCCACCAACCATCGCAACCTGTCTTCAGAATCCCTCTCAAATAAGAACTGTCATCATCAAAGAGCAACTACAGTAATTCTTACTTTGTATCAGATCTAACATCTTTTAATCCCTCACATCTTCCCAATATCCTATTTATATACTACTATTATTTTTTTTTAACTTCGCTATGTATTGGAATTTTTAAATATCTGAATCTGAATTCTTGCTAGTGTATTGTTTGAATAGACAGCAGAATTTTAACTTCTTTGTATTTTTTGCAGAACAAGATTTAAATGCAAAATACCAGATTTCATTGCCCCAAAAGAAGTTTTCATTGACCTTTATTTGACTCCATATCGCAGAACTGTACAACGCTGGAAGATAAAGGCTGTTACGTAAGTATGAGACTGCAATCCTTTTCTGTGATTACTTATTTTTAGCTATAAAAGTGGAGCCATGTTTGTGGTCTCCTGCTTGCATTATTTATTTTACAGTCATTTCCCTACTTATGAACAGGTTTGTAAAAAAATCTAAGTAAAGTTCGTAAGTAGGGGAGTGTCTGTTCATAAGTCCATTTGTTCGTAAGTTCAACATATGTATGCATACAGTATACGTGAATACAGGAAAAATACGTACTGTACACTAGTAAACAAAACATGTGTTATAAATGAAATAAAATTTATAATGTTTATAATAAAGTTTGTAAATAACATAAATTTAGTAAAACAGATGGTGGGAAGGTGTTGGCTTGAGTGTTGTTGCATCTGAAGCCGATAGCACTGATTCAGGCTCCTGGTGAGACTCATTACCTTTGTCTACCCTCTTGAATTAGAGGTCTAGGGATGTCTGGGTGATGGCCTTCTTCTTCTCTTCATAAATGAGATGGTAGCAGTGAATTACATCATGGACAGCTGTTGTCCATGATGCAGTTCACATTTGGGTCCTGCGATTCAAACAGTGATGGATTCTTCAAGCAAACTGTTACGTTGGTTTGTCCCTTATTACTTTGATAGTAAGGTTCTCACTACATGTTCTAGTGTGGGGTAGCTTTTTACTTAATGGCCTTATCTGTCTAGGGGTAATACTTACATCATGGCTGATCATCCTGAGTGTCTCTGATATTCTTTCACCAGCCCTCTTCACAGGTTATTTAAACTACTACTATAAAAATATAACTGTATTCTAAATAGATATGTACAGAAGATACAATCACAGCCTCACATTTTCAAAACAAAAATCTACACACTCCATAGCTGTTCTCCCACATGGTGTATCTCATTAACTTTTGTCCTTCTCTCTTCTTGACTAACTCTGGGCTAACCAGTGTTTTGACACACTTTAGTCACCCTAGGTATGGTGGCCACAACTTAATTTTATAAAAACCACCCCTGGACCCACACATAATGCCCCAAAAGATAGAAAGAAAGACCCAGAGATTCTGCCACCTCCATGTCAACAAGAGAAGAGTGAGAGAGGGAGAGGGAGGAGCTTAGCTAAACTCCTCCCACCAAAACAAAAGACTGTTGCCAAGCACAATTCTCTTGTTATCACAATTCTACCACACTTTAATTTACTTTTACAAAAAGAAATACAACTTTATAAACTACTTATTTAAATTGTGTGTGTGTCTATAGTATAACCTATTATATTGAGAAAAAAAGGCTTGACCCAGCTGCCTCTCAGTCCTAAGGGTGATCAGTCCTTATGACATTTAGAGCTAAGTCCCCATCAATTCAATATAATTAGGTATTCCAGAGTAACTGTTACTTATAAATACATGTTGGGTCCTATAGCCCCATAACACCCCCACTTCCAGACGAAGTCTCACAAAAGCTAGCCGTGTCCCTCAGGATACAGCTAGTAAAAGTATATTGCTTAAGTCTGAAGGCGGTAAGCTAGACTACTAGAAATGCTACATATTTCCCAGCACCATAACTACTCTTCACTTTACTGTTATTTACAATAGATTGCAGAATTTTTTAGAAAAGGATTTTAACCATACCCATATACTCAAGGGTGTAACTATTTACAATTTTAGTGACTTTTAAACAATACACATTACAATGCAAAAATTGCACACAATGCCCACTGTGAAAGCCTGCACCAACAGGCCTGTGCCTCTGCTACAGTAATCCAGCAAGCAACTGGTACTCCAGGGTGGCATCTTCCTGATCAGGAAACGAGAGTAGAGCCAAACCCAGAGCAGTCAGGTGTACACCAGGCAGGAAACTTCACGAAACATGTCAAGGTGTCTCTCACTTGGTGGCCGAACTAAACAGTGAGACTTCCAGTCAACACTCACGATCCTTAACATGGTCAAAGGGACTCAAGCCCATCTTCCGAGGTCCCACTCCACACAGATCCTCCAAACTTATGAAGAGGAGGCTGACATAGAACATGGAGGGGTCCAAGGGACCACAAAGGCAAATCGTCGAGCCATTTTGTATATAGAGCACAAACCCAAAACACAACATCACATACCTTCCTGAAGTCTCATGTTACCGAAGGTTGTCAACCCTGCCTCAACTCACATTTACATATACACTGCCCTCGTCACACTTTTGGCTCTGACTCGACTCCTTCACAGTCAGATGGCTGGTAGAGAGTTTCTCAGGCTCGCCGAGAGTTCACCACTGCAAAAACAACAAGGTCAGCACATGAAAAACACTATGTACAAAGTACGCACTATGCATCTACAGAAACATTAGAGAGAGCATTAGCAACCACATTCTCTAGCCTTTATATATTTGACTTCCAAATTAAAAGGCGTAGGAACAAAGCCCATTTTAAGAGTCTGATTTAGTCACCATACACAGGAACAGGATGAAGAGATCCTGAGACATGTACAAATGCTGAATAGCCAGCCCCAAAATTTAAAATTTTCTTTCCTGTGATAAAATGTTGACATTTAAATTTAGAAGGCTGCTCATTGATAAGTAACAGTTCTGCAACCCCTCGCAGTGCAACAACAAACACCCAAAGACATCTCTTTGCACCCAGGTTGGAAAACATCAAGTTTACACAAATACCATCACGTTCCATCTCACACACAAATTTTAAGCACACAAATGAACACAATTTGCTTTCACACATAAAATGGTACTGGAACACAGGCCATGGAAATAACATCTTCCTGCCCCATGTTTTTAGTTTATTTAAAATGTTTGCATCTCTTAGTGCATAAGTATCAATCTTTCTAATCCTGTAAACCTTAGTTGTTAAACGTACTTTGTGGTAGTCAGTGTTTATGCCCAGGGTGCCATCTAATTTGGGGGAAAAATGAAGCATGGGAATGCCCACTGACTTTCACTAAGCACTGCAAACTGGTGTTGGAAGAATTTCACTTCTTCCTCCATCTCCAATTTTTTAACAGATTTTCCCAACAAAAATTGTTGAATTGGCTCAGCTTCCTTTAAAAATTTCTTCATGGAGTTTTTAACTTTTCCCCATTACTGACATCCCAAACTTTTTATAAAGTTCCAAGGTGGTGAGCCAACTCTCCAACATTTTTTCATTAAAACCAAGCATGTATTTCCCAAAATCTTTTACACACATGTTATTTCTTAAATACACTTTTGGTATTTCAAACAGATTATTGTTTTGCAGCCCTTTACATTCCATTAAAACATTGGTTTCTCTGAATTTTTGACATTAAACTTCAAACCCTTTAACCGGTTACTGTAAAACACTATACTCATTCTTTTCTTTTCTTGGGGGTGTGGATTTATATCTAACCCCTGGAACTTCCCCACAACATGTTCAGCTCACAGCAACTTGCCATACAGATTTTCACATGAATTGGCTCCAGTTTCAGCACTTCCTCTCCCGCCTCCAGAGTATCATGGTCCACATTATGGTCCCACATCATCATCCTGGTCTGGTTGATGGGCACGTTCACTTGTACCATCCCCCTCATATGAGCCAAAACAGTGTCTGAAACTGAGAAAAGCCCGAGGGGGGGGCATCACCATCCTCCCCAAGCTCAGAGATTCCAGAGTGCTCCCCACTCAGCAAATACAAAGAAAGGGATCCTCTCATCCCAGTTGTTAGTATTGTCTAAACAGGCTTGCATCATTGTCTTGAGGGTTTGATGTAATTTCTCTATTTCCCCTTGAGATGGAGAGTGATACACAGTTGAACACTGAGGCTCTACTTTTAGTCCCTTCAAAACATTTCTAAAGACTTTGAGGTAAAGTTAGGCCCTTTGGTCTTTTTGCACTGCTTGAGGGAAAAAAAACATGAAAAAGAACTTCATCAAAACCCCTTTAAAAACTACATGAGCAGTTATCTTATGCAGAGGGACTGCTTCCAGTACCTGGTAGTGGAGCAAATATTTGTGAGTAAATAATCATTTTCCGTTTGGTCCTTGGGAAGGACCAAGTACATCTACTACCAGCTTGCTGAAGGGTTCACCTGGTGCTGAAATAGACTGAAGGGGAACAGGTTTAATACTTCGGGCTAGGTTTCCCTATAAATTGAAAGACATGATAGGTCTCAATATGCTCTCTGACAGTCTCCCACAGCTGAGACCAGAAGAAATGCCTGGAAACCTTGGACATCACCACCTGGGGACAAAACCCTTGTTCTCCTTCCATCGATACTGCAAACAGAGGTTGAATTCTTTTAAGAGTTCCTCCCTGAAATGAAAACACTTATTTAACTGTAAAATCTCTTCCTCAGCAACAGCAACATTTTCCTGCACAGAAATTAATTGCACCCCTCTCTCACACTATTAACTGATCCATTCTCCAATCATGCTCAGATCTGGCTGGAACATCCTTTTCTTCAGTTGACTGCAGTTCAACATCAGAAAGCAGAGTTACCAAACTTAAGCCCTCACCATCCTCATGAGAAATACCATGAAGACTGTTGGTAGCATGATCATGAGCCATACTTCTCATGGTGGAACCATCAGGGAGAAGGTCTGGCAGGGTTTTCCTAGCCATTTCCTCCCAACATTTGGGATTTGGTTTCCCCCAAACTAGTTGTTCCTCACTGTCTAACAGGCCCATAACATTATTCCCTAATAAGAGGTCAACCCCTTCGAAGGGAATTTCATCTGAGATACCTACGGGAGGGTAGCCAACTTGGTATGTAGATTCTACCCCTAATTTGTGTACAGTGTCCTTATGGTTGAACCCGTAATACCCTTCAACAATATATCTACCCCCGTATAGGTATCCTTAGACCCTGGCAGCACTCCAGCACTTACCAAAGAGTTTGGTGCTACATCCATCTCTCCAAGGACAATATGTTCTCAACTCTGCCTACATCCTTTTGCAAACCAACTGTGGACCTACTAAAAATATACACATCCTGGGGTCTAGATCCAAAGGTTCCTCCTCACCTTGCCTTGAAGACCTAATGCAGGCAACTGGATGTATCTCTGCAGTTAGAGTCCTCTGGGGGGGTTCCTCCCTTTTCCCGATCTCGCCGCCTTGACCAGCAAAAACTTTTGTGTGTGTCCAGTTTTGTTACAGTAGTAACAGGCATAACTCTTAAAAAGGGGTTTTTAAACCATTTGGTGTAGGACTGGTACTGTTTACTCGAGGACCTGAAACATTATCTGATTGTCTAGGTAAACTTTGAACTGCAGCTGACTTACCTTTTCCTTCTATTTTAGAGGTTGCCTCAGCCTTCATTTGTCCCTGAAAATTCTTGTCCCACTTACCTTTATGACCATAGGACTTGGAATAAGGTTTAGAACGAGTGGGGAAATTTTCAGAAGGAGCATGACTGTTTTTACTTACCAATTCCCTGTGAGCCAAGAATCGGTCACCTAGATCCAGTGCTTCTGAAAGATTATCTGGGTTTTTGTCCTCCAAATATTCTCTGAGGTCAACAGGGATTGTATTGTACAATTCCTCATGAACCATCAGATCTACTAATTTGTTATAGTCTTTATTAACTCCTTTAGAACAAACCCATTTCTTAAAAAGGAACAGTTTCTCATTCCCAAACTCAGTTAAGGTCTGCCCATCCCAAAAATTTTTATTTCTGAACTTTTGTCTATATTTCTCAGGTATCATTTGGTAGGCAAGCAATACTTCCTCTTTAATCTTATCATAATTAGAAAAATTTTGCCCCTCCAGAGTCTCTACTCTCTGGAATCCTTTACCCACAAGTTGTGTGCGAACCAGGGTACCCCATTTCTGTTTGGGCCATCCTTGCTCCAGAGCAGTCTTCTCAAAAAAAGAAAAATATCTATCTGGGTCACTCTCTGTAAACTTAGGGACAAAATTTGCAGCTTTAGTTATGTGTTGTAATAAAGTTGGTAGAATTACCGACAATATGTAAAGTAAAAGGACACAAGTGCAACTAATGTGACATTTATTGTGGTAACGTTTCGCTCTCCAGGAGCTTTATCAAGCCATTACAAACAATACATGGACACAGAGGGTATATAAAGGCTCAGAGTGAGGTGAATACTAGTGAGGTACCATTTCGATGTTCACTAGTGGTGGTAGTAGTAGTAGTAGTAGTAGTGGTAGTGACAAAAGTAATACAATATGGTAGAGCAATTAATTCGTACATGAGTAAAAGGTTATAAAAGCTATTACTTGGGTAACATAAAAATAGGTTGGACAAATATAAACTGGAATGAGGCAGCTTGTTTCAGTGTTCACTCTCTGTGCTTTGTGTAGTATAACAGGAGAGACTATGTGATGGCAGGGTTTACTGTTTTCAGGAGGATTCTTGCTAAGACTTCGGAGATGGTGAAGCTGCCGTTGTTTTGTTTAATTGTATTCGAAACAGCGATCAGTGCTGATTCGAGGCACTTGCGTCTGCGGAAATTATTTTTCTTTGATCACTAATTGGGCGTCTCTGAATTTCATGAGATGATTGGTGGAATTTCGGTGTTGTACACAGGCGTTGTTCAGGTTATCGTTCCTACATGCGTAAATGTGTTCATTGAGGCGGGTGTCGAGGTTTCTGGCTGTTTCACCTACGTAAATCTTGTCACAGCCTCCACAGGGTATAGTGAAACTCCTGCATTGACTGGTTCGTGGTGCTTGGATTTTGTCCTGGTTATATCCTTTATTGAAGTGCTAGAAGCGATGGTGACTCTGTGTTAATTTCAACTGTTTTTCTTTCAATAACAAGCTCTACAAACAAACCTACGGCATGGGAATGGGGTCCCCCATTAGTGCCGTCCTAGCCAACTTATACATGGAACACCTAGAGTCCGAACACTTCGCCAACATCATCCCTTCAAGCGTCACTTGGTTACGTTACGTGGACGATGTCCTCGTAATAACTCCAAAACGTTTTGATGTACGGGATCTTCAGGCAAGGCTCAACGCAGTTGAACCGGCGATCCAGTTTACACTAGAAGAAGAGTCCAATGACAAGCTACCTTTCCTCGACGTCCTCATTCACAAAGTAGACAACAACCTAAGATTTCAAGTTTATCGGAAACCCACCAATAAAAATGATCTCACACACTTCTATTCCAGTCAAGATACCAAGACCAAAAGAGGCATCATCATCGTGTTTTTCAAAGAGCATACCGAATTTGTAGTCCTGAGTTTCTTGACGAGGAGTGTACATACATTCACCAAACATTCACAGAGTTACATTTTCCTTCTTTTTTCATCAAAGACTCCAAGAAAAGAGCTCTTCAGATCATAAATTCTCCACGCATCAACACCACTCCCAGCAAAGTTATAATTCTTCCCAACAGTCAGGTTGCACTGAACGTCTCAAAAGCACTTTCACAAGCTAACACCAGAGTCGCCATCGCTTCTAGCACTTCAATAAAGGATATAAACAGGACAAAATCCAAGCACCACGAACCAGTCAATGCAGGAGTTTACACTATACCCTGTGGAGGCTGTGACAAGATTTACGTAGGTGAAACAGCCAGAAACCTCGACACCCGCCTCAATGAACACATTTACGCATGTAGGAACGATAACCTGAACAACGCCTGTGTACAACACCGAAATTCCACCAATCATCTCATGAAATTCAGAGACGCCCAATTAGTGATCAAAGAAACTAATTTCCGCAGACGCAAGTGCCTCGAATCAGCACTGATCGCTGTTTCGAATACAATTAAACAAAACAACGGCAGCTTCACCATCTCCGAAGTCTTAGCAAGAATCCTCCTGAAAACAGTAAACCCTGCCATCACATAGTCTCTCCTGTTATACTACACAAAGCACAGAGAGTGAACACTGAAACAAGCTGCCTCATTCCAGTTTATATTTGTCCAACCTATTTTTATGTTACCCAAGTAATAGCTTTTATATCCTTTTACTCATGTACGAATTAATTGCTCTACCATATTGTATTACTTTTGTCACTACCACTACTACTACTACTACTACTACCACTAGTGAACATCGAAATGGTACCTCACTAGTATTCACCTCCCTCTGAGCCTTTATATACCCTCTGTGTCCATGTATTGTTTGTAATGGCTTGATAAAGCTCCTGGAGAGCGAAACGTTGCCACAATAAATGTCACATTATTTGCACTTGTGTCCTTTTACTTTACATACAGCTTTAGTTATGTTAAAGTACTGCTCAGGCTCTTGTTCTGAACCTCCTAACCTTTGACGTTCTTCCTCCTTATCTTTCATTAATTTCATTTCAGCCTCTAGCACAGCTAATTTCAGTCTCACCCATTCCATTTCTGTAACACCTGGAGTAGGTGATCCCTCATGTTCACTGTTAACAGGCATGTTTACTGATGAATTATTACCTTCTTCCCTGAAGCCTAAAAAGTTTAAAGACTCATCTTCTGACATAGTTTTTATCTTTAAACACTTGCTTCCCTCTTACAGTATCAGTGGACAAAGTTTTCCCACAGGCACATAAAATAACACAAATTGAATGTAAACTATGCACATAGCACTTACCATAACCACAACAAAAATGTGTTACTCAACCTTTCTCCTACCTTAAGAGAAAAACAACCTGTAAACTTATATATGAAAACAACACTTCCACTAACACCACCTTGGTAAATCTTCTACCAGAAACATGCAACTGTTATTACCCCATACCAGCACATATAGTTCAAAGAATGTTTTGAGTTATTTTAGCAGTCAAATAACTCTCCCGGTCAAGCTCCCATGTTACGTTGGTTGTCCCTTATTACTTTGATAGTAAAGTTCTCACTACATGTTCTAGTGTGGGGTGGCCTTTTACTTAATGGCCTTATCTGTCTAGGGGTAATACTTACATCATGGCTGATCATCCTGAGTGTCTCTGATATTCTTTCACCAGCCCTCTTCACAGGTTATTTAAACTACTACTATAAAAAATATAACTGTATTCTAAATAGATATGTACAGAAGATACAATCACAGCCTCACATTTTAAAACAAAAATCTACACACTCCATAGCTGTTCTCCCACATGGTGTATCTCATTAACTTTTGTCCTTCTCTCTTCTTGACTAACTCTGGGCTAACCAGTGTTTTGACACACTTTAGTCACCCTAGGTATGGTGGCCACAACTTAAGTTATAAAAACTCACCCCTGGAGCACACATAATGCCCCAAAAGATAGAAAGAAGGACCCAGAGATCCTGCCACCTCCATGTCAACGAGAGAAGAGCGAGAGAGGGAGAGGGAGGAGCCTAGCTAAACTCCTCCCACCAAAACAAGAGACTGTTGCCAAGCACAATTCTCTTGTTACCACATTTCTACCACACTTCAATTTACTTTTACAAAAAGAAATACAACTTTATAAACTACTTATTTAAATTGTGTGTGTGTCTATAGTATAACCTATTATATTGAGAAAAAAAGGCTTGACCCAGCTGCCTCTCAGTCCTAAGGGTGATCAGTCCTTATGACATTTAGAACTAAGTCCCCATCATTTCAATATAATTAGGTATTCCAGAGTAACTGTTACTTATAAATACATGTTGGGTTCTATAGCCCCATAACACAAACAAAACCTCTCTGCTATCAAGTTTGTCTAAAAGCACTCTACTTTTTTTTATTATGTCCACTTTTGTTTCCATTGTGATGGCCTGGCACTTTTTAGGACTACTACCTGCATCACCACTGCTTTTGTGCTTAACACCAAACATATTAGGGTATAATAATCACAAATAACACTGAATTTGTTGAGAGAGCAGGAGCACATGTATGAACGATGCCGCTAGAGTAATTTACTATGCATTGTTTACATCTCGGCACTTCCCGTTCTACATTGCCACCACCATGTGGCAGACTGCAAACTAAATCTTACACCCAAATTTTCAGCTTCTGGACAAATTGTTCATATTATCGAAAGTTCGAATGTTCGTATGTAGGAGAGTCTCTTTATTGCAAAGTAGATAAACTGGGTCTGTTAACCACTTCACTGTCCATGCAGTAGTACTATGGGTTTGAAGTCTCTGTCCTTGCTGTAGAACTACATGATGAGCTCAGCTCACTCAGATAAACAGTGTTACTACTTTGATGTCGTAACTTAAATAATATGGTCCTGGCCCCAAAAGGCTGCTCACACTGCTGTCTAAGGGTTATAAAATTATACTGAAAAACACAGAAACAAATTAAGAAGAATGAGTGCAAATAATTAATGTTGTATAAGGAAGGACATAAAAACTCATGTATACAAAAATATATCTATATTAATAGTAACTTATATACAACTTACAATCTACTCCAAAAAACCACCACACTCCAGCTCACATTAGCTCACTAGCACACTTCTACTAATGAGTTAAAATATATAAACTGGGAGGCTTTATGACAACCCTCCTTCCTTCCTGCTGGCTACTTAGCCTACAGTTAAAATATTAAATGCTTTCTACAACACAGGCCCTCACACACACTAGGGCTTTACAAATAAATGAGAGCACCAGAAAATACACAGAATAGAATACACTAAAAAAAAACCTTAACAATACCACCTACTCAAGACCACTACATCTCACCTCCTCTGCTGTGCATAACCTACTGCCTAAGCACACCTCATCTGCTCCTGTCCTGGCCACTCTGCCTGTGACAGGAATAAAATGCATCCTATTTCAAGGAATAATACGTGTCCGCTTTCAGTACTCCTGGAACTGTGTTATATAAAATATTTTTTCTGCGTGCCACTGCGTAACAAGCATTAAGAGATAAATTTGGGCCTAGATATGAGAGAATGGGTCAGTATGGTAAGTGTGCACCTTATAAAAAAATCCTGCAGCATGCAGTACATAATGGGAAAAAAATGCGACCATGTTTTTAGTTTAACCCTTTGACTCTCGAGACCCCTGCTCACAAACTTGCTCTTAGTGTCAAGGAATTTAAAAAAAATTTTTTTTTTCTTATGAAATGATAGAGAATCTTTTCCTGATGGTAATGACACCAAAAGTACAAAATTTGATTGAAAACTTATGGAATTACGCTCTTGCGAAGTTAACAATCTCGGCAATATTTATGCATCGGTAATTTCGCCCATTTTGAGCCATTTCCATTGTTCCAGTCAACCAAACTCATAGCTATTTCTTTAGGATTCCATTTGTTCTATTGAGTACAAGAAACTGCCCATTTACTGATTTCAACTACCCAATAAAGTGGTTAGAAATTGTCAATTTGGCCAATTTCACACAAATTAAAAAAGATGCCAATTTCAAAATAAGGTCCAGAATGAACAATGCAGACATTCCTGGCATTAACCCCTTGACTGTCGCGGTCGTATATATACGTCATAGGAGATACCGTGTTTGACGTATCTATGCGCATAAATTCTAGCGGCTTCAAATCAAGCAAGAGAAAGCTGGTAGGCCCACATGTGAGAGAATGGGTCTCCATGGTCAGTGTGCACCATATAAAAAAAATTGGGGAGCCAGTGGTGCATTGTGGGAATGTCATTTCAGTGGTCCTTTTCCAGCATGTCTAGCAGTAAGAAATATGTGACTCCCCAGCAAATCTGGGACTCTTCTCTTCCCAAGTGATGCTCTAACACAGATGGGAGTGTCAGTGAAGATCAATTTCATGATTATGAGGAGTTTCAAACCAAAAGCAATGCTGCTGCTGCAGCAGCAGCAGGAGGAGGAGGAGGAGGAGGAGGAGGAGGAGGACGAGGACGAGGACGAGGGAGGGGGACGAGGAGAGGAGGGGAGGAGGAGGACGAGGAGAGGGGCAAGGACGAGGGGAGGAGGACGAGGAGGAGAGGACGAGGGGGAGGAGAGGAGGGAGGAGGAGAGGAGGGGGAGGACGAGGAGGGAGGCGGAGAGGAGAGAGGGGGGACGAGGGCGAGGGAGGACGAGGACGAGGCGGAGGTAGGAGGAGGGGGAGGAGGGGGAGGAGGGAGGGGGACAAGGAG